>CM070676.1:18593198-18908794 GCA_036346265.1 Melocanna baccifera | reverse complement strand
GCATATGAGGTCCATTGGGGTGTTTGGGACGCGCTTCGCTCGGTGCGCGTTTTCGTTCGACGGGTTCCGCACCCGACGTGCCCGTTTTGTGGAAAGTTTAACACCGGCTCGGAATTTCACGAAACGCATGCCGGAGTGCGTTAGGGCGCATATGAGGTCCATTGGGGGTGTTTGGGACGCGTTTCGCTCCGGTGCCGCGTTTTCGTTCGCAAGGTGCTCGGAGCACCCGACGTGCCCGTTTTGTGGAAAGTTTAACACCGGCTCGGAATTTCACGAAACGCATGCCGGAGTGCGTTAGGCGCATATGAGGTCCATTGGGGGTGTTTGGGACGCGTTTCGCTCCGGTGCCGCGTTTTCGTTCGACGGGTTCGGAGCACCCGACGTGCCCGTTTTGTGGAAAGTTTAACACCGGCTCGAATTTCACGAAACGCATGCCGGAGTGCGTTAGGCCGCATATGAGGTCCATTGGGGGTGTTTGGGACGCGTTTCGCTCCGGTGCCGCGTTTCGTTCGCACGGTGTTCGGGCACCCGACGTGCCGTTTTGTGGAAAGTTTAACACCGCTCGAATTTCACGTAAACGCATGCCGAGTGCGTTAGGCGCATATGAGGTCCATTGGGGTGTTTGGGACGCGTTTCGCTCGGTGCGCGTTTTCGTTGTCAAGACGGTTCGGGCACCCGACGTGCCCGTTTTGTGGAAAGTTTAACACCGGCTCGGAATTTCACGAAACGCATGCCGGAGTGCGTTAGGGCGCATATGAGGTCCATTGGGGGTGTTTGGGACGCGTTTCGCTCCGGTGCCGCGTTTTCGTTCGCACGGGGTTCCGGGCACCCGACGTGCCCGTTTTGTGGAAAGTTTAACACCGGCTCGGAATTTCACGAAACGCATGCCGGAGTGCGTTAGGGCGCATATGAGGTCCATTGGGGGTGTTTGGGACGCGTTTCGCTCCGGTGCCGCGTTTTCGTCAAGACGGGGTTCCGGCACCGACGCGTCTGCTTTGGAAAGTTTAACACCGGCTCGAATTTCACGAAACGCATGCGGAGTGCGTTAGGCGCATATGAGGTCCATTGGGGTGTTTGGGACGCGTTTCGCTCGGTGCGCGTTTTCGTTCGACGCGGTGTTCGGGCACCCGACGTGCCGCTTTGTGGAAAGTTTAACACCGCTCGGAATTTCACGAACGCATGCGGAGTGCGTTAGGCGCATATGAGGTCCATTGGGGTGTTTGGGACGCGTTTCGCTCGGTGCGCGTTTCGTTCGACGGGTTCGGGCACCCGACGTGCCGCTTTGTGGAAAGTTTAACACCGGCTCGAATTTCACGAAACGCATGCCGGAGTGCGTTAGGCGCATATGAGGTCCATTGGGGTGTTTGGGGCGCGTTTCGCTCGGTGCGCGTTTTCGTTCGCCGCGGTGTTCGGGCACCCGACGTGCCGTTTTGTGGAAAGTTTAACACCGCTCGAATTTCACGAAACGCATGCGGAGTGCGTTAGGCGCATATGAGGTCCATTGGGGGTGTTTGGGACGCGTTTCGCTCCGGTGCCGCGTTTTCGTTCGCAAGGGGTTCCGGCACCCGACGTGCCCGTTTTGTGGAAAGTTTAACACCGGCTCGGAATTTCACGAAACGCATGCCGGAGTGCGTTAGGGCGCATATGAGGTCCATTGGGGGTGTTTGGGACGCGTTTCGCTCCGGTGCCGCGTTTTCGTTCGCACGGTGCTCGGGGCACCCGACGTGCCCGTTTTGTGGAAAGTTTAACACCGGCTCGGAATTTCACGAAACGCATGCCGGAGTGCGTTAGGGCGCATATGAGGTCCATTGGGGGTGTTTGGGACGCGTTTCGCTCCGGTGCCGCGTTTTCGTTCGCACGGGGTTCCGGGCACCCGACGTGCCCGTTTTGTGGAAAGTTTAACACCGGCTCGGAATTTCACGAAACGCATGCCGGAGTGCGTTAGGGCGCATATGAGGTCCATTGGGGGTGTTTGGGACGCGTTTCGCTCCGGTGCCGCGTTTTCGTTCGCACGGTGCTCGGAGCACCCGACGTGCCCGTTTTGTGGAAAGTTTAACACCGCTCGAATTTCACGAACGCATGCGGAGTGCGTTAGGCGCATATGAGGTCCATTGGGGTGTTTGGGACGCGTTTCGCTCCGGTGCCGCGTTTTCGTTCGCACGGGGTTCGGGCACCCGACGTGCCGTTTTGTGGAAAGTTTAACACCGGCTCGGAATTTCACGAACGCATGCGGAGTGCGTTAGGGCGCATATGAGGTCCATTGGGGGTGTTTGGGACGCGTTTCGCTCCGGTGCCGCGTTTTCGTTCGCACGGTTCCGGGCACCCGACGTGCCCGTTTTGTGGAAAGTTTAACACCGGCTCGGAATTTCACGAAACGCATGCCGGAGTGCGTTAGGGCGCATATGAGGTCCATTGGGGGTGTTTGGGACGCGTTTCGCTCCGGTGCCGCGTTTTCGTTCGCACGGTGTTCCGGGCACCCGACGTGCCCGTTTTGTGGAAAGTTTAACACCGCTCGGAATTTCACGAAACGCATGCCGGAGTGCGTTAGGCGCATATGAGGTCCATTGGGGGTGTTTGGGACGCGTTTCGCTCCGGTGCCGCGTTTTCGTTCGCACGGTGTTCGGGCACCCGACGTGCCCGTTTTGTGGAAAGTTTAACACCGGCTCGGAATTTCACGAAACGCATGCCGGAGTGCGTTAGGCGCATATGAGGTCCATTGGGGGTGTTTGGGACGCGCGTTTCGCTCCGCGTTTCGCTCGTTCGCGACGTTCCGGCACCCGACGTGCCCGCTTTGTGGAAAGTTTAACACCGGCTCGAATTTCACGAAACGCATGCCGGAGTGCGTTAGGGCGCATATGAGGTCCATTGGGGGTGTTTGGGACGCGTTTCGCTCCGGTGCCGCGTTTTCGTTCGCACGGGGTTCCGGGCACCCGACGTGCCCGTTTTGTGGAAAGTTTAACACCGCTCGGAATTTCACGAAACGCATGCCGGAGTGCGTTAGGCGCATATGAGGTCCATTGGGGTGTTTGGGGCGCGTTTCGCTCGGTGCGCGTTTTCGTTCAAGACGGGTTCGGGCACCGGCGTGCCGTTTTGTGGAAAGTTTAACACCGGCTCGGAATTTCACGAAACGCATGCCGGAGTGCGTTAGGGCGCATATGAGGTCCATTGGGGGTGTTTGGGACGCGTTTCGCTCCGGTGCCGCGTTTTCGTTCGCAAGGTGTTCGGGCACCCGACGTGCCCGTTTTGTGGAAAGTTTAACACCGGCTCGGAATTTCACGAAACGCATGCCGGAGTGCGTTAGGGCGCATATGAGGTCCATTGGGGTGTTTGGGACGCGTTTCGCTCGGTGCGCGTTTTTACGTTCGCGACGTTCGGGCACCGACGCGTGCCGTTTTGTGGAAAGTTTAACACCGGCTCGGAATTTCACGCAACGCATGCGGAGTGCGTTAGAAGCGCATATGAGGTCCATTGGGGGTGTTTGGGGCGCGTTTCGCTCGGTGCGCGTTTTTGTTCGCCGACGGTGTTCGGAGCACCGGCGTGCCCGCTTTGTGGAAAGTTTAACACCGCTCGAATTTCGCGAACGCATGCGGAGTGCGTTAGGCGCATATGAGGTCCATTGGGGTGTTTGGGACGCGTTTCGCTCCGGTGCCGCGTTTTCGTTCGCACGGGGGTCCGGGCACCCGACGTGCCGTTTTGTGGAAAGTTTAACACCGGCTCGGAATTTCACGAAACGCATGCGAGAGTGCGTTAGGCGCATATGAGGTCCATTGGGGTGTTTGGGGCGCGTTTCGCTCGGTGCCGCGTTTCGTTCGAAGGTGCCGGAGCACCCGACGTGCCGTTTTGTGGAAAGTTTAACACCGGCTCGGAATTTCACGAAACGCATGCCGGAGTGCGTTAGGGCGCATATGAGGTCCATTGGGGGTGTTTGGGACGCGTTTCGCTCCGGTGCCGCGTTTTCGTTCGCACGGGGTTCCGGGCACCCGACGTGCCCGTTTTGTGGAAAGTTTAACACCGCTCGGAATTTCACGAACGCATGCGGAGTGCGTTAGGCGCATATGAGGTCCATTGGGGGTGTTTGGGACGCGTTTCGCTCCGGTGCCGCGTTTTCGTTCGCAAGGTGCTCGGGCACCCGACGTGCCCGTTTTGTGGAAAGTTTAACACCGGCTCGGAATTTCACGAAACGCATGCCGGAGTGCGTTAGGGCGCATATGAGGTCCATTGGGGGTGTTTGGGACGCGTTTCGCTCGGTGCCGCGTTTTCGTTCGCACGGGGGTCCGGGCACCCGACGTGCCCGTTTTGTGGAAAGTTTAACACCGGCTCGAATTTCACGAACGCATGCCGAGTGCGTTAGGCGCATATGAGGTCCATTGGGGTGTTTGGGGCGCGTTTCGCTCGGTGCGCGTTTTCGTTCGCCGCGGGTTCCGGCACCCGCGTGCCCGCTTTGTGGAAAGTTTAACACCGCTCGGAATTTCACGAAACGCATGCGGAGTGCGTTAGGCGCATATGAGGTCCATTGGGGTGTTTGGGACGCGTTTCGCTCGGTGCGCGTTTTCGTTCGCGCGGTGTTCGGAGCACCCGACGTGCCCGTTTTTGTGGAAAGTTTAACACCGGCTCGAATTTCACGAACGCATGCCGAGTGCGTTAGGGCGCATATGAGGTCCATTGGGGTGTTTGGGACGCGTTTCGCTCGGTGCGCGTTTTCGTTCGCAGAGGGGTTCGGCACCCGACGTGCCGTTTTGTGGAAAGTTTAACACCGCTCGAATTTCACGAACGCATGCCGGAGTGCGTTAGGCGCATATGAGGTCCATTGGGGTGTTTGGGGCGCGTTTCGCTCGGTGCGCGTTTTCGTTCGCCGCGGGTTCGGGCACCCGACGTGCCGTTTTGTGGAAAGTTTAACACCGGCTCGAATTTCACGAAACGCATGCGGAGTGCGTTAGGGCGCATATGAGGTCCATTGGGGGTGTTTGGGATGCGTTTCGCTCGGTGCCGTTTTCGTTCGCCGCGGGTTCGGCACCCGACGTGCCCGTTTTGTGGAAAGTTTAACACCGGCTCGGAATTTCACGAAATGCATGCGGAGTGCGTTAGGCGCATATGAGGTCCATTGGGGTGTTTGGGGCGCGTTTCGCTCGGTGCGCGTTGTTCGCAAGACGGGTTCCGTGCACCGGCGTGCCGCTTTGTGGAAAGTTTAACACCGGCTCGGAATTTCACGAAACGCATGCCGGAGTGCGTTAGGGCGCATATGAGGTCCATTGGGGGTGTTTGGGACGCGTTTCGCTCCGGTGCCGCGTTTTCGTTCGCAAGGTGCTCGGAGCACCCGACGTGCCCGTTTTGTGGAAAGTTTAACACCGGCTCGGAATTTCACGAAACGCATGCCGGAGTGCGTTAGGGCGCATATGAGGTCCATTGGGGGTGTTTGGGACGCGTTTCGCTCCGGTGCCGCGTTTTCGTTCGCACGGGGGTCCGGGCACCCGACGTGCCCGTTTTGTGGAAAGTTTAACACCGCTCGAATTTCACGAAACGCATGCCGGAGTGCGTTAGGCGCATATGAGGTCCATTGGGGGTGTTTGGGACGCGTTTCGCTCCGGTGCCGCGTTTTCGTTCGCAAGGTGCTCGAGCACCGACGTGCCCGTTTTGTGGAAAGTTTAACACCGGCTCGGAATTTCACGAAACGCATGCCGGAGTGCGTTAGGGCGCATATGAGGTCCATTGGGGGTGTTTGGGATGCGTTTCGCTCCGTGCGCGCTTTTGTTCGCACGGGTTCCGGCACCCGACGCGTCCGTTTTGTGGAAAGTTTAACACCGGCTCGGAATTTCTCGAAACGCATGCCGGAGTGCGTTAGGCGCATATGAGGTCCATTGGGGGTGTTTGGGACGCGTTTCGCTCCGGTGCCGCGTTTTCGTTCGCACGGTGCTCGGAGCACCCGACGTGCCCGTTTTGTGGAAAGTTTAACACCGGCTCGGAATTTCACGAAACGCATGCGGAGTGCGTTAGGCGCATATGAGGTCCATTGGGGGTGTTTGGGACGCGTTTCGCTCCGGTGCCGCGTTTTCGTTCGCACAGGGTTCCGAGCACCCGACGTGCCGTTTTGTGGAAAGTTTAACACCGGCTCGGAATTTCACGAAAGCATGCGGAGTGCGTTAGGGCGCATATGAGGTCCATTGGGGGTGTTTGGGACGCGTTTCGCTCCGGTGCCGCGTTCGTTCGCACGGGGTTCGGGCACCCGACGTGCCCGTTTTGTGGAAAGTTTAACACCGGCTCGGAATTTCACGAAACGCATGCGGGAGTGCGTTAGGGCGCATATGAGGTCCATTGGGGGTGTTTGGGACGCGTTTCGCTCCGGTGCCGCGTTTTCGTTCGCACAGGGATCGGAGTACCCGACGTGCCCGTTTTGTGGAATGTTTAACACCGGCTCGGAATTTCACGAAACGCATGCGGAGTGCGTTAGGCGCATATGAGGTCCATTGGGGTGTTTGGGACGCGTTTTGCTCGGTGCGCGTTTTTGTTCGCCGCGGGTTCCGCACCGACGTGCCCGTTTTGTGGAAAGTTTAACACCGGCTCGAATTTCACGAAACGCATGCCGGAGTGCGTTAGGGCGCATATGAGGTCCATTGGGGGTGTTTGGGACGCGTTTCGCTCGGTGCCGCGTTTTCGTTCGCGCGGGTTCGGGCACCGGCGTGCCGTTTTGTGGAAAGTTTAACACCGGCTCGGAATTTCACGAAACGCATGCTGGAGTGCGTTAGGGCGCATATGAGGTCCATTGGGGGTGTTTGGGACGCGTTTCGCTCCGGTGCCGCGTTTTCGTTCGCACGGGGTTCCGGGCACCGGCGTGCTCGCTTTTCGAAAGTTTAACACCGCTCGAATTTCACGAAACGCATGCCGGAGTGCGTTAGGGCGCATATGAGGTCCATTGGGGTGTTTGGGACGCGTTTCGCTCCGGTGCCGCGTTTTCGTTCGCGCGGGGTTCCGGGCACCCGACGTGCCCGTTTTGTGGAAAGTTTAACACCGGCTCGGAATTTCACGAAACGCATGCCAGAGTGCGTTAGGGCGCATATGAGGTCCATTGGGGTGTTTGGGGCGTTTCGCTCGGTGCAGCGTTTTTGTTCGCGGGGTTCGGGCACCCGGCGTGCCGTTTTGGAAAGTTTAACACCGGCTCGAATTTCACGAAACGCATGCGGAGTGCGTTAGGCGCATATGAGGTCCATTGGGGGTCTTTGGGGCGCGTTTCGCTCCGTGCGCGTTTTCGTTCGCCGGGTTCCGGCACCGACGTGCCGTTTTGTGGAAAGTTTAACACCGGCTCGAATTTCACGAAACGCATGCCGGAGTGCGTTAGGGCGCATATGAGGTCCATTGGGAGTGTTTGGAACGCGTTTCGCTCCGTTGCCGCGTTTTCGTTCGCACGGGGTTCCGGTCACCCGACGTGCCCGTTTTGTGGAAAGTTTAACACCGGCTCGGAATTTCACGAAACGCATGCCGGAGTGCGTTAGGGCGCATATGAGGTCCATTGGGGGTGTTTGGAACGCGTTTCGCTCCGGTATGGTCCACGGCCGAAGCCCTTCATGTGGGGGAGCTCTAGGCATAGCTTGAGAGGACACGAGCGAGGCATGACTCCCACCACCGTTAAGATGCGAGAAGCCAAGGAGATAAGGAGCCAATTGGAGGAAGAGCGCGTGTCGGCACAGGAGGTGATGCACACCACGGCCCCCGTGGTCAAAGCCCTTCAAACCGAGCTAGCCTAGGTCTAAGCTTGGGTGAAGTTGTAACTACTAGGTGGGGCCCAAGAAGCTGGTGACCTACGGGCACAAATTGACCAAGTACGAGGGGAGGCCTTGGCCTTAGCAGGGGCACGAGAACAAGCCATAGACACCAAGGGGCTGACATCGTTCAGACCAACCAAGCGTACGACCTCATGCTCAGGTGGCATCCGATACGAGGACTTATAAATAGGCCGCGTACCCGGAACAAGTTCAATGCGGATAATCGGCTCCCGCTCTGGTGGCAAGCCTGGGAGCTCACCCAGAAAGACATTCGGGTATCCGCAAACCACCAGTTTGTCCTCTATCCGCAAGATAACCTCATGACCCTCAACCATGGCCCACAACAGTCCTGACTTCTGCATTCGCCGATTGGGGAACAGTTGGCACAACAACGAGAGTGAGTACCGCGGGGCACTCCCTTGGAAGACAACTTCACGCCCAGACAGAGACCGCAAAGTGACCATCTTCTAGAAACAAGAGATTACAGTCTGATATCGAGTGAGCCAATCCATGCCAAGGATCACATCAAAAGGCTCCAGGGGTATAACTACCATATTTGCCACAAACTCCTCATCGGCCAGAACCACCGTACAACCAGGACAAATACGAGAACTGGAGATAAGCCCACTGGGAGAACTAACAACTACTGCACTCCTGATCAGTTGCATTGAGAGACCAGCCCGCTCGACGAAAACCTCCGAGCAAAAGAGAAACTAGCTCCCGAATCGAAAAGTACACAGGCATCAAAAGAATTAATAGATAAGGTACCTGTCACCATGTCTCCATGATCCTTGCCATCAGACATAGGCAAGGAGTATGCCGCAGGAACAGCTGAAGAAGAAGAACCTCCCATGCCTAGGTAAGTCAGTGCAGAAGTCCACTAAGGTACAGGCGTTGAAAGAGTAGCAGGCTGCTGAACCCAGTATCCTCCAAGTGGGGGCACTGGAACAGTCGATGAGGGTGCTGAAGGCGCGGCAGGTAATGCGGTGTAGGAACCGTAGGCAAGAACTACAGAGTAGGAGCCGTAGACATCATCTGCACGGTGCTGTCAGGGTAGGTAGATCCCGCTGGAGGTGTAGACGGCAACTCCTACTGCAGCTTCCCCTTGGGATCATGCCTGCACTCCACATCCTTGTGGTTATGGTCACAAATAGCACAGAGCCCCATCCAAGAGCAGTCACTCCGTTTGTGCGGATCACCACAGCGAAAGCACACCAAGCCCAGCCCAGGCTTCACCGTGGCACGATACTGCTGAGAACTCCCTCCGGTGGAGCTGGACTGCCCCGAACTACCACTTCTTGTGCGTAGGGCCACCAGAAAAGCCCTTCCTCTCGCTCTCGCCCTTCCTCTGTGTAGGCTTGCTGCATCTCGATCCCCAAAGCCTGCTCCACTAGGATACGAAAATCCGTGATCAGAAAAGCACCCAACAAGTGGTGGATCGAAGGCTTAAGCCCCTGACGAAATTGCTTGGCCTTCTCCGCATCTTCCCAAGCCACATGTGGGACAAAGCAGACTATCTGGTTGAAGCCCACCTCGTACTCTGCCACAGATTGCTTGTCCTGAGTGTACTTGCTCAGGTCGATCTTCACCTTGTCTAGAAAGGTCTCTGGGTAGATCCTCCACTCGAACTGTTGAACAAACTCCGCCCACGACAACAATCCATGTGCAGTCGTGCGAGTAGACTGCACGCCCTTCCACCAGATCTGAGCTTCACCCTTCAAAAGTTGAGCCATAAAGCGCACGCGATTGGAGACAGCTACCTCGAACGCCTCCATATTGTCCTCCACATAGGATAGCCAGTCAGCAGCCTAAATAGGAGTGGTCGCCTCGTCGAAGAGAGATGCCGCTAACCGCTCCAGCTGCCGCAACCTCAGGCACCAAAGCAGCACTAGCACCAGGGGCCGCCTACCCCTGTCTTAACGCCTTAGCTCTTGTTGCATGGCCCTCACAACGGGCAACAACTCCTCCTGATTACCACTCTCTGGCCGAGTAACCTCAACCTCCTCAACCGTTGACTGCGCCTCCAGCGCAGCTGCACAGCCACAGCCTCTACTCCTAGGTGGCATTCCTGCAGCAACCACAACCCATAGTCAAGCAAAAACATCATCATCAAGCAATTAAGGCACAAGCATTGATTCAAGAATTTATCAAGGTATATGCAAGTTATGCAAACTCTTCCCCACCCTACATGTGCAAGTGTGTCAATTTTCTTATTTCCCCTAGAACCTAAAGCCTAGGCTCTGATACCAACTGTAACACCTCAGGACCCACATTACCCTAGGATACCACTAAACCTCTCCACAACTAGCCAAAGTATAAAATAAAATAAACTGGCAATATTTTTAAAACATGGTAAACTAAGTGGAAGCATAACAAAATAAAAGGTAAAGTCTAATTGAGGACAACCACCACCAATTTAATCCCATAAAACAGTTCACAAACTAGTATTATTAATTTGAAGTAATCATCAATGAGGTATGTAGATAATTGGCTAAAGTCTACTCATTTTATTATAGCATGAATCATAGAATGAAGTGCGTTTATGTTGTGCCGCACTACTCTTCCCATACATGCTCAAGAACCACCTGTAGGGGAAAAAACAAGAGTGAGATACATATCTTAGAAAATAAACTGTTTAACAAGTTAATTAAACTACAAATATTTAACCATCAACATTTTATTATCACAAAGACCACAACTAATTCCTCTACTTCAATTATTAAACCACCGATGACTCCCACGAGTCAAACCTCAAAGATTTAAGCAAATAACACATGTATGCAGTTAATTTAACCATAAGAAAATGTATATACATGCATATGATCCACTACACCCTTACCCAACAAGTTAAGAGTGTACACCGTACTACGGCAATATACGATGCTGTACCGGTACGATCGTGGCAATGTGCGGCGACATCCACAATGCAAATTACCATGTTATGATATGAATGATATAATCCACATGATTCACAATAATATAAACGCAAAGGTTAGTAATGTATTCATCAAGTATTCTACCTCCTCATCTATACATGTTTCATCAAGAACACCACCGCTTATCCACAAGTAATCCATTAAGGTGTAAACAAATAATTCTTAAATTGTTATCACATAGATCACATTAATAAAGCATGTAGCAACGGCAAGCATCTCAGATTGAGAGAAATATTTAATGTGAAGGTAGAATGATTAACGAGTTAAACGATAGCACATCCGCTACGTTTACTTGGCTCTACCGATGAAGTGAAACGATCACGTATGGTTAGGAGCAAAGTCACCTGTCCAAAATTACCTCTCAGCACAATGCTACAGCAAGGAATCCTCAACTTAAGAAAATAAAAACACCGCTATAGCCCAAACCCAACATTACCCTCTCCGCTCAACTATCCTACGCCTAGCCTACTGTAGCAGCGCTGCTTATTATTTTTGTATCTTTAAAACTATTGAACCGATTATAGCAAATGAGATATTTTTGGAAACAACAATGAATTATCTTCAATCTTCGAGTACACCACTTATTTTTATTTTGCTGCTAAAATGGTGTAATTTAACGCACAAAACATAGGACATACTCTATTTCGGAAATCTGACCAGTCATCTTCTAACGCACCCCACCTTCTGTAAAGAGCTCTAAAATTCTTGATTTTGTTATAGTGACTAGACAATAAGGTTTCCTACAACTTTTGTTATTGCATGCAAAATTATAAAAATCAACTACTACTCTGAAACTACACCCGAACAGCTATCTGTCTTAGTGATGCGGATACGCACGTGTCATGTACTTTTCAGTTAAATATATTATTCAACTGGAAAGAGTTATTGAGCCGCATCAAACATTGCCAGGTGAATTCATTCCAAACTAAATATAATGTTGTTATTCTTAAGAATAGAATACTACCTCATGTCATTAAATGGTGCATTCTCAGGTTTGTCGATGGCAAAGCAATGGAGACGCAAAATAAAGAGGAAAACCACATTAGGTGTCAAAGACATGAAGGAAGAAAGCTCATTCAGTGGGAGAGCAAAAGGGAGAAGATCAAGGACTTAAACTACAAGTTTTGGATAAGATTATTCAGCCAAATTCGTACCTCCCACAAGGCCAATTGGATTCAAACTCGGATTCAACTCAGAATTCAATTCGGATTCGGTTCGGGACAGCCTGACAGGCACTTACTAAAAAGGTCATAACTTTCACAAACGGAGTCCGATTTGGGTGTTCTTGTACTCCTTGGAAAGATATTTTCAAGGGCTACGCAATGGATCTGGTCCCACAATCAAATTCAGTACGGATCAAAAGTTATGGCCGAAACAATGTGACGGCTGTAAAATCTAGTTTCCTTTTTGAGAGAGTTCGTATCTAAAACCATATAGGGTTGAGTTGTACTAGGTTGGTGGACTCTATGGACGTCCCAAGGTCCTATATAAGCCATGTATTGGCAGCCTAAGGGCTCGGACCACCTTTGAGAATAATCAATCTATTGAACTTTGTTCGAGTTTATCATTGTTGCTGAAATTCCGTGAGGGAATTAGGAGTGTTCTTCAATCAAGATCGTTCAGCCTTTCCGCTGGGAATTGGGTGCACGATAGATCTTCGCTTGGTGGTCGGCGAAATCGACGCGAGTGTGTTTTGGCGGATTAAAGAGTGTTCGTCCCTTGCATTGGCATTGGAGGATCATTGCGATTCAACAAGACTCCCGCGAGTATCCATCCTACGCCGAGAAGATCGGCGACCCGTATCATCCGTATCGAGCACGGTTTACTCGGTAGGATCTTATCCCTTTACTTTTAGATTGATTTATTTCTGTCCTATAGTCCAATAAACCGAAAATTGCAACAAAAAAATCCAAACCCTAGTTTCGTGATCTGTTATTTTCGTGAGTTTTATTAAGTTTTGATCCATTAAAAATTTTGTTTACGTGTTGATCTTAGTGTACTTTTATGTTGCTTCATCGTTGTTATTTTGAACCCTTGAAAATCCGCTAGTTGATCTTTCAATTAGCATAAAAAAGTAGATTCAATTTACTTTTTGAAATCTTGTTCTTCTTGTCCACATAAGATCTTTGTGCATATTGAAAGAATATCACATCCGAATATATCTGGGTTTCCTTCTTCTTGATTGATTTGGCCACAAGAATCTTAGTTTCACATATTCAGATCTTCACTTAAATCTTTTGAACCTTGAGACTAGTCTTTGATAATTGCTTTAGGGTCTGTTCTAGAATTATCTACACATTCTTTGAACAACTTTGGACTTACGAACAATTAAACCTAGTTCGGCCTTGATTATAAAAAAAAAGAGAGCCAAAAAAAAGAAGGCAGCCAATTGAAAAAAAAAGAGCTACGGCTTGAGCAAAAAAAAAAACAAAGAAAGAAAGAAAGAAAAAGAAAGCAAGAAAAGAAAGCATTGGCCGAATTTGGGTGAGTTAATCTTAGTCCATAAATTCAGATTGTGTATTTAATTTCTTTGGACAATCTTGTGCCCTCAAATTCATATTATTGCAATTGGCTAGCGTCTCTCCTAGTACTTGGTGCAAAACGAGCTAATATTCCCGATTGTTTCCTTTAGCTCATTCCTTTTGTTTGCATTGAGTCACATTGATCATTGCGTGTGCGTTCATATACTTCACTTATATCTTTTGGATCAGCACATAGACAAGAGTTTTCTAGCTTGGATTATTACTTAATTCAACAACATCGTGAAATTCAGATTGTGTAGGATAAACACTTCCTAACCAAGCTCCACTAAATATCTTTTGCCGTGCAATTGTGGGTCACTTTTAAATCCGCTTGATCATCACTTGCTATTATAGCTACCACCAAGTGTAAATTTCTTATTTGCCTCAATTCACTTGGAAAGGTAAGAACTTTACTTGGTGAGGAAAAGTGAGATTGAGTGAACTCTACTATCATACATATATTTGTGTTTGCTTTGCACAATCTAACCATGACAGGTGAAGAAAATAACGATAATGACGTTTCTAACATCTGGCAATGAGAAGTGCTATGAAACAAGAATTTGTAGCTAGCAAAGCTACAATGGATGGACAGCTCAAGACAGATATGCAAGATTACCGCATTGAATTCAATCATCAAATGAAAGTATTATGCTCAAACATTGTGAATGATATTGTGCGGGTACTTCATCCGCAACAAGAAAAAGATAACTTTACTCCTTTCTATGGAAGTGAGGATCCAGAAGAGTATCTTGAGTGGGAATGGCGTATGGAGAAAGTATTTAGATTTCAAAAGCTTCCCAGAAACCAAGAGGTGACGTGTGCCACTAGAGAATTTGAAGATTATGCTTATAGTTGGTGGCATCAACAATCTGGAAACGAATTCATTAAATCTTGGTCAGATTTGAAGGCACTCATGAGGAGAGAATTTGTGCCACCCTATTATGCACAGGGATTGTTTCGCTATTTGGAGAGTATCACACAAGGGAGTAATACAGTGCAAGAATATTATTTTGAGCTACAAGATGCATTACGTCGAGCCGGTGTCATTAGTGAACTACAAAAGAAGACATACTTCAAAAGAGGATTGAATTCTAAGATTATCGCTACACTTCAACATAAATATTTTGGTAGTGTGCAAGATCTTGTGAATTGTGCTATTCAAGAGGAGAAGAGACTTATGGAGAGACGTACACCACAGTTTTATCGCAGTCCATACTTCAATTCTGCTGCCTCTACTAGTGTGACACATGAGAAGATGACTGAGCATGGGACTTTTCCTTCGGTCAAGGAGATATATAGTATTCCAAAACTACATATAGCTCCTAAGATACACCACAACCCATGTGAGGATGAGAGCCACATAGCCAAATTGAGTAAGAGTGATAAAAAGACTGAGCTGTGTGATTCCACCATATATGAGGTTGAGAGCATCCAAATTGAGAGTGTGAGAGAGACACCAAAAGAAAAGAAAGAATTAGAAGATAGACAAAGTGAGGATGCATCTGAAACTAACATATTAATATCTACTTCTAGTGTTGTTTATCACATTATGCAGGTTGATATTAAAGATGAAGAATTGAATATTCAACAACCGGCACCTTTGAAGCCAAATGAGGAGATAACCACGGGAAGGGATAAAGTGCTTGCTGCCCCGTGGGTACATCCTAATAATTTTAAACCCTCAGCGCCTACATCATCTGAGGAGGACGACAAATGTAACACTATTGTTGCTGAATTTAATTGTGCAAAGGTGAGTAATTGTGAGTACTCATATGATCAACCAACAATTTCATATTCTGAAATTTCTTTGCTCAATTTACATAATGTGGAATTGATTACTCATAAGGAAGTTCTCACTAGAATATCTCCTAACGATTCTTTGTACTATATTATGTTTGATGATCCTAGAGAGCTATCTAGTGTGATTTATAATGTTGCTGAAATTTCAAGTTCAAAATCACTAGTTAGTACCTATGCCTACACATATAAGTTCAATTTGATTGGAGATTATGGTATAGATAACAAATTTTATGTTCACAGAATTTGCATTACATGTGATAAGCTTAGAGAACTGAAATCGCATATTATGGATAAACAATCTTTTATGCTATGTTATGATCACAATGAGATTAATTTTAACAATTGCACGTATCAAGTTTACAAAGATTTCATAAGTCTACTTGTTCAATCTTTAATGTACAACCATGTAAAAATAATCGAGTAGCGCAGATTGAAGCATGGAGGTCGCTCAAAATTTTCTTTCCTATGTATGAACAAATAAATCTGATTTTTCCCATTAATGATTTGTCTATAGAAAAGTCGAGGACGACTTTCTTTTATGGGAGGGAGAATGATGTGAAAAACAATATCGCAATACATGCATATTTTGGTTGCTACTATATTCACCGGTTTATGCAAAATAATGAAAATGGCACAACAATTGACTCTTACATATACCATGCGTATGTGTTGTTCTTTTCGTTTATTACACCTTGAGATGTTCATGATGTGCTAACAAGAAGTGTTGATGACAAATATATATACCATGCATACACGTTGTATTCTTTGTTTAGTACAATTTCAGGCTATCAAAAGCGAGGACGGCTTTTCTTGAAGAAGGGAGGATGATGCGGATACGCACGTGTCATGTACTTTTCGATTAAATATATTATTCAACCTGGAAAGAGTTATTGAGCCGCATCAAACATTGCCAGTGAATTCATTCCAAACTAAATATAATGTTGTTATTCTTAAGAATAGAATACTACCTCATGTCATTAAATGGTGCATTCTCAGGTTTGTCGATGGCAAAGCAATGGAGACGCAAATAAAGAGGAAAACCACATTAGGTGTCAAAGACATGAAGGAAGAAAGCTCATTCAGTGGGAGAGCAAAAGGAGAAGATCAAGGACTTAAACTACAAGTTTTGGATAAGATTATTCAGCCAAATTCGTACCTCCCACAAGGCCAATTGGATTCAAACTCGGATTCAACTCAGAATTCAATTCGGATTCGGTTCGGGACAGCCTGACAGGCACTTACTAAAAGGTCATAACTTTCACAAACGGAGTCCGATTTGGGTGTTCTTGTACTCCTTGGAAAGATATTTTCAAGGGCTACGCAATGGATCTGGTCCCACAATCAAATTCAGTACGGATCAAAGTTATGGCCGAAACAATGTGACGGCTGTAAAATCTAGTTTCCTTTTGAGAGAGTTCATATCTAAAACCATATAGGGTTGAGTTGTACTAGGTTGGTGGACTCTATGGACGTCCCAAGGTCCTATATAAGCCATGTATTGGCAGCCTAAGGGCTCGGACCACCTTTGAGAATAATCAATCTATTGAACTTTGTTCGAGTTTATCATTGTTGCTGAAATTCCGTGAGGGAATTAGGAGTGTTCTTCAATCAAGATCGTTCACCCTTTCCGCTGGAATTGGGTGCACGATAGATCTTCGCTTGGTGGTCGCGAAATCGACGCGAGTGTGTTTTGGCGGATTAAAGAGTGTTCGTCCCTTGCATTGGCATTGGAGGATCATTGCGATTCAACAAGACTCCCGCGAGTATCCATCCTACGTCGAGAAGATCGGGCGACCCCGTATCACTTAGACTTCACCCCCGCCAAACAGCAAGATTCCTGACTCTACTGCGCCCAAACCCCGTGGCCAACAAATCTAGAAATGTTACAGAAGATAGGTCTCATCGTCCACTATAACTTTCCTTTTGGCCAGACCTGCAGGAAAAATCGTTTCGATACCCTAATCCACACAAACAATCACGCTGCACAATGGGCAGGGCAGCAGGAGGGATGGTGGAGGCGCAAGGGGAGGGGAGGAGTGGCGGCCAGGGGGAAAAAGGGGGAGGGGGAGGGGCCCAAGGGGTTTTATGGGGAGGAGGCTAGGGTTGGGGGTGCGGCAACCACTTGGGCTGGTTGGCCCAAGTGGCAAGCTCATCCCTCCAAACAGTCCAAAAAGCAGATTTTTTATTTATTTAATTTATTTTTTTCTTTTACTTTAGAATATTCCACCATTTTAATTTCCTTTCCCGCGAGTTACTGAAAAGCAACCAGGTGACTCCGCGATTATGCTAACCCTTCCCAGGGATGTCGTAACGACGTTCAGGGCATTACACCCATAATGTTATAATTCCTATTTAGCTGCAAAAAAGCAGCGGGCTAATTTGTTTCACCGAAGCTAATATAGTAACGATCTAAATGTAAATAATAAAGTGCAAAGAAATGCAAAAATAAATGTTGTAGAAAATACATGTACCTTCCATCTGTTATCCTAACAGTACGCTTAACTGTTGGGCCTAGCTTGGTTGTTTTTTTGAAAATTGGTGAAGCTGTTGTTATAAGGACAATAGTATCTGGTAGACAGTGAAGGTTAAACAGTATGGCAAACATGAAATAATGTAAGTGCAGAAAGATGATAAGCTGATCATATTATGTTAGTAGCTAGTGCACCTGATAACAAAGTATTTTTCCGATACGATCATTTAAGACACAAAAAGGCACTGCATTATATGCATAAACAAGAAAGCCATCTAGTTCTGGTAGTATTTCTCTAACTTTTGTGTACTTCGAGAACCGAGCTAAGTTGCTGGATCAATTGCTTTGTATGTCTGTTTTGCTTCAAGGACTTCAAAGTATTCAATTTCATAAATAGATCCTTCTTTCAACAGAGATGTAAATCTATGAAGCCATTTTTGATGAATCATTCCTTCCATAACAGATTCCTACAAAAAGTTAGATCTGATGTTAAATGGTAAGAAGTAAATGTGTTGTGTGTAGAGAGAGATGGAAGCAAGAGCCTTAATGTATTAATAGTTTTGCGTACATGGAAGATAAAGCTAGTGCAAAAGAGTTGAGTACTATTTGTATGGACTGAATGAATGAATTGTGTATTAAAAACCAACTCATCAAGCATGACGAAGTCCATGTGGTATATATCTGTTGGATCTTGTGGGTTTTTAAATTCCCAAATACGTGCTAAATAGACAAGGATCTTCTATTTATGTGAACTCTGATTGATATGAGCTAATAATGTATGCGCCATTTGGAACCTACAAAGTGTCAAGGGTTACAGAGGGAATGGCATATCAATAAGTTCAGTGCAGCATGAATCGTAAAAGCATTTTTGTATAACACAATGATAATAGCGTGAGGCACATCACTACAAGCACAAGAACTTATGAGGGAGGAAAAGGCACAAAAGAGACTGAGCAACGTATTTGGTGCATACAACGAAGCATGAAAATAAGGATAATATTTGTGATATGTATAAATGAATAGATAGGCATGTATTGTTTTTTCTGGTATAAGAAAACATAAGTCTATCTATTAAAGCCTATCTATAATGTACTATTTTTAGAGCCTGCTAAAGCAAGCAGAAAACGAATACAAGATGGAGAAAGAAGCACTTATTTTATATGCATGAAATGGGCACACAATTAAATGAGGGGGGGGGAAGGTGAAAAAGGAGTTGAATAATGCAAGTGATGTAAATAAACAAATGGTAAAAGAAAAACAGTATTTGTGATATGCATAAATAAGTAGATGGGTAAATATTGTATCTCTCAGTAGAAGAAAATATAGTGAAGCAGTCGGAGAATGTATATAAAATGAAGAAGAAGCATCTATTGTATATTTATGTAAAATCATACAGACATACACTATTATTTGGGTTACAAAAGCAGAGGTCTATCTAGTAAGGGTGATTTGTGTAGTTACTGCCCTTAATTGGTATGAAGAAGTGTGAAGCAAATCTTTGAAGCGGGAATGGTGAATTAGAAGAGGCAGGAAGAATTATAGTAAGAAGTACTAAATAGAAGCAAGCACTTCTTTGTATACTATATTTTTGGTTTGAGCACAAGAAGCACCCTCCTCATTTTCAATGAGTATCTTCAGGCCTGAACGCGATGTAACTCGTGATATTGCCACATATAATTGCCCGTGACAAAAAACTGGGTTCTTTAGATAAATTCCGACTTTGTTTAGAGTTTGGCCTTGGCTTTTGTTGATAGTCATTTCATATGAAAGTCTGACTAGAAATTGTCGGCGTTGTAGGGTGAAAGGCCATCTAGAACTTGTTGCATTCAATACAATTCTGGGAATACAAATAGATTGACCAATATTGGTTCCAGTGATTATGCGCCCTTCGAGAACTCGATCACCAAGCCTTGTGATAATGAGCCGTGTTCCGTTGCAAAGACCCATAGATTGATTTATATTTCTTAGCAACATTATTGGAACACCTATTTTGAGGTAGATAGCATGGTGTGGAAATCCATTGACTGTTATAGAATTTAAGAACTCAGGTGGATATAGAAGATTAGTGTCACCAATGTGAATATCAAATTGAGAAATGGAATCAAAACTGAGATATTGTTTGCTATGACTAGGTATCTTGTGAAAGACAACGTTGTTTAATTCATCAGCAACGGCATTAGTTGGGCAGATAATTGCACGATGTGCTAAGTATTCACTATTTTGGTAGTTCATACAGTATGAATCATAGATAGCATCCACAATTGTATCCATATTGTTATTAGCTAGCAGCAGTAGAAGGTCATCTGGTATAGTTATCCAGGTTGCATAAATCTCTCCTGGCCTTTTAATCATTGGCACCTGACCATTTCCAATATCAAGTACCCATTGAGCAAATGTAGAGAGGGCTTCACGTTGTGCGATCGAGAGTTTTGGATCATGAAGTCTCATATTGGTGGATAGTTTTAGGACTTCAATGTGGTGCTAGAGTGATGATTTGATAAGTGAAGCTTCAATGATGTCTGTCTTGGTTCCACCCTCAATAATAGGTAAGATTTGTCGGAAGTCTCCACCAAGGACAACAGGTTTTCCACCAAAAGGCATATTCATGCAAGCAGTATCTTCAATAGACATAATGTCACGTAATGTTCTATCAAGTGCTTCGAAACAACGCTTATGAGTCATGGATGCTTTATTTGAAAGAATCAAACAAGTCTTGATAATAAGTTCAGCAAGCATTGTTCCACGTGCTATATTACATAAGATTCTTTCATTGATATCTTGAGGTATTCTAAAACAAGAGTGAGCTGTGCGGCCACCTAGAAGCAGAAGTGAGGCGACTCCAGATGAAGCCACAACAAGGACTATTTGAGCTTTAGCTCTTAACGTGGTTATAATAGCATTCCAAAGGAATGTTTTTCCAGTACCATCATGTCTTGACACAAAGTAAAGACCATTTTTTTGTGAGTAACACATGCTATGATTTTGTTGTATATAGCAGACTGGTTAGCATTTAGTTTATCACACAATGATTGAGCTTGTGCTGCTAAAATAGTTCTATCATATGCTAGCTCTGTGGTAACAAGTCTATTACCAGAAGCAGGGTTACCATATGGTGATTTGCTGGCTATGTTGTATGTACCAAAGTTGAGCCCATTCCTTGAGAACATAATAAACAATTCATTTATCAGCTGGGATTGTAAGTAATCATCTGGTATGGGATATGTTCGATTCTGTAATCCTTGGCGTATTTAATATGCTATATCATCAGCAAAGAAACACCAATACTTATCAAATAGATTCTAAGGACAAATGACATTGTAAAAAGAGAGTACCACCATGAAGAGATGTCTAAGCTGGTGTGGTGTAGCCCAAATGATTATTTCATTAAAGAGCAGAAACCATTTTGTATCATCACCAACTAAGCCACGAGCTTTGCAAGCTTCTTTGAAGGTAGCATACTGCACACCATTAAAAGCTTTGAGATCTTCAAAACTTTGTGCACAACAGACAACCATCAAAACCATTCTCAAATAAAACAATTCACTAGTACTTGGATGTACGCTATATATGCGGCCAATCTTTGCTGCTTTGCATTTCCTTTGTATCCATTTTCTGTTAGTATTGTCCCACCTCCACTTTGATGGAAATTGATAATAGGTAAAGGATCTTGCGTCTACGAATTGCTGATTAGCAATAAACCATTCAGTTAGAGTAGTTTTATATGCTTAGTAATTATTTCTTACAAGTCAGTCTCTTCGTGATACATAAATTTATTCATACCAGGCATATGCATAGCTAATCGCTCAACGGAAGGCATTTGGCCATGTATTTCAAATTCAAATAATCGCCAAATTGCTTCGCATGAAGATAGATATCTACATTTTGATGCAGGGGAACATTAGAATGGAGCACAAAATACAAAATCTAAATGAAGATAAGCATTTAGATTTTCATCTTGGAAAGTATTAGTATGGAATGTAGAACAGGGAATCATAAGTAATTTGTTATAATAAAGAGCAGCCTATTATATAGAAGAAATATTACCTGCATTTAATATAATAAGCAATTTCAATGATTCCTTGTTTAACTTGTGAACTAACTGAGTTTGATGATTGTTCAGCACTACAAAAGTCCATTCTTGCTCTATCTTGTCCTTTACTAAGATATTTAAATAAGTATTTCACAAGATTCGTCTTGTTACACCATTCAACATTAATATGAGCTTGGAATTTTTGAAGCAGGCTGACATTGTATGGAACAACCCATCTACTGTCCAATGTGATTCCATTTTTGATAATAAAATAGCAATTATCTTGGCAGAGATATATTGGGAAGCCAGATTCATCAATGACTGTTTCTGGGTTGAAATGTTTGGGGTATTGCTTTGAATAGACTTGATCTTTCATACATGGGCATTTTCTATTAAGATCTCTGCATGGACCATGCATCACAAATTCTTCAACAAGAGCGTAACCAAGGGGGTCAATAGTTGGATCAGGAATTTCAACACATATAAGGCTATATATGAATTGAGTAATTAGATCCATGACACGATCAGCAAGCCATATAAGAGTATGAACATGAGGTAGTTCTCTCTTTTGAAATTCAATAATGTATAGCACTGTTAGAAGTGAAGGACGAAACTTAGAGTAGAAAAAGATGTATTAATAGCAAAGGAAAAGCAGTATATTCATAATGGAAACAATAAACTGACCTGCTCACACAACACCAAAAGTGTGGCCACTTTTAACGTCAGAAAGATATTCAGTAAGCTTCATGTGGAATACTCTAGTTACAATATCTGGGCGGTCCACATATTTCTGACCAGGTTTGTGTTTCAATGTGTCTATAATCTCTGGCCATTTTGAATTGCATGTGAAGGTAGAGAATAAATTAGAAGCGCCATATTCGCGGCAAATAGCCATAGCATCTAGATAATTGAGTGCATTATATCGAGGGCTACCATTAAAGCTTGCAGGAAGTAAGATTTTGATGCCAATACTTTTGCCTTCTGATGTGCCCTCACCAAGTGCATCTGAAATTGTAACATTCCAAATTTTGAAACAGGAACTAATGAGTATTTTGTGCTAATTGGAAGTCCTGGCCTTTATTGGTATTTGGAATTTTCTGAATTTTCAAAGTTCTAGTTAAGGTTCCATTAAAATCGATAAAAGCATACATAAACATATACACCAAGAAGAATAGTAATACTAAAATGAAAATATGGAGATTACATGTCTATACATATATGCTCAAAGTAAATCATGAGCCCTCACCCACCAAAAAGGAAGTTTAACATGAAATATAAAATATATGCACAACATATAGATACACAACTACACTTTGAAATTTCAATCAGATTTTCAAAACAAATAAAAAGAAAAGAAAATACAAAAAAATGAGAAAGGAGAGCCAGCCAGCCAGCCAGCTCCCCTTCTCACTCTCTCACACCCCTCTACATCTCTCTCGCCCCTCCGAATCGCCCTGTCTCTCTCTCTCTCTCGCGTGCACATGCTCTCCCCCTTTCTCTAGCGTGCCTAACAGTCTTATCCCTAGACCGAGCCGACCCCGTGCAACCTCTCTCTGCTCCCCTTGCACGCGCCCGATAGCCAATGGCCTCCGCGCCAGTGCCCATGCTACTGTTGCCTTGTCCCCTCGCTCCGACAGGACGTGTAACCGCCTCGGCGCCAGTTGCCATCTTCGGCGATCACCAGCCCGGCCTCGTCACCATACCGATCACTTCCCTCGCACTGTGGCCGCACTTGTCTTTCCCCGTCATCTACCATTGCCGCCTGCATGCCCTTCGTGTGGCCAAACTGCACCTGTAGCTATAAAAGCACGCCGAAGGCCCCGATCATCTCCCCGCAATGCCCTCTCACTCCCACATTCCTCGATTCGATCCTCGTGCCCCCTAGCTCGCTGTTGCCGCTTTCGTCCCCAAGTCCGGCATCCGAGCTAGCCGTCGGTTGCAACCACCTCGGGACAATTCCATTCGCAGGGAGCATCACAGCATCCAGGCGAAGTCATCCCCACTGTCCTCCAGAGCTCCTGTGGCCCGAGCTGCCTCCCCACCGTGCGACCCCCTCCAAGCTTCGCCACCGTGCGCCGCCAGCTCACCTCGGCCCCTTCTACACCCCGGTGACCGCAGATTCGGCATATTCTCTGCCTAGAGGTACTCCCCGCACAAGTAATTGAATTTTAATGTGCCCCATCGCCATATCCTGCCTCGTCCTGTTCCTCTACCGCACAGGCTCACCGCCGACGACTCCTCCGACTGAATTGGCCGACGAGGATTAGCCCGGAGGTGGGTGAGGGCGCATAAAACCCATTTTGCAAATTTTAATGAGCTGCCGTCACCTCCTCCGCCGGCGACACCCCTCACCGGAATCGGAAGGAAGACAAAGCTACTGTAGCGATGCCATTCCCTCCCGCGCACAACCGATTAGTGCTTAATAACTGTAATTAAATTTTATCACTCGCTGACCGGTGGGCCATGTTTAATTAAATCGGTATCTTGGTCCCACCTGTCATGCTCACGAAAATCCTTAACCCCCCGTGGGCCCCGTCGGTCAGTGGTACCGAAGGGTGGAGTAATCCCCTCGGTGGAGCCCACGTGTCGGCCGCAGGCATCTTATGAGATTTGTCGTCCTGGGTGTCGTCCCAGTGGTAAGTTAAGCGGCTATAACGCTGAAAACTGGCTATGTGGTTCATATGCCATGGGGCTTTGGACAAGATCTGTACTTATTCTATAAAATCTTTTATCAAGAGTTTTTTATGAATTGTAAGTCAAGAGGCTAAGTATAGGGATTTCTTACAATTACCCTTAAGTCTTTTAAAACGTAATTTCCAGCAAATAAAATAAACCCGGGCCTATCCTTATCAAGCCATGCATGTTATATAATTGCATTCTGTGTATTGGCTTGCTAAGTACGGTTGTTAGTGCGCTCACACTCGCATAAACCAATCCAGAAGCAGGAGGGCAGGTGATACGGGGTCGCCCGATCTTCTCGACGTAGGATGGATACTCGCGGGAGTCTTGTTGAATCGCAATGATCCTCCAATGCCAATGCAAGGGACGAACACTCTTTAATCCGCCAAAACACACTCGCGTCGATTTCGCCGACCACCAAGCGAAGATCTATCGTGCACCCAATTCCCAGCGGAAAGGCTGAACGATCTTGATTGAAGAACACTCCTAATTCCCTCACGAATTTCAAAGAACAATGATAAACTCGAACAAAGTTCAATAGATTGATTATTCTCAAAGGTGGTCTGAGCCCTTAGGCTGCCAATACATGGCTTATATAGGACCTTGGGACGTCCATAGAGTCCACAAACCTAGTACAACTCAACCCTATATGGTTTTAGATACGAACTCTCTCAAAAAGGAAACTAGATTTTACAACCATCACATTGTTTCGGTCATAACTTTTGATCCGAGACGAATTTGATGCTGGGGCCAGATCCATTGCGTAGCCCTTGAAATTATCTTTCCAACGAGTACAAGAACTCCTGAATCGGACTCCGTTTGTGAAAGTTATGACCTTTTTAGTGACTGCCTGTCAGGCTGTCCGAAACCGAGTCCGAATTGAATTCTGAGTTGAATCCGAGTTTGAATCCAATTGTGCTTGTGGGAGGTACGAATTTGGCTGAATAATCTTCTCCAAAACTTGTAGTTTAAGTCCTTGGGCTCCTCCCTTTTGCTCTCCCACTGAATGGTCTTTCTTCCTTCATGTCTTTGGCACCTAATGTGGTTATCCTCTTCCTTTTGCGTCTCCATTGCTTTACCATCGACAAACCTAAGAATGTACCATTTAATGACATGAGGTAGTATTCTATTCTTATGAATAATAACATTATATTTAGTTCGGAATGAGTTCACCTGGCAATGTTTGATGCGGCTCAATAACTCTTTCCAGTTGAATAATATATTTAACTGAAAAGTACAAGACACGTGCGTATCCGCATCATCCTCCCCTTCTTCAAGAAAAGCCGTCCTCGGCTTTTGATAGCCTGAAATTGTACTAAACAAAGAATACAATGTGTACGCATGGTATATATATTTGTCGTCAACACTTTTTTGGATTATACCATCATGAATTTCAGAAGGTGTTATAAACAAAAAGAACAACACATATGCATGGTATATGTAAATGTCAATTGTTGTGACATTCTCATTATTTTGCATAAACTGATCAATATAGTCATGACCAAAATATGTATACATTTCAATATTATTTTTCACAGCATTCTCCCTCCCATAAAAGAAAGTCGTCCTCGACTTTTCTAAGGACATAGACAGATCATTAAGAGGCAAAATCAGATTTAGTTGTTTAGATATGGGAAAGAAAATTTTTATCGGCTTCCATGCTTCAACTGCGCTACTCTGATTATTTTTACATGATTGTACATTAAAGATCGAACAAGTAGACTTATGAAATCTTTCTAAACAGTACGTGATATTGTTGAAATCCATCTCATTGTGATCATAACATGGCATATAAGATTGTTTATCCATAATATTCGATTTTAATTCAGCAAGCTTATCACATGTAATGCAAATTCTGTGAACATAAAATTTGTCATCCACACCATAATCTCCAATCAAATTGAACTTATATGTGTAGGCATAGGTACTAACTAGTGAGTTTGAACTTGAAATTTCAGCAACATTATCAATCATACTAGATAGCTCTCTAGGATCATCAAACATGATATAGTACAAAGAATCATTAGGAGATATTCTAGTAAGAACTTCCTTATGGGTAATCAATTCCACATTATGTAAATTGAGTAAAGAAATTTCAGAACATGGAATTGTTGGTTGATGATATGAGTTCTCACAATTACTCACCTTTGCACAATTAAATTCAGCACCAATAGTGTTACCTTTATCGTCCTTCTCGATGATGTAGGTCTTTGGGGTTTAAAATTGTTAGGATGTACCCTCGGGCAGCAAACACTTTATCCCTTCCGTGGTTATCTCCTCATTTGGCTTCAAAGGTGCCGGTTGTTGAATGTTCAATTCTTCATCTTTAATATCAACTTTGCACATTGTGAGAAACAACACTAGAAGTAGATATTAATGTGTTAGTTTCAGATGCATCCTCACTTTGTCTATCTTGTACTTCTCTCTTTTCTTTTGGTGTCTCTCTCACACTCTCAATTTGGATGCTCTCAACCTCACATATGGTGGAATCACACACTCACTCTTTTATCACTCTCACTCAATTTGGCTATGTGGCTCTCATCCTCACATGGGTTGTGGTGTATCTTAGGAGCTATATGTAGTTTTGGAATACTATATATCTCCTTGACCAGAAGGAAAGTCCCATGCTCGGTCATCTTCTCATGTGTCACACTAGTAGAGGCAGCAGAATGAAGTATGGGTGGGAGAAAACGTGGTGTACGTCTCTCCATAAGTCTCTTCTCCTCTTGAATAGCACAATTCATAAGATCTTGCACACTACCAAAATATTTATGTTGAAGTGTAGCGGCAATCTTAGAATTCAATCCTCTTTGAAGTATGTCTTCTTTTGTAGTTCACTAATGACACCGCTCGACGTAATGCATCTTGTAGCTCAAAATAATATTCTTGCAATCAGTATTACTCCCTTGTGTGATACTCTCCAAATAGCGAAGCAATCCACATGCATAATAGGGTGGCACAAATTCTCTCCTCATGAGTGCCTTCAAATTTGACCAAGATTTAATGAATTCGTTTCAGTTGTTGATGCCACCAACTATAAGCATAATCTTCAAATTCTCTAGTGGCACACATCACCTCTTGGTCTTTGGGAAGCTTTTGAAATCTAAATACTTTCTCCATTCGCCATTCCCACTCAAGATACTCCTCTGGATCTTCACTGCCATAGAAAGAATTAAAGCTATCTTCGACTTGTTGTGGATGAAGTGCCCGCATAACATCATTCACGATGTTCGAGCGTAACACTTTCATTTGATGATTGAATTCAATGCGCATATCTTGTGCGAAATTGTTCATCTTGGTCTTGAGTTGCGCTTTTAAGGTGGAAGAAGTGGTAGTGAACTCATTGCGCAAAGTTCCCCTCAAGGCTTGGAAGTGGAGTCGAGTCACCGGCACATTCAAATCATGCTCCTCGTCCATATTATCATCTCCAGCTGACATGGTTAGATTACGCAAAGAAACACGAAACAACACCAAGATATGTATGATATGTGGAATTCACTCAATCTCACTCTTTCCTCTCCCAAGTAAAGTTCTTACCTTTCCGAAGTGAATTGAGGCCAAAAAGAAACTTACACTTGGTGGTGGCTACAATAGCAAGTGATGATCAAGCGGATTTAAAAGTGACTCACAATTACACGACAAAGGATATTTTGTGGAGTTTGGTTAGGAAGTATTTATCCTACACAATCTGAATTTCACGATATTGTAAAATTAAGTAATAATCCAAGCTAGAAAGTATTGCCTATGTGCCGATCCAAATGATATAAGTGAAGAATATGAACACACACACAATGATCAATGTGACTTAATGCAAACAAAAGTAATGAGCTAAAGGAAACAATCGGGAATATTAGCTCGTTTTGCACCAAGTACTAGGAGAGACGCTAGCCAATTGCAATAATATGAATTTGAGGGCACAAGATTGTCCAAAGAAATTAAATACACAATCTGAATTTATGGACTAAGATTAACTCACCCAAATTCGGCCAATGCTTTCTTTCTTTCTTTTTTTTTTTTGCTCAAGCCGTGGCTCTCTTTTTTTTTCAATTGGCTGTCTTCTTTTTTTTTTTTGCTCTCTTTTTTTTATACTCAAGGCCGAACTAGGTTTAATTGTTCGTAAGTCCAAAGTTGTTCAAAGAATGTGTAGATAATTGTAGAACAGCCTAAAGCAATTATCAAAGACTAGTCTCAAGGTTCAAAGGATTTAAGTGAAGATCTGAATATGTTCAACTAAGATTGTTGTGGCCAAATCAATCAAGAAAAAGGAAACCAGATATATTCGGATGTGATATTCTTTCAAGATGCACAAAGATCTTATGTGGACAAAAAGAACAAGGTTTCAAAAAGTAAATTGAATCTACTTTTTTGGATGCTAATTGAAAGATCAACTAGCGGATTTTCAAGGGTTCAAAATAACAACGATTAAGCAACGCAAAAGGACACTAAGATCAGCACGTAAACAAAATTTCTAATGGATCAAACTTAATAAAACTCAAGAAAATAACGAGATGCGAAACTAGGGTTTGGATTTTTGTTGCAATTTTCGGTTTAATGGACTATAGGACAGAAATAAATCAATCTAAAAGTAAAGGGATAAGATCCTACCGAGTAAACCGCGCTCGATACTGATGATACGGGTCGCCCGATCTTCTCGACGTGGGATGGATACTCGCGGAGTCTTGTTGAATCGCAATGATCCTCCAATGCCAATGCAAGGGACGAACACTCTTTAATCCGCCAAAACACACTCGCGTCGATTTCGCGACCACCAAGCGAAGATCTATCGTGCACCCAATTCCCAATGGAAAGGTGAACGATCTTGATTGAAGAACACTCCTAATTCCCTCACGGAATTTCAGCAACAATGATAAACTCGAACAAAGTTCAATAGATTGATTATTCTCAAAGGTGGTCTGAGCCCTTAGGCTACCAATACATGGCTTATATAGGACCTTGGGACGTCCATAGAGTCCACAAACCTAGTACAACTCAACCCTATATAGTTTTAGATACGAACTCTCTCAAAAAGGAAACTAGATTTTACAACCGTCACATTGTTTCGGTCATAACTTTTGATCCGAGACGAATTTGATGCTAGGGCCAGATCTATTGCGTAGCCCTTGAAATTATCTTTCCAACGAGTACAAGAACTCCTGAATCGAACTCCGTTTGTGAAAGTTATGACCTTTTTAGTGACTGCCTGTCAGGCTGTCCCAAACTGAGTCCGAATTGAATTCTGAGTTGAATCCGAGTTTGAATCCAATTGTGCTTGTGGGAGGTACGAATTTGGCTGAATAATCTTCTCCAAAACTTGTAGTTTAAGTCCTTGGGCTCCTCCCTTTTGCTCTCCCACTGAATGGTCTTTCTTCCTTCATGTCTTTGGCACCTAATGTGGTTATCCTCTTCCTTTTGCGTCTCCATTGCTTTACCATCGACAAACCTAAGAATGTACCATTTAATGACATGAGGTAGTATTCTATTCTTATGAATAATAACATTATATTTAGTTCGGAATGAGTTCACCTGGCAATGTTTGATGCGGCTCAATAACTCTTTCCAGTTGAATAATATATTTAACTGAAAAGTACAAGACACGTGCGTATCCGCATCATCAGGACCACTACGCATACGAGGATGCGCTAAGCCAAGGAGCTGACGATGGAAATTAGGGCAGATTTCGAATGTTCAGTCTTGGGCAGTAGACTTACCGTAAGGGTATCGCCTATATGACCAGGGTTTGGTAATATAGATGCATACATTTACCCCCAGTCGCCTGCCTGTGGCTTATGGTTCTGCTATCGTCTTTATCTTTCGCCGCTGTATCTTTTGGTTGTAGTATTTGGCCTGAGCGGCCGTTATGTAAGACAATTACCCGACGCGGTATGCTTTTAAAACTCTAATGTAAATTATATTTGATTTTGAATGTATGATCATCATGCGATGTATGGACTGATTCAGCAATGTACTGTGAGCACTATCTACAGATCCAGAGAATAGTGCGATGGAATCACAGAGGATTCTGGATTGAAAATCCGGATCTGACAGAAATGTCTTGATATGTCTCTGATCGTAACACATCTTGATTGAAAAAATGAAATGATAGACGGTTTGCTTCAAGACATGAATAACAGTCAACCTCTATTTGATTTGAAAGGCGACCACATCATGTATAAGGATTTGGCTCATTTTTTTGGTAATGACATTCATAACAATAGTACTCAAGCATGGATACTTCATCTCTAGCAGAAGTTAGACCGTCATCAGTCTCTTTATATTTAATACTAAGATGGAAACCTTTTTCACCATATGGAAATAGTAATGGATACTGAAGAGACATTAGAGCGGGATTCAAAGTTGAGACTTGTTTGAGCTCACCATGGCGAGTTTCAACAACTATATCAAATCTATTATCTCCATAGATAATTTGCCCACAACCAAAGCAGCTAGCTCAGGCACAATTGGTAAAGAATATCGATCACCATGACTATCGGATGAACCAATAAGGCGGATATAAACTTCTGGGTTTTCTTGAGAAAGCAACCGATCGCATGCCATTCTGAATTCTTTTACCTGCAGATTGTAGCAATTGAGCATAGCAATTAAGGCAGCAACAATATTAGGATCCGTTTCATCATGTGCATCATCTTCTTTATTGAACACAGATAATCTGTTGTGGATTTTGTTATATGTATCGTAAATATATAGTTGAGCATATTGGGGTTTTTGGCTTGGTTTGGGAATCAATGAACCAATACGGTGATGAACGACACCATTTATACGGAAAATATAAGGCCCTCCACCAGTGTTGATGGCTCTATCAACATCTACACCCAACGAAGTGAATACAAATAAGGAATTGTAATGGTGAATCAAGCGCATAAATTCATTCGAGCGAGAGCCTTTATTAAAACCAATGAGCTCTCGAAGTGGGTATGGGAATTCTTTATGTGGTGGAAGGAAAACCTTTCCACTTCGACAACATCTATTATAAACAATTCGTTGATGTCTAGAAGAACTTCTATGTTGAGATCTTTCTTGGAACCAAAAAATAGCACCACATTTATTACACTCATAATCTGGACCACCATAATATGATCGATCGTCATACGTTGCTGAAACAATATAGGTAAAACAGTGTTGAAGAAAGAAGAACAAGGAAACGTAACACTCATATAAAACACGCGGTGAAGCAATGGCTAAAAAAAGGAAAATAGAGAATGGTATAAGTTGGGCTGTATTGTCAAACCTTTCAGGTAAAAAATCTGTTCCTTAGAAAGAGAAACAGGTGGCTCTCTAAGTGGGTTTCAATTAAAAGGCCATGTGTCGCTTGAAACGTGAAGCAGATGTAGAACCAGACATGGAGCAAAGCATGATGAAAGCTGCATGGCTGAAAGTAAGGGAAAATAGAAAATAGAAGAAGAATATTGAAAGAAATAATAAAAGAAAGAGACATGTTCTACAAATAGCGCGATGCAAATTAGATAATCTTGTTTTTTTCCCTATTCTTGGCTACCTCAGAAGAGCTAATCAATGGATAGAAATGGTCTCCTATCATGTACCGGTAGAAAAAACAAAGGATGAATGGAAAATATAAACCAGTGGTAATAGAAAAGTGAAAAGGAATGGTTATAAAGAGTGTGGATAACCATGCTGACGCTTCCATGGAAGGACAACACTAATGTCTATGGCAACCACTGTAGGACAACAGAGGAAACAGGAATAAAAAATCAGCAAAAAAATCGAAGCTTTGTTTCTGAAGGATGGAAAAAGAGGGAAAATTTGGTGCGTGTAAGGTATATAGTATTAGTAACAATCATACATGGCTGTGCCACCAGCTGTGAACGGACCGGTGTAAAGACATTAGGTAAAGCATGCATAGACAATAGCAATGACGTTGCTTACTTTGTTGGTTGTTTTCCACGTAGAATTTCTTGGCGGTGGGCTCTAGCAGAGCGCGATGAATCCATAAAGGCTAATAACAACAAGTAACAGGGTAGCAATCCAGCGAAGAGATTTATACTGAAAGGGAATAAATGGAAAGGGCACCAAAAGTACAAACAAGAGATAAATAAATAAGTAAGCTAGAAAAATACCACTATAGGAATGGAATAGAAAGTGCAGAAAAGGCGAAGTTAAATCTTTTAACATGAAAAGCCGAAAACATGTGTGAACAACATATAGAAGAAACATCTATGAGATCTGATAAATGAAGAATTGCTAGTAACGAAAAGCACTATAGGTAGCACAAAAATGGTTATGTAAGCAAGCACACCGAACATAAAAGCATATAAGTGGTATTACAGGAGCTCTATTATAAAGCTTAATATAGAAAGAATAAAATCTAAGAAGGTAATAATAACAATCACAGTGTAGCAATACTGAAATACAAATGGTGTATTAGCTAATTAGGAACGAGAAAAGAGCAATGGTACTACAACGGAATAAAATCAGTAACTGTTACATGGTATGTAAGCAAACAAGATGTACAAAGAAAAGATGGAAGCAACGATAGGCAATGAAAAGTGCACAACAGAGAACGCCTCTTAGTTTTCTGTAAATGCTAGATAAAAACATAACGATGAAACTTTCTAAAAAAACGATTGTCGCACTGAGGACTAAAAAAAGTACCTTACGAATAGAAGGCGTAGAGAGGAAATGGGGGCAGAAATGGGGGCAAATACTATAGCATTAGAAGGAAAATAACTACGCCTTACTACACACTGTACTGAGCTATTTGAAGGCACATCTGTATAACAAATAAAATAGGAAATATTATTACAGGAAGTAAAGCCAAAAAAAGAATGTGTGGTATTAGAATTGCAAAAACCCTAGTAAGCACACTCATAGGAATAAAAGAGTCGTAGAAGGATTCGTAAATGTAATATCTCAGGCGTCAACTCAAGATGGAGAACATCAGCGTAGACCATCCAATGAGAGAGCCATAAGGAAAAAGCAAATAGTAATGCAATATAAATAGATAACCATGAATAAACTAATCAATATATTATTCTGGGAACTAAACGAAATAACATGAAGGTTGAAGGTAGCAAAGTTAGCGAATAATCACAAAAACAACCAGTAGATAAACAAAAAAAACAGCGCATATAAATGTAGAAACTCCTCACTAAGTTTGCATTGTAATTGTGAAGGAATCTAAACATGCAAACCATAAATGGCAAGAATTTTTCACTAAGATCGTATCTTAATAAAAAAACAATTCGAAATACAGAAACTTCTAGATATTTTGTAAAAACACAAAAAAGTTCGAAGAAGCTATACGTAGGTAATATGTGAAGCTATCTAATTGAAGAAGAGATTTATATTCTAACCCAGGGAACACAAAAAGCATAAAGAGTTTGTATATAAACAAGCATGTAGAACACGAAAGCATGTGAGTGCTATTATTATCTAATTGAAGAAGAGATCTATATTGTAATTCAAATAGCGCAAAAAGCCCGAAGGGTTTGTACATACATAAGTAAGCATACAAAATACGGAAACATATAAGCGCTATTACAAGAAGCCTATTATAAGTCTAAGTATAAAAACAATAAAACCTAAGAAGGTAACAACAACAATGGGAGCACAATAATAACAAAATATAAATATTGTAGCGAATAACTTAAAGCACAAAAAGGGCAAGCACTACATAAATAATATGTAAGACTACGTAATGTAAGAAGCAATTTACATTCTAACCTAGGAAACGTAAAAAAATATGAAGGGCTCACACATAGGTAAGCGTGGAAAACACGAAAGTATATAAGCGCTATTACTACTTAATTCAATAAGAGTTTTGCATTGTAAGTTAGAAAACACAAAAAAACATAAAGAACATGTACATAAGCAAATATGCAGAACACAAAAGCATATAAGTTCTATTATAAGAGATCTATTATAAGGTTAACCATAAAAGGAATCAAATCTGAAAAGGCAATAGCAGCAATGATAATGTAGCAATAACAAAATAGAAACGGTGTATGAGATCAGCAGTAGCGCAAAAAGGGTAACTGCTACTGTAACAAAATAGAATGAGCAATTCTTAGATGATATGTAAGCAAGCAGAGTACGTAATCTAAGAAGCAATGTACATCATCCATCTTGACTTAGGGAACACAAAAACTATGAAGGGCTTGCACATAGGTAAGCGTGGAAAACACGGAAATATATAAGCGCTATTACTACCTAATTTAAGAAGAGACTCATATTCTAAGTTAAAAAACACAAAGAACATAAATAATCTGTACATAAGGAAATACACAGAACAGAAAACCCTGTAGAGAACGCCAAAAGCATAAAAAACCTGTACATAAGCAAGCATGCAAAATAAGAAACATATAAACGCTATCACAAGAGACCTATTATCAGCCTAACCATAAAAAGAACAAAATCTGAAAAAGCAATAACAACAATGGCAATGTAGCAACAACGAAATACAATGGTGTACCAAATAATTAGAAGCGAGGAAAAAGTACTTACTGAAGATCAAGAAGAGCGCCTTATGGATAAAAGGAACAGAAGACCAACAAAGTAAATCAAGCCAAGCACTTTAAGATTAGAAGGAAGATGAATGTGCTTTGGCAATATACAATCCAGTGAGCTCTCTGAAGGCACCTCTGTATAAACACCCAAAAATGCAAACATGACGACAAATGCTAAGGCAAAAAAGAATGCATGGTATGAAAATCAAGAAAAAGTCCAATCTACAGACACTAAGAACATAGATGTAGCTTGAGTTCGCCTCCCTTTATGTATAAATACACTTTGACAATTCCATAATATAATCTATTCTCTCTCTTACAACCGTAGGTTGTATATTCATCCGCATTTCTAAAGCTATTATGTTTTCCAACCAAGCAAATGTACTACTCGAAACCATGCATAAATTGAGGTACACTAAAAAAAGACTATTTGGAGAAATAAAGACGAAGAAAAGGACCTTACGAATAGAAAGGCAGAAGGAAAATGACTGCACTTTACCTATACAGTTCACCAAGCTATGCAAAGGCACTCCTGTATAACACCCAAAAATAGGAAAAGACTTGTACATAAAAAGTACAAAATTTGAAAAAGCAACAACAACAATAGCAACATAGCAATAACGAAATACAATAGTGTATCAAATAATTAGAAGTGGTGAAAAAGTACTTACTGAAGATCAAGAAAAGCACCTGACGGATAGAAGGAACAGAAGACGGTCAGAGAAAATCAAGCCAACCACTCTAAGATTAGAAGGAAGATGATCACACCTTGGCAATATACAATCCAGTGAGCTCTCTAGAGGCACCCCTGTATAACAGACAAAAAAGCAAACATGATGACAAAAGCTAAGGCAAAAAACAATGCACAATATGAAAATCGAAAAAAGTCCAATCTGCACACACTAAGAACATCGATCTAGCCTGAGTCCATCCCCCTTAATGCATAAATATACTTTGACAATTCCATAATATAATCTATTCTCTCTCCTACAACCGTAGGCTGTATATTTATACACATTTCTAAAGCTATTATGTTTTCCAACCAAGCAAATGTACTACTAGAAAACATGCATAAATTGAGGTACGCTAAAAAAAAAGACTATTTGGAGAAATAAAGACGAAGAAAAGGACCGTACGAATAGAAGGGCAGAAGGAAAACGACTGTGCTTTATCTATACAGTTTACCAAGCTATACAAAGGCACTCCTGTATAACACCAAAAAATAGGGAACATTATGATAGGAACCAAAATAAATAAACAATGTACGGCATGGAAATCGCAAAAATAACTCGAGAGCATACCCATAGAAATAATTGCCAAAATAAGCAAGTAAATAAAAAAAGGAAAGAACGCATGCAAATGCAGAAGCCATTCACTAAATTAGCACTTTAATCCGAAACAAACCTAAGCGCGCCAAACGTAGAGGGTAAAAATTGCAGAAACCCCTCACTAACATCGTATCTTAATAAAACAATGATTACAGATATAGGAACCCTCAGGTGTTTTGTTTATAGGAACGAAAAAACATAAAGAACCAACGAAAAAAGCATAAAGGATCTGCATCCACAGATGACTTAAGAAGAGTTTCGCATTTTAATCCGAACCCCTTCCATAGGAATGAAAAAAACACATAGAACCAACAAGAAAAGCATAAAGGACTTGTGCCCATGGATGACTCAAGAAGAGGCTTACATTCTAATTCAAGAAGGGCCTCACCGCACGAACCCTAAGAAAACAGTAAGCAATACCTTGGCTAGAAACGAAGACGAAAGCAGGAAGCAGCACTTTGGATAGGAACAGAGAAGAAAGAACTGCAACCACGATTAACCCGAAGCACAATGCAGCACACCTAATCAAAGGAACGCATCGAGAGCGCGCATGACCGAGCAAGGCGAGAAGCACAAGAACCAAGAGCGTAGGAAGGACCAATAAGCGAAAACAAATGTACGCATGAAAACTGAAAAGCAAAACACAAAGCGGCTTGACAAAGTCTACTCTCTGGTCTAGGCGAACATGACACAAAGGGCGAGCAAGCACTAAGGAGCAGACCGCAACAAGCAAAAACCCAATGGGCCACAGCCGTCAGAGACCGGTCAGCGACAAATGGTGCATGCATAAGCAGCCTTTCTCTGGAGGCTTTCCACAGCACTACCTCTCTCTGGAGCACTCCTGTGCCAAATCTTCTACTTCCACGCGAACCACAAGGCGATGAAGCCGCACGACGCTAACAGCTACGTAGGAGCGCCTACATAGCTCGCTCCTCACGCGCCCGCTCACATGCTGCGCGCATGTGTCAAGCCAATAGCATAGAAACTACAGGTGGCACGGCCGTGTGAACGAAAAGTCCTTCAACTTTGATTTATGGATGATGTCTATATTGGTCAAAGAACATGTCTATTTTTCGAAGTGGTTTGCATACGGTAATTCCTCCCGTTATGTCTCCTCCACCAAGGAAATGGAAAGTCAGTGAAAATATCTTCCTCTCTACGCAACGGTCTCTTTCCACACGTCCGCCATCTCCAAGTGGTGGCCCCCGCCTGACCCATCTATTCCCCGTCTACATAGACTGACATCCGGGTTCCACCACACTCCTGCCGGTCCTTTTCCGTTGCTACCCCACGCCTTCTTTCCCTTCCCCCACAACTTCCGCGCACGAGAAGCGAACACAAGAGAAGGGGAAAAAATTGCAACGGAAGGAGGGTAAGCGAAAAAACTCAGAGCTTCTCTCTGATTTCTGGGGAGATGGGGCGGTGGGATTCGACCGGGCGGCGGCCACGGCAGCGGTGGCGGCAGCTGGCGGCGATGCTGCGGAAGAACTGGCTGCTCAAGATCCGCCACCCATACGTCACCTGCACCGAGGCAAGCTGTTTTGCGCTTTTGGTTTGTGATTTTTTTATTTTTAGTTTCGTTGGGGTTTAGGGTTTAATACCTTCGTTCTCTCTGTTTGTGCTTGTCGCAGATTCTGCTCCCCACGGTGGTGATGATGCTGCTAGTCGCCGTGCGCACGCGGGTCGACACCACCATCCACCCCGTCCAACCGTAAGTTTAGATTTCACCGCCACATTTGCTTCTCTCTGTTGGTTTGTTTCGAGTTGCCGTCTGCTTTCGCTGTTGCTGCGGGGGTGTGGTAATGGAAACCGAAATGGATTTTTGAATATCATTAGATAGCCGCCTCAGGGTGTCACGGACTCACGGGAGCCTAATCGGTAGATATTTGATGCTTGGAGCATTCTGATTTCTGATAAAGACAGAAAAAGAAAAGGGGTTGTGCAGAAATAGATTACGCATCGGAGATTTTTAGGGCTCTTTTTAAGGGGTTTAAACTTTAGAAGGAATTTTCAGTGCGTCATGTTTTCCCGCTGAAATCGGTACAGTGAAGTTAGATTATCCACTTCTAGATTGTAATATGGTTAAATGTTGACTATTCACAACATTTTTTTTTCTGTTTCGAAGGAGAGTTACCTCTTTTTGCTCTTCTGAGCTTGTGTCATGGCAGCTTCTTACTTCTAATGCAACTTTTAGGCATATTAAAAAGGGCATGGTTGTTGAGGTGGGCCAAAGTGAGATCTCCCCAAGCTTTGACAGTATCTTGAAGTTGATGATTGCAAGAGGGCAGAGACTTGCTTTTGCTCCGGACACCAACAAGACTAGGTACATGCTGGATTTGCTCGCCACAAAATTCCCGCTTGTCAAGGTACTTCTGATAAATGAACAATTCCTTAAATAGGGAATGTTTAATGCTCCTTTTATGTAGGTTTATATGATTAATAGGGAATATTTAATGCTCCTTTTATGTAGGTTTATATGATTCACTAGATAAACTTTTTATTAATTTATTACAAGGTTAATTTCAAAACCTTTGCTAATGTAACTGCTTGAAAAATAGGAATTGCCATAGATGGGGAACCTTTGTCTAAAAAAAAAGAGATAGCAATATGTGAAAAGCAAATGATTAACTACAAGAAAATTATTTGACATTCATCTAATTGATATTAAGTTCAATATTCATATCTAGATAAATTTTTAAATAAAATATTGCAAGTAAACAAATCCAAGTTAAATAATTGCTGATGTGAATTAAATTTACTAGTTTTTAAGTAATACTGTGAGCCAATTGGTAGTATGTGTTACTTGCACATGTTGTCAGATTGGACATCCTTGTAGCCTGTGAAAGTAAAAATAGTGGGTGAACTTACCGGCTTAGGGGGTAGTTAGTTAATAAGAGACAAACTTCAATACGTATTTCCATTGAAAAACCTTCTTAGATAGCATATGTATGTCCCAGTTCCATACTTGCTTCTATCCATTATATACTGCCAGTGTTAGTTTCTGAGGGTACCTAGCTTTGTACATTGATCTATTCAGCTATTGAACAACGTGCCATCTCCTCTAAACTATATGCTATCTAAACCCAAAGATCAAACTTTAGATTCGACCAGACTTAACTCTGTATGTAGCTAGTTTTTGTTGGAATATTCTACTTGCCATTATTGATTTGGTTACCTCATGATTTTGTTGGTGAAAGTATAATCTATTTAAGTATTTTTTAATCTTTTTTCTGATAATCTTCTCCTCTGTCTGTGGGGGCAAATTTTCTTTTGTCTGTAAGTAATGTAGTTGGAAAGAAAAGAGAATACGATAATAGCTAGTAAGTATTACAGAACTACTTTGGTAGAGCTACAAGTAAAAATATGATAGAACTACCAGTTTTCAAATTTGTGTACTTGAAATACTAACTTCAAACAATTCTTCCACTGTACCAGATGGTTGCAAGAGTATACAAGGATGAATCAGAACTCGAAGGTTACATTCGCTCAGACCTGTATGGTATTAATGATTATACTAGGTATAGTGTTTTCTTATCATATTCCCTCAGAAATGAATGTCGCTTTGGTTCTGATAATTGCTGTCGTTGCTCCACAATATGTTGAGTTGCTTCTTTGTTAATAAGTACCAGTATTTCGCATGCTCCATACTCGTGATCTTTTATGTGCAGTTGTGCACAAGCTGACAATTTTGCTTCTTCAGGAACTTATCCAACCCTATAATACTAGGAGCAGTTGTCTTCCACGCTCAAGGCCCAGAACTTTTTGACTATAGCATACGTCTCAACCATACCTGGGCATTCTCAGGATTTCCTGATGTTCATACCATCATGGATGTAAATGGGCCATACCTCAATGACTTGGAATTGGGATTTACTATTGTGCCAACTCTTCAGTATGGATTAAGTGGTTTTCTGACTGTATGAATCTTCTCTCCTTCCGTCAATCTGTGAACTTAAATATTGAGCTCATATAATAGTCATCATTGTCTTTATTTTTTATGTGCCAGCTTGTCCCTTGCTAATTTTTTCTGTAACTATCTGTGCAGTTGCAGCAGATGGTCGATTCATTAGTAATACTTCTTTCGCAGCAAAGTGGAAATGTTGTTGGACATGGGAGTGGAGAGATAACATTACTTCACCTTTTAGACAGACAGTTCAGCATTCACCTTCATTCAGGATATTTTATTCCTTCAAATATCAGAATAGCTCCATTTCCAACACGAGAGTACACAGATGATAATTTTCAGTCCATTGTGAAAAGAGTCATGGGTGTGCTGTGAGTACTGTTTCTTTCAGTCCCATTTTACCGGTGTGAAATGATGTTTAGTAAATGGAAATATCCTGCAGAATACAGTGGTTCACTTTTAGAGGACTGTCTACATCTCCAACAGAAAATTGCCCAGATTCTAAAGAACCTGTTGTTACGATTGGTGTTTTAGGATTTGTGCAGTTTTCTTTTAGGAGAGCATAAAATATTACTTTCATTACTTTAATCTCTTTGCCAATTAAAAATGTGTCGATAATCTGCTCTCTGGTTAAATAACTTCTGCAATTTGTTTTCCTTGTGGGCAGATATCTTTTGGGATTTCTTTATCCAGTTTCTTGTCTTATTACCTATACTGTGTCTGAGAAGGTAGCCTCACTGATGTTGGATTGTAGATTTGTGGTACTGTAGATTCATGTTATTTATTCATCGTTAATTAACGTACTCATATCACTATCTTTTCGTAATCAGGAACTGAAGATTAAAGAAGGCCTATTCATGATGGGCCTGAAAGATGACATATTTTACCTTTCATGGTTTATCACATACTTCATCCAGGTACTTCCTAAACATCGAAGTACAAGTACTCCCTGTTGACTTGATATGTGTTTCAGCCTCTGTTTTAATAGTTCCATGGGGGGTCCGAACCCATCAGCATTTAGCCCACTGAGCTGTGTCAAGTGCTGTGAAAATAACTATTATTTTCTTTTTGAAAAAATTCTGTCCATAATAACAGTAACCAATCTGTTTTTGGAACATTTTGGTAAGAACAAGACTTTTATTATGACATTTTGTAGTGAATTACTATCTTTGTATTCTAAATTCCTTTGAACAGACATGACACCACTTTTAATAAATCCAATTGCAGTAAGAATTGAGATTTCTGTTTCACTAGAACATTTGATTGTTAAGCTACTATCCCCAATTCCTTCTTTTAAATTTGATTTTCTAAATTTAGTGAAATTTTGCACATATTTGTTTGCTTGATAATAAGCCCCCCCATCATAGGCTCACCCAGCGTTATCAGTAACTTCAAAAGTGTAGCTATGGTGCTAAAGGGTCAACATTACACATTATAACAAAAAAAAACTGTCTCTATGATTTGTGGCACTTAGGAAAGACAGTACACACTAAATCTTTTCTTGCACAGTTGAAGTTTGTTGACTTTGTTCATACAATTTTACGTTCTCCATTTCTCGTTGTTGTGTTCAGTGTGCACTATACTCAGCATTGGAACTATAGCATTCTGAAAATATCTTGTAAGATGAACATGCATCCCTGCATGAGTTTACTTTCGTCTAGGAACTTTACTGGTTTAACCCATTGTTTTCTTTCTTTTGACAGTTTGGAGTATCTTCAGGAATCATCACAGCATGTACCATGAACAGCCTTTTCCTTTACAGTGACAAATCACTTGTTTTCATATATTTCTTTTTGTTTGGCTCAAGTGCAATTATGCTTTCATTCTTCATCTCTACATTCTTCTCACGAGCAAAGGCAGCTGCTGCAATTGGCACCCTTTCATTCCTAGGAGCTTTCTTTCCGTATTACACTGTAAACGATTCTGCTGTTCCAATGTTGGTTCTTTTTCTGACACCCCTGTGATGTCATTTTAGTAAATCCTTTCAGTAATTGCATTCATAAACTTGTCTTCTTTTTTAGGATATGGAAAATCATGGCGTCTTTTCTGTCTCCTACTGCCTTTGCTCTTGGAACAGTGAATTTTGCTGATTATGAGTGTGCTCATGTTGGAGTTCGGTGGACAAACATGTGGCAAGTAAGCATTCTCAAATATTAAAGCCATTAAAACTGCTTGTGTTTTTTTATGGAACATTAGAACTGCATTTTGTTTCGTCTTTCAAAATTGTGCAGGCTTCATCTGGAGTGAACTTTCTGGTCTGTCTTGTGATGATGATGGTTGACACACTTTTGTACTGCTTGCTGACTTTATATTTTGATAAGGTATTTACATGAAAGCTTCTTTAGTGCAATCGAACTGGGCATGTCAGTTTTTTTTTTTTTGCTGAGCTGAAGTACCATAAGTCACTGGAACACTTTATTTTTAGACTAAGCAAGGGATCAAGTGTTGCCAAATGGCATTGGGGGGCAGGAGGGTCCAAATCTACACAGGAAACAACTTTATTAATCTCAATAGCTTTTGTTTATCAGGACCTTTTTAGACTTCGGATTCAAATTTTGGATTGTGACAACTGTGTTACAGTAGTTTAGATGAAAGCTGAATATATGTGTCAGACTTTTGTAGCCATGTTTTACAACTTGACCTGAACAATTTAAGCTACTTGGCTAATTTTTTACACAACATAAACTTCTTTTGGACAGCTCTTATCTGTTTCTTTGCTTGTTTCAAGAGAATTTAGCATGTTATTTTTTTATAGTACTTACCATTCCTTAGTGTTGCTTGCCCAAAAATTTATCTTAGCAGCACTTAGATTTTTAACAAATTTGACCCATGTAACTGAGTCGAAGCTTTTTTTGTGGTTCACAGAAGTCAACTACTTATTGGGTGTGTACAAAACTGAACTTTTCCTTTATTGTTTTTGGTACTTGATAACTATTCATTTTTATGTTATAGATGTATGCCTATAAACTACAAAATCATTAGAGGAGTACACTGCTGCCACCTGTACTTTCCTAAGATTGCATATCTCCACCATATTTCAGCAATTTACCACATGTACTTTTTGAGTTACTGCAAGTCACCTAGACTTTTAAATGCGCTGCAACATTACTTGTCTTGTTGATTAAATTATTGGAGTACTGGGATGAAATGATATACTTACAAGAGGTATGGATGATAATATAGGCATTTGGCTTACATCAATGTTCTAATGTTTCACGCTAGTGGATGATTTTCATGGTAATAATTGGTCTTGGTTTGCTCTGAATCAAAATGTTTGGGTGGAAAATTGATAAGGCTCAAAGTGCACGTGGCAATTCATAGCAAATAAAAAATACAGGTCCTGAAATTTCCAACATAAAAATCACATGTGGGTATTGCAATATTAGGAAAAATATAGGTGTGTCCGGTGCAATTTTCTCTAATCGTTAACAGGCTAACTCTTCAGTACAAGAGTGGCTTCCTCTGCTTTTGAGATGCATTGTGAACTTTGGCTGCTCAACAGCTCTTTGTGCTTTTTAATTGCTTCCTTCACTTGAAATGACCCTTTTGCAATCTTGGTGCTTGCCCTAGATCTTGTAGTACCATGTTAATTATGTAACCTACCATGCACATATCTATTGCAAATTTTACCATTTTAAATATTTAGTTTCTGTTATTCTTAGTGGATTCCCTCAAGCAGGTTCTTCCTCGAGAATACGGAGCCCGCTATTCTTGGAATTTTGTGTATACTTGGCTCTTTAGGCGAAAAATGGCAACTCCACACTCCTATCTTGAGAATACAGAGTCCATTCTTAAAGCTCAACTTTTAGACAAAAACATATATTACGGTAATAGTTTGTGTAAACCTGCAATAGAGGGAGTAAGTTTGGATATGAAACAACAGGAACTTGACGGCCGGTATGTATGGCACCATCCTGCAGGATTCATATAAAACATCAACTGCTTTTATTAGTCTAATGCAAATTTTACTGGTGGTCAGTTGCATTCAAATTATGAATCTACAGAAAGTCTACGAGACAAAGGGTGGAAAGTGCACTGCAGTAAACTCACTGGAGCTAACTCTTTTTGAGAATCAGATACTTGCTCTTCTGGGTAAATTTTATGTTATCTTCATTACTTCTGTTATCCCATAGTTTCATTTTGGGTAGGAAGGTACATCAATTGTGCCTCATAACCTTTTGCCAGTAAGATTAAAAAAAATTCCCTGTTTTTCTGAGATCTTACCTAAAAAACTTATGTTATCCTGTTGCAGCCACTCACTACTATCCTATTATAAACAAATCTATGAGTAACTTATTACTAATATATTTGTAGATTGGAGGTAAGGCCCAAAGCATATAATATGATAGTGGTTGTTACATGTGAACTTATTAGCAAGTGAGAAGGGATTTGTGAGAAAGATTACTTTTTAATTTCATTATCTAATCTCTTGAAGTATTATTCCTGTAAAAAACTTTCAATAAAAATCTCTGAAAATATATATTTTTTTCCAAACTTGGTTCTTGTACAGATCTGTTAATTTAGGGATGTAGTAAGATATCAAAGGAAGCATGTGACATCCAAGCTTTTGTGATTTAATTTCTATATTGTAGGGCTAGTTTTCCTTGCTCCCTGTTGTGCACCTTTTGTTTGATCACGTAACCGTCGTGCATGGGCACGTGCACATGGGTAGCTGCTGGCATTTTCTTTGTTGTTTTTTCTTAGCTCATGCAGTGTGCAGCTGCTGCAATTTTCTTTGATGTTTTCTCTTAGTTTTAAAAACTTTATTTTAATTTGGACTTGCAGGGCACAATGGTGCTGGTAAGAGCACCACTATTTCAATGCTTGTTGGTCTTGTACCTCCAACTTCTGGTGATGCAACAATTTTTTGCAAGAGTGTAAGGACTGATATGGTAATGCCCTCCTAGAATACCCTCTTGATCTGATTTTATCAATTGTCAACTAGGTTAAACATTCTTGAAGTTCATAATTAGTTGTTTTTTCCTTTCACACTTACAAGGTTTAGAAATATTTATGACACATGGCTAGTTGAGTGAGCATACAGGAGTAGTGACTAACATTTTTTTTTGCAATGCCAACTGCCAATTGTACAGTTCTGTTTAATGTATATGGTTTTAATGAAGCTTACAATAGATCTTTGGCTTCTACTTCTGTCTTCTCACTACACAAATTCTTGAATCAACTATGAGGGGGTGTTTGGACAAGGTTTTTTTTTTCTTTAAGGAAACAAAATCCCATGGAAAACCCTAGTTTTAAAATTTTTACTGAGGGTCACCGGTAAGGCCGGCCTTACTAGCCTGGTTAGTGCCCAAAATCTTTATTCAAATTTGAATTTTAAACTTAAAAGTTAAGGATAAAAGAAACTTCAACCATGATATAATCATTGGAATGAAACCAAGCCTAGTGGAAAGAGCCCACATGTGTGCGCGCAGGTCGTGGGTTCAACTTCCCACCTTGCATGTTGCTATTTTTCCATCTTTGAAGCTGTGGGACCCACATGTCAGATGTAGAATTAGGGAAAAAGGTATAGGCAGAGCTGGGATTCGATCCCTAGACCATAGACATGCAAGCCATGAGACTTGCCGCTGGGCTTGCTGCTGTGTTGTGGCTTTAAGGCTTTCCATGGTATTTAACCCTTCAAAATTCAAATTTAAATGAATTTTTTTCTTCAGTAACCGGCCAGTAGATTTCCCCTACCAAATCCCGAAAATTACCCCCCAAAAAGCCCTATGGTCCTATCCAAACATGCCCTCATTAAACCAAGGTGTGCTATCTCTTGGGTCAAACTCTGGGCTAATGCCATAATCACAACTTGGATGACTGTATGATGTAGGAAACTATAACATCTAGTTGTAGCCTTAACACTTAACAGTTAACATCATAAGTCTTACATTGATGACATCTTGGTTATTTCTTTTTAAGTTTTTTACTCATTGGTGTTCTCAAGAACTAATGGGAGGTTTTAAAAAGAATTTTGTAAATTTATAACACACTGTCTTCCAATTTAAGTGCCAAATAAGCCCAACATGCAGCCATCTTCATTTAGTTTTCTTACGAGATTATGCTCCCTTTTCCCTTTCAGGATGACATACGCACGGTGTTAGGAGTATGCCCACAAAACGATATTCTTTTCAATGAACTTACTGTAAGTGTAGTCCACAACCTTTTCTCTGTTTCAAGATTTTTTTTGTCACATATGAACCTCGTGAGGGTTAAAGGAATGTTTGGTAACTGCGCTGAGAAGACAAGCTACAATAGGAACATCAGATTCCTTATGAGATTGCTAAGGAATTTACAGGAATGCAACTTAAAAATTAGATGTCTCATATGTTAGCTCGTGGGAGGAATCAAGCCAAGATGACTAAGGGTTTGTTCTTTTTGGCTTATGGTGACAAGGATTACGGAGAGAGATGCTTGTGATTTTGGCTGGTGCAGATGTTGAGCTTTTAATATATACTATAATTAACTTTTAGACCCCGTCTTGAGAAAATATTCCGTTTGAAAGTTAGGTACTATAGCAAAATCTAAAAGCTGCATCAAACAGGCCCTAAGAATGATTTCTCACATGTCCTAGCATTCTCAATCACAGCAAGAATCAAGCCAAAAGCCCTCAAGAGCAAAAACCCCAAAATCACCCTTTCTTTCATCAAAACATGGTAAACTTAAGAACTTGCAAAGAACAAGTGTCTATATAGATGTGGTCTAGTCTCCAAGAGATGTCTCTATCACTTACATGTCCTTGGCATCAATCAAGATCAAGAGGGCAAGTAGAAGCACTAAAAACCAAGCTAAATCAAGATTTCATCACTTGAGCAAAAAGGAGAGATTTAGACGAATTTTGATCTCTATTGATACTTGGAGATGAATTTTGCTGCTACTTCATAGCTACTTCATAAGTTTAAGGATGACAAGAAGCTCAAGACAAAAAGTCACAACTCATCTCATAAAGGTTTTCTTGAAGAACCTTAACTCCTATCTAAGGTTTGGTCTAAACTCTTCCAAAACTTAGTCCTAACCATCTCTCTCCCTCCTTGTATATGGAGGCTCAAGTGGTTGCTCTTCAGTATGTACCTTCAGAGTTCCAGTTAGCAGATTTTTCACCAAGGCATAAACTAAAGCTCAGCATAACTTCTACATCTCCAAACTCAGAGTTTCTGATCCACTATAAGTTTGAGGGGGAGTGTTAGACATGTATAGGCTATGCAGCATTAGTAGATTGTACAGGGTGCTCTTTGCTTATTTCTCTAACTCATGTAACCTGTATACGTTGTCTATGTACCATATGAATAGTTGAAGCCCACTTCATAACATCTAACTCATCTCAGCCCCAACAACCGCATTTGTAATCCAAACTGACAAAATAAGCCTATTAATAAATGCTTTCATAACAACAGAAAATGATGAATAATGCATTTCTTTGGATACTACTCAAGAACGGATTGAATACTTGCCATCTTCTTTGGATTTTGATTGTGTTTGTTGCCCCTACCATGCTGAAGAAACTTTGAATCATTCCTTGTCAAAAAAGATAAAACTTTAAAGCATCTCTTCTTCCAGTGGACCTTTAGGAAGAACTACTGGTTCTTTGTTCAAATTATTTTGGATTCAACCATGGGCCTGATCCACATGATTGTAAAGACCAAATACAGCATGCATCTAGAGGCTGACTCCCTTAGACATTGCTATTATTGGTGTCTTCTTCCTTTTTTTTTCTCTCATGTTTTCTGTTTTATGAAAGATATGGTGTGATGCCATGCTGGTTTATAATCTAATACGCAAGTTATTGAGATTTCTTTCAGGTGAAAGAGCATATGGAATGTTTTGCAACCCTGAAAGGAGTTGAGAAAGAGTGCCTTCACAAGGAAGTGTTGGAGATGATTGAGAAGGTATCCATTCTAGATGTACTTTCCAAAACACATTTGACTATGTGTGTGTATATATATGTATATATATATCTGCTATGCTTGTGACTATCATGTTCACAGCTTATAATATTTCATAAAAAATACATGAAATTTGTCATCTAGCATGAGAAGTGCAAATCATAGTTATAAAATCTTGTCTATTGCTATTGTGGCGATTATTATGTTTATTGTATGCGGTATATTAGGCGCAAACCCTCCATTGGTGCTGGCGTGTGCAACCTTGTAAGAGACCTTCTAAATCATCTTTTTTTTGTAAGAAAGACCAGATAAATACTGCTAAGGGTATTTAGGTTATTTCCTATTATCTAAGATTTGGGTTCTTATATATCTATGTACTATATATAGGGCCTGTTCTTTTTGGCTGCGGCTGATGGCTTTTTGGCTGTTTGCGACAGAGATTGCGGAAAGAGAGATACTCGCTTGCGATTTTTGATGTTACATATATTAATTTTTTAACGTGTACTACAATTAACTTGTAGACCCCATCTTAAAAAAATACTCCGTTTAAAAGTTAGTTACTGTAGTAAAAACCAAAAGCGGCTTTTAGAAGCCGCAAAGAACAGGCCCATAGCCCTATGGGTTGCTATTGCAATATACTCTACATTTCACATTTCCATTCTTCCTTACCTTGTAACATGGTATCAGAGCTCTAGGTAGCTCTCGATCCGCTGCCGCTGCCCTCGGGATACACGATCTTCACTCCCGGGGGTGGCATCTCTTTTCGGTGGCAGCACCAGCCGCCTACAGGCTCCCCCACGACATGGTTGTCACGGCGGAGTCGGCGACCACGACGAGCGAGGGGTGCCTGGACGCCTAGGCGACGCCGCGCCAAATCAGGAGCCAGCTTCTTATTTCCCGCCGACTCTCCCGCGCGTAACCAGGGCCAGTGTATTTGAAGTCTGCAAGCCGATTTGATTTCCGTCGACTCCTCTCCCGCAGCATCTCCCGCACACCTCGCCTCCTCCGGTCCTCTCCCCGCCGCCTCCTCCGGCCCTCCTCCGCCGCCTCGCCTCTCCCCGCCGCCTCCTCTGGTCCTCTCCCCACTGCCTCCTCCCCCCGCCGCCTCCTCTCCCAGGTGCATCCCCCTCCCCGCCGCCTCCTCCCCCTGCAGCCTCCTCCCCTCACGGCAGCCTCCCACCAAGTCGCGGCCTCCTCCCTCTGCCGCGTCCTCTCCCAGTGCATCCCCCCTCCCCGCCATCTCCTCCCCTGGCCGCCCCCTCCCCCCACTGCCTCCTCCCCTCGCAACCTCCTCCCCCCCAAGTCGCGGCTTCCTCCCCCGCAAGGCGAGGTGACCGCGCATGGTGTCCTCTCTGTGCCGCCTGGACGCTCAGGCGACGCCGCCGGATCTGGCGAGGTCCGCCTCTTGTCTTGTCGCTAGGCCGCGTGTCCACGTCGTGCCCGCGTCGTATCTAGCCGCTGTCGACACCATCTCCTAGCTGTCGCGGTTGTCTTCATCTCCACCCTAACACCGCAACCCAGGCGCCGTCGCTGTCTCAGTTGCCCGAGCCCGAGCTAGATCTGGGGTCTTCTGTGTCGGATCCCGTTGGATCCGTGAAGTCTGAGACGGATTCCACTGTCACTGTGCTCGCACCTGAGCTGTGCTAGATCCGGTCCTCCCCGGCCGCCCGCGCCTCCTCGCAATCCCCTGACCGGCCAGATCTGGCCTGACCCCGCCGTCTCCCAGTCAGCTTGGTCACCTCCGTTAGCCAGCGCCGCTGTCACCGAGGGCGCCGCCACCCTGTTGGCCTCTGGCTCCTGGCGTGCCTGCGCTCGGCTGCCGGCCTCTGCCTTTGGTCACCGCTTGCCCCTCTGCTCTTGGATGTCTTCGACTTGCCCTGGCTGGCGCCGCTGCCTCCGATCGTCATCTCGTGGTGCCGCTTGGCTCTGCTGGCGCCTGGATCTGGCCACCCCAACACCGCTGCCTCAACCCATGCTTCGATTTATAAAAAAGGGAGAGCGTGGAGTGGAGGGGAGGGGAGGGAATGTGCAGGGGAGGAAATGTGGGGGTAGCATATGTTGCCCTTCCAATGAGTTGGGTGGCTGGGGCGACGCACTGCTAAACTTGACTGCTTCGGCAAGAGGCAGTCCATGAGTGCTCTATTGTGCCATGGAGACATCACGGTAGAGGGAGGATGGCAGGAGATGTTGAATGTTTGGTTGGGCTGGTGGAGCTGAGGACATGTTGCTGCTGCTAGAATCCGCTGCTTTGAGTCTTTTTCTTTGCGTCTTTCATTGCGTCCATCAAGTTCGTTGCTCTCTATCTTTCAGTTCGTCAAAACTGTGCGAGTTCACAAAATCTTTGTCAGTCAGCCGATTGCTTTGCTAACTACGGTCCATCTAGTCGGATGAGTGTGGTCATCTCCTTCCTTTTGCATAGCCGTAGCCGTCGCAACTCTTTGAGCCACTGCAGATCGAAGAAGTTTTTATGATGCCGTCGTTTCTCTTTGAGCTACCGCCAGCGCCTCCGTTGCGCTTCTTGTACACTGCGCCGCCGCTGTCTTAGGCTTCGATATGCGTTGCTATGCTTCTATCTCTCTTCGGCTTGATTTGACAGTCATCTCTTTTTGCATCATCTTTTACATTCTCTTCATCATGTTATCGCGGTCGACTTTGCTCCCGCTTACCTATACCTTTTCGGCCCCTGCACTTTGTGCTTTATAGGCTGTCGCACGATTTCGGATGGGAGGTGATCTTTTCGACACAATTTTTCAAGAGCTGCACCTTATGACGTTTTCAAGACACGAATTTTGGATTTTCCTTATGCTAGTGTCAACCCTTTTAAATACAATGCTATTATATATGCCTTGCATTTGAGGGGGGGTGTTAAGGGTATTTAGGTCATTTTCTATTATCTAGGGTTTGGGTCCTTGTATATCCATATACTATATATAGCCTTATGGGCTGCTATCATGGTTATTAAGGCATCGCGGTAAGGCGGCCCGGGGGTTCAAGGCGTCGCCCCCGCCTTGCCGTCTGTGCCCAAGGCGTCCGCTGGAACCGAGACGGGAGCGGCAGCTAAACTAGAGAGAGAAGGGCGAAGAGTACTCACCTCACCTGGAACCCTAGGCGGCGGTGCCTCCATTTCGCCGCTCCCGTCTCGGCGTCCTTTTCAGTAGCAGTAAGCTACCGTGTTGTGCACCGTCCCGCCTCCATCCCCGTCGCCCTCCCCGCTCTAGATATGCCCCATCCCCTCCCTCCCGGCCTCCACCTCCTCCCCTACCTCCCTAGCTCCCCCCCTGTCGGCCTCCACCTCCCACCATTCTCCCGCGCCGCCATCTCTAGCTGCCAGTTGGTCGAGCAACAGGGGAGAGGTGGTGGCTGGTTGGTGGAGCGGCTGCCCTCACCAGCACTTGTGGTGGAGAAGAATGGTAATGAGAGGAGACGCCGGCGTCGGTGGTTGAGAAATGAGAATAGTGACGGGATAGATAAGACTCGATCTGGGGTGTGGCTAGGGTTAAAAGGGATGGGGTAAGTTTGGCATTTTTGCAATTTAGTCCTCAGTTCTATGAAATTGCAATTACGTGTTCTCTTTAGAATTCTTCTGATTTAGACCTCCAGAGTTCCGTTTTCTTCGCCTTAGGATGCATGTAAGTCGTCGCCTCGCCTCGCGCCTTACCGCTTAAAAGGTGTGAGGGGGGGGTGGGTCGCCTCACCTCACCTTACCGCTTTAATAACCTTGGCTGCTATTGCAATATACTCTACATTTCACATTTTCATTCTTCCTCACCTTGTAACAGATACCATAGGTTATCTGTGGTTCAAAATTGAAAGGCTAACTTAATCTACAATGAGAGAAACGACAAAGACAAATTTCAGCAAAAAACTAGCTTAAAAATAAAATTTACTATTCCCTGTAATATGTCTCTTTTGTTTCTTCCATTGTAGATTGACTTTCCCATTTAGCAGCATAGTAGATCTTTGTGATCTCTACAATGTCTATTTTCTTTTGAGACTATTTTAGGTTGTTTTCAATGTTTTCACAAGGGTTTGCACCATAAGGGAGTTTCACTTGATGTTCTACCCTATGTTGCAATTTTATTCCCTGCTCCAGGGATTTTTAAACCTTAGGAATAGAAATGCTCCATAGCCAGTGCCAGTTTCTCAGTGGTAACGGTCGAAAACCGCTCAAAAAAGTGAATTCAAATTTGAATTTGAAAACCAGGCAATAATCGGTCAAACAGGACAGCCACTTGTCAAAATCTAAATTTGAATTTTTAAACTGGAATGGTTTGGAAAATCTTGGGAGGCACCGAGATTTCCTAAAACCAGCAGTAACTGGCCGGTTTTCAGCAGTTTTTGGAACCTTCTCTTGTCATAACAAATATGTAACGATGACAAGACTGAGCATTGCAAGTTGGTTAAGGTATTACACTCCTACTTTTCCTTGATTATATGTTTTAATCCTTTGAAATGTTTGAGACTGTAAGATTTTATGCCTAGTAAGTCACTTGCATTCCAAAGTCTCTTGTATGGAGAAATATCTTCTTATCTTCCTGTAGATATTCCTTTGGATGTCAACATTTGTTTTGAGATATTGTATTTAAGGATTGATGTTTAAGAACCTTTTGGTTATCCCAACCTAAAAGTTGCGTTTATGAGAATGGCAACTTGTTAACAGTTTTTTCCTCAACATTGGAATGGAGTTTTATAATGTAGATTTGTTTGTTTACATTATTTGTGTACAGTACTCATTGATTGTAGGCAACTGATTGATTCATAGACTTTGTAGTTCACACATTATTTGTTGTGGAACACCTGCCAATCAATCATTTGTTGTTTAAACCAGGTTGGTTTGGCTGACAAAATTAATGCTACTGTTGGTTCACTTTCTGGTGGAATGAAGAGGAAACTGTCCCTCGGAATTGCATTAATTGGGGATAGCAAGGTTAGGACTGAATTGGTTCATTTCATTTTGTTATATTTTATTTCCAGCATAAGTTAGAATTCTTCTTGTATCATTTAGGTGATCATCCTTGATGAACCAACTAGTGGTATGGATCCATACTCAATGCGTTCAACTTGGCAATTGATAAAGGACATTAAGAAGGGAAGAATAATACTTTTGACTACACATTCAATGGAAGAAGCCGATGTTCTAGGTGATCGAATAGCAATTATGGCTGATGGTCGTTTGCAGTGCTGCGGAAGGTTACTAAATACTTTGTGCATGGGCATGCCTATACTATATACTCTTCTTAGCATCTGCACTCGATTGACAAACTGCACTAATATTGCTTGAAGTAAAATTGTCTATTCCTCTTAGTAGCTTGTTAATCTAATGTCATGATACTATCTTTTGTTATAAGCTGTTTAGTTTCATGTATGGTGCATCTCTTTTTAACATTCTGCCTTGTTTAGGGAAATTTTGGTATGCATCACTGCAAAGTAGAGTAATACGGTTCTTGAATCATGTTGTTGCTATTTTAAAATATATCCGTTATAGTTGCTGGCCCTATCTGTGTGAACAGTACCATATACTGTAGCATTGGGATTTGGAAGGGATTACCTTTTGTAAATAAGAATGTCTTTTTCCCTAAATAATTAATTAGTTTCCTAGGATAGCGGTTAATTGGTATCTTATCTATTAGTTAGGAAGGTTATGATTTAGCTTGATCTTCCATAATTGTGAGGAGAGCCCTCTATATAAGGAGGCCTATTGTAATCGTTGGAGGCAAGCAATAACAATCAAACAAGTCTCTAGTCTCTTCCTTCCTTCTTCTAAAGTCAAGTCTCAAAACCTCTCTACCACGTCAGGGAAGAGCTCTGCCAGTGGCTAGATGGGGGTGAGCGCCCAACCCTCGGTCTTTGGACCGTATCCAACCACCAGCCATATCAATTTCATTGAAACTTTAAAATGTGTTGTCATAGACAATTGTTGACCATTGATCATGTCATATTTTTTAATGACCAAAGCCCTTGTTATATTTAAGTAAAATAAAGTTTTGGTTCTTATTTTTTTGCAGTTAAAATTTTTTATGATTTTTGGTTCTGGATCATAGGTAGTATAGGATTTGATGATAGATCTATGGGAGGGGCAGAAGAAGGCCTTTGGGGGTGTGGGAGTGGGGGAGAGGGGGAGGCTTGCACCTCATTCTTGCTTAAACCCAAAAGGATGGTAAACTCTCCTTACATAGGAGTTCCAAATAATTCTAATTTATATTCCTGACAATTCTAATATTTGATGATAGATCTATTGGAGGGGCAGAAGAAGGCCTTTGGGGTGTGGTGGTGGGGGAGAGGGGGAAGCTTGCACCTCAATTCTTGCTTAAACCCAAAAGGATGGTAAACTCTCCTTACATAGGAGTTCCTAACAACTCTAATATTATATTCCTGACAATTCTAATTGTTGAAGTATAAGTGAATTGCCCACCTTTTCTCATCAGCTTAAGCTTTTGGGTGAATTAGTTGGTGCATGCAACTCAATATGGTATCAGAGCTTCTTTCCTGAGTTCTTCTGTGCGCTCCTTCTCCCGTACGAACACACCACCCGGAGGCCGCCGCCGCTGCTCCCGAGCGGCCGCGCAGCCCGCCGCCGCCCTTCGGCGCCGCCACGCGCACGCGTCGCCTCCAGCCGCCGCTCCGACCGCTTTTTTCGGGTCGCTGTCGCGAGACGCTGCGCCTCCAGCCGCCGCAGTTCCCCTCGGGCGCCGCCGTTCAGCGACGACGGCTGCTGGTTCCCGCCCGCCCTTCCTTTGCGCCGCCGCCGCCGCGCCGCCGGTTCCCGCCGCCGCCGATCCCAGTGCCGCCGGATCCCTCGAGCCGCCGCCCGCCCGAGAGAGCTCCAGATCCGGATCGATCCGGATCGATCGAGGCTTCTTCGTAAGACTCCTTATTAAAAAAACAGAGAAAAAAAGAAAAGAGAGAGAGAGAGAGCAATCTGTCATGGCGACCCTCCCCGCCGATCTAGCTTCTTCTTTGCCCCTGCCGTAGCGATTGCGCTGCCGCTCCTTCGATCGTCCTCAACCCCTATCATGCGGTCGTCGCCAAGTCCCATATGCCGACCACTCGATTTGAAGACGCCGAACTACTCTCGATGGTCCAAATTCTTTCGGACCATGTGCACGGTTCGGCCTCCTCCCACATCGACGGCACCGACATCTGCGCGACGCGACGAGGCTACACAGGTCCTCGCCGACTCGCTGTTCTCGGTGGCTCTATGGCTCGCCTCTCGACGACATCCTCGACTTCGGCAATGACGGATCAAGAGACTACACGAGATCTTTGGGTCGCGATCGAGGCGCTGTTCGCGACAACAAGGAGTCCCGCGGTCTTCCTCAACAATCGGTTCACTCTCTTGTCCAAGGCGATATGTCCATCACCGACTACACTGACCAGATGAAAGTCCTCGCCGACGAGTTCTGCGCCATCGGCTACCCCATCAATGACTCGCAACTCGTCCTCAACTTGCTGCGTGGCCTCAACCCGCGCTTCTCCACCACCGCCGACGACATCGCCAACGCCGCATCGTTCCTTCTTTCGCCGTAGCGCGTCCATGCTCGCTCTCAAGGAGACTCGCCTTAGCAACGAGGCAAAGATCGTAACCACCACGGCCTTGTTCGCCTCGGCCGCTCCTCGGCCACACGTCATCAACCACTACTCCAACCGCCAATGCTCGTGATGGGCGTCGTGGTGGCCGCAACCGCCGTGGCGAGCGGCGGGTTGGTGCGTGGCGCGCAGGCGAGTCCGCCGTGGCGGCGATGCACGGTTTTACGGGTGGTCGTGTACCATCATCTCCATCGACCGGCCCACGGTTCGCTTCAACCCATGGACGCCCCTACCGGCGGTCAATGGCGCCTCGCCGCTCCCGCCTCCTCGGCGCTCCACCTCGAGCTCACACCGCCTTCACGCTGTCTCGATCTCCCACCCCGCACTGGGATCGCAGGCCTCATTCTCGCTGGCCGAACCAATCGGCTGTCCAAGGACATGGTGGCTGGGTCATGGGCAAGGCGCCACTTCCCACATGACGGCAGCATTTACGGTACACTCCTCTCTTCCCATCCTCCGCCTCATTCGGTGCATTCTCGCTGGCAACGGTTCCGTCTCCTGTTGTCTCTCGTGGTCACACTTTTCTTCACACACCAACCACCCGCTTTCTTCTTCCCAACACCCTTCTTGTCCCTAACCTAGTCCATAACCTTCTTTCTGTTAGACAATTCACTCGTGATAACCATTGCTCTATTGAGTTTGACGCCTTTGGTTTTCTATTAAGGATCCCGGACACGCACGTATGATGCTTGCGCGATAGTGCGACGACCTCTACACCATACCTCCGATCGCCACCCCACTCCACCCAAACCCACATCGCGTCTCCTCCTAGTTATGGCATCGGCGTCTTGGTCATCCGGCATCGCCAAATTCGACACCCTACATAAAAACTCGCTCATCTCATGTAATAAAGTAGACCGCTCCCTTTGCGATCCTGTCAACTTGGCAAACATACGCGTCTCCTTTTGTTACCTCTTCTTCGCGTTCTCTGCGCCATTTGAGCGAGTTCATTGTAATGTGTGGACATCTCGATTCCTAGCATATCTGGTTTTCTTTACTATCTAGTGTTACTTGATGATTTCTCTCATTATTGTTGGACTTTTCCTCTTAGAAAGAAATCGAAGTTTCCCGACTTTTAGCGATTTTACCGCCTATGCTAGCACACAATTCGGCATTCCTCTAAAATCCATACAGCCGACAATGGCACCGAATTTGTGAACCACACCAACACATCCTTCCTTGCTTCCCGCGGCATTACTCTCGCCTCTCTTGCCCATACACCTCCTCATGCAGAATGGCAAAGCCGAGCGCATTATTCGCACCTCAACAATGTGGTTCGCACGCCCCCGCTCCACGCCACTATACCTCCCAAATCTCGGGCCGAGGCGCTAGCAACCGCCACCTCTCATTAACTTGCCCATCCTCCTCTGTCGGTGGTGATATTCCCTATACCCTCCTTCATCGCTCCCCACCACAAGACAATCATCTCGGGTTTCGGTTGTCTTTGTTTTCCAAACCTTTACGCTATTGCTCATAAACTTGCTCCACGTTCCACGCCTTGTATCTTCCTCGGTTACCCTTCTCACCATAAAGGGTACCATTGTCTCGATCTCACCACCAAACGCGCGTCATCATCTCCGCCATGTTGTCTTTGATGAGAACATATTCCCGCTTGCCGTGGTGACCGATCTTCACCCCTCCTTGCTCGGACTTGATTTTCTCGACGTCGACCACCATGCGGTGCCTCGCTATCTGCGCAATGGCACCCTGCAGTACCCGGATGATCGCTCCACGGCGCATGGTGTCGGCGATCATCTCCTCCGCCCACGGCACCATCCGTCGCTCGCCGCCACGACCGCCCGTGCATCCGGTTTACTCCAGACGGCCACGTCGCGGCTCGCTCCGACCAACCGCACGGCCGACCGTTACCCACGCCGCTCCGCCTACCACGACTCGTCAAGACTTCGCCGGACCATCCGATGGTGACACGGGCTCGATGCGCCACGATCCTCTCGTGGAGTTTTTCTCCCTAGCGGCCGACCACTCTCCCGCTTCGCCTGTTCCGGCGAACTATCGTAGCGCCCTCGCCGACCCCAACTGGCGCGCCGCGATGGCCGAAGAGCACAAGGCCCTCATAGACAACGACACCTGGCGCCTCGTCCCGCGCCTGCCTGGTGCTAACGTCGTCTCCGGGAAGTGGATCTTCAAGCACAAGTTTCACTCGATGGCGATCGCCGCGCTATAAAGCGCTATTGGGGCTGTTCGTGGCTTCTCAAGAAGACGGTGTCGACTACGACGAGACATTGATCCGGTGGTCAAACCGCCACTATCCGGTTATCCTCTCCATCGCCGCATCCCGCTCTGGCCAATTCATCACTTGATGTTAAGAATGCCTTTCTACATGGCACTCTTAATGAGACGGTCTACTGCCAGCAGCCCTCGGATTCGTGGACCCTACCCGTTCCACCCATGTGTGTCTTCTCCAGAAGTCCCTCTATGGTTTGAAGCAGGCTCCCCGAGCATGGTACCAACGGTTCGCCTCCTACATCCGCGGCATCGGCTTCGTCGCCTCCTCCGACATGTCCTCGTTTGTCCTCCGCCGAACTCCGACATGGCCTACCTCATCGTTCTCGTCGCCGACATCGTCCTCACGGCTTCCACCCAAGGCCTCCTTCGTCTCTCAGGCTTGCTCCACTCGGATTTGCCATGAGCGGACCTCGGTGACTGCACTTCTTCCTCGGCATCTCCGTCGCCGCGCTCCTCCAACGGCCTCTTCTGTCTCGGACGATGTCGCTGTTGATCTTCTGCGACTGCGGCATGGCCGAGTGTCACCCACGGCCACACCGGTGGACACTCACGCCAAGCTATCCGGCCACGACGAGCTCCGTGGCCGATCCGTCTCGAGTATCGCGGCCTTGCGGGCTCTGATGCGACACTCACACGTCCCGACTTGGCGTGCCGAGTCCGGCAAGTATGCCTTTTCATGCATGATCCACGGGAGCCCCATCTCGCGTTGATCAAACGCATCTGCCCGCGCGTCAAAGGTACTCGGCGCCGGTCTACACATCGGCCTCTCCCAAATGACATCTATCACCGCCTACTCCGACGCCGATCGGGCGGTTGCCGACTTCGCGACGCTCCACCTCCGCTCATCGTGATTTATTTGAGGATAATCTCGTGTCTTGGTCCTCCAAGCGTCGACAACCGTGTCTCGATCAAGTGCGGCCGAGTACCGTCTTTGCTGCCCATGCATGGCCGAGTGTTGCTTGCTGCGACAACTTCGCAAGAACTCCACACCCCGCTTGATTCAATGGCCGTCGTCTCATCTGCGACAATATCAGCGCCATCTACATGTCAACTAATCGATTCAAAGATCGGCGTCACGGCACATCGAGATTGACATTCACGCCGTTCGCGAAGGTTTCACTTGGTGAGGTTCGTGTTTTGCACGTACCATCTTCTCATCGATTCGCGGACATCATGACAAAAGGTCTCCGACGCAATTGGTGTTTGAGATTTCGATCCAGTCTTTGCGTCCGGACTGCCGCTACGACTGCGGGCGGGTATTAGAATAATTAGATATACATCCATATACGCGCTTACCATGTATGCGCCCTCCATGTATATGCCTTCCATATGAGCGCTTACCATGTATGCGCCTTCCATGTATATGCCTTCCTTGTATGCCTACTCCAGGCCATTATATATTCGAGCCACCCCAGCCCTTTAGCGGTGTGGTGTTTTGCCCTCAATATCTTTACTCTCCTACATGGTATCAGAGCCAAGAGGTTCTGAGTTCGAGACCTGGCTGGCGCAATTAAAAAAAAATTGTAGCCTACTTCTATTTCCACGTCTTAGGCCTGAGGGAGCCTACACGTGAGGGGGAGTGTTGAAGTATAAGTGAATTGCCCACCTTTCCTTATCAGCTTAAGCTTTTGGGTGAATTGGTTGGTGCATGCAACTCAATACTAATATTTGATGATAGATCTATTGGAGGGGCAGAAGAAGGCCTTTGGGGTGTGGTGGTGGGGGAGAGGGGGAAGCTTGCACCTCATTCTTGCTTAAACCCAAAAGGATGGTAAACTCTCCTTACATAGGAGTTCCTAACAATTCTAATATTATATTCCTAACAATTCTAATATTATGGAAACCAATCAAACTAGATAAATTGCCTAGCTAACAGATTAGATGCCTAACAATCGAGCCTTTAACATTATCTCTTAATTGCCACCCAAGAGATGCAGCTGTGTGAACAGCAAACAAGTGCTACAGTCCCACGCTACACTGCTGTACCTTCACTTGGGGTCTATACCATAACAGCCAGTGTTATCAGAGCCAAACTGGCCCAGTGATTTGACCTGAAAAGAAAAAAACCTGACCCAGAACCTCGGCTGATCCGGTCTGCACCATTGGGTCGCGCTGCACTTGTCCGCCTTGAATCAGAGAAAACCAGATTGAACCTCCCTGTTATGAGCAAACCGTAAATAAACAATGACCCAAGTTCTTTTGCATAAATGCAAAAAGCAGGGATGGGGGCTCAAAACTCTGCACCTCCAGCATGCAAAATGGGCAGGCTAGCGGTTATGTTGTATGGGGAATATATAATTCTTTTATAATTACCTATTATCGACAGCCAACTTTGTGGCATGTATATTTTAAATTTTTAAATAAGGCCCGTGGTCCAAACAATTAACGACTGGTTTGACCAGTGACCTGAGACCTCGACTAGGCCTTCTAATATTTTAGTTAGGGCTTATCTGTTAGCTTGTTAGGCAGTTTATCTAGGTAGATTGGTTTGCATAATAAAGGTCTTCTCTTCTCTCGGTAGATCGATATCCCCAAATCCTCTCCTGCATGTGATCCAGAACCAAGGATAATAAAAAGAATACACTTTAAATTCAAAATTCATATATATATATACTTGGATATTTCAATATATGGAAATATGAAAATAAGAATATTTGAATTAAAATTTTGGATTTCTGAAATTATAAGCACAAAATTTGACTGTTGACTATAGTCCAATTATGCTGTGATAATAAAAATTTCCAAGAACTCTCCATCGTTGTCCATATTGGTTTTGTTCTATCATCAATTAAACCTATGGATTTGTTTTTTACCTTTCAGCTCTCTTTTCCTGAAGCATAGATATGGTGTTGGGTATACACTCACAATTGCAAAGGTTTTTACTTACTTTAGTTCAATTTATTTATCCCAAATGTGCTCATTTTTAACATCATTTTACTCATTTTACCAGCGTGATAGCGCTCCCTCACTGGCTGCGGATATTGTTCATCGCCATGTTCCAAGTGCAATCTGCTTGTCGGATGTATGTTCCTTACCAAAACTGATTTCCCCCTACATTTGATGTTTGTTTTAGGAAGAGTGTCATATAATGTTAGCAGGTCTGCCATTCTTGCTAGTGATACAATTAACAAAACATGGGATTGTTGTTCTCCCTAAAGAATAAAGAAGGCTGTCTATATTTATGGACACGACTAACATGCTATTGCTCGCACGTTAATGCACGAGCGTGAGCACCCACCCCTTTACTGTTTTGTCCGCGTGCCTCCCTTTTTTGTTTGAGCGTGCGAGCAACCGCATCACCGTCCCAAGCTTCTTGGTCGTGTTTGTCCCCGTATGCACATGAACATGTATCAAAGATCAATAAGTGTTGTATTTTTCATTACCTTCAAATGATCGTATGTTCTTCGTCAAGTGTCCGTTTCGCATTTCGTTTGAGATGTTGCATTCCATACAACAAGCTCAACAAAACAATACCCACATTGCATATGTTTTAATAACATAATGATAAAGTTACTTAGATACTAGCAACTATGTAACAACTCTACATGTTACTTGTTAGCATTTTTATATGTTATTTGCGAGCACCTACTAGTAGCGGTTTTACATTAGTTGTTAGCAACTCTACATGTTACTTGCTACATTAGTTAGCAACTCTAGCTAGTTGCTAGCTCTACATGTTACTTACTACACTAGTTGCTAGCTCTACATGTTACTTACTACACTAGGTGCTAGCTCTACATGTTACGTACTACTAGCTCTACATGTTACTTACTACACTAGTTGCTAGCTCTACATGTTACGTGCTACATTGGTTGGTAGCAACTTTACATGTTACTTTCTAGAATCTTTGCATGACAATTGTCAATGATTTGTGTAATGAATTACTGTGGTTGGCTCTACATTAGTTGCTAGCAACTTTACATTAGTAGTAGCTCACTGAGAAGGGGATAGAAACTCACCGAAAACTTGAATTCACCTACTAGCAACTAACGTTAGATGAAGGTGGCCACTAAAAAGGCAACTCGTAGAGAAGGGGATAGCAACTCGCTAAAAGAATCTAGTAGCTCACTAAGAAGTAAGTAGCAAACTCACTAAACATTGAATAACCCAGTAAGATGGGGGTAGCAACCCACTGGGGGCTTGAGTTTACCCTACTAGTAAGTGACGCTAAATGAAGTTGGCAACTATGTATTTAGAATTTCAACTTCTTATTATGTCAATATGGGTCTAGTTTTGTCAAGCTTATCGTATAGATCACAACGATTCAAACGAAAATCAAATCGTACACTCGATTACAAAGTTAAGTTAGTTTAACGCTAATAAGGTGCATATGTACAACACAAGGTGTAAATACGTCCGACAAAGTGTAAACATGGTGCATGATGTCCATAGAACGTTACTCCCACCCCTTAATAAACATCGTTTAATGAACATCGTGCAGCTTTCTCCCCTCTCTTTGTATCCGATAGTACTAGACGCAAAAAAGCATTGTCTTATATTTATTACATTATTTCCTACCTACCAAGTTGCCGATTTGGGGTGTTACTTTTATTTTTCATTTGATGATCCTAGGCGGTGTTAAGGATATAGAGTTTGTATTCTACTTCTTATATGCCTTTCTTATCTCTATATGGAATATTTCTCTTGTATTTGCTATATATATTGCTCATTGGGCCTCTTCAATACACACATGCAATATTCATAACATGGTATCAGAGCAAAGGTAGGGTTAGGGTTTACCTTTCCTAGCCTCCGCTCATCTTCTGCATCATCTGCTGCCCTCGGGAGGATATCTCTGCTCCCAGGGGAGCTACCTCTTTGGTCGTCGACACCTCATCTGCTCTAAATGTGACCAGCCTCTGGTTGTCGTCTTCATTGCTGCGCTGAGGTAGCCACCGTCGGCTTCATCCATCCGCCGCTGACAATCGGCGCCGCTTCTTCACTGGCTGCCTCTCCTAGATCCAGCTGCCGCCGACTGATCTTGCTGGGTCGCCATTGGCTCGTGCTCGTCGCCTCGTCTCCGGCTGTCGCCACCTCTTTCAGATTAGGCTGCTGCTGCCTCATCTCTAGATCCGGCTGCGCTCTTGGGGACAGCCACCTTGTCTTCGGTCACCGCTGCCCTCGGGTAGTCAATCCCGGATTCGGCCTCCTCTGCGTCGGATCTGGCGTTGCCTCGCCTGGATTTGGTCTCCACACTGGATCCGGCTCATTGTCGCCTGAAGGCTCTCCTGCTCGGATTCCTAGCGTCGATTTTGTTCTACGATCCGCCTCTATATCTGCTGGACTCGTGCTCCCCGTCACACCGACCGGATCGGCTCACCGCTGCCGGATCCCCCGTCTGGGTGCACCACGGCTCGGTCGCCCTGACGCGCCTCTTCGCCTGCCAACAGCCTCTTCGCCCCAGATCCAGCCTGCCTCAGTCGCCTCCTCCCACTGGTTGCCGTCGCTGTTGGAGGCTCCTTGGCTACCTACTCTACCAGATCCGGCTGGTTCAGGTCCACCTCGGCCATCTCATCGCGTAGTCACCGCCGCCCTCTTCTGTGAAATGTCCAAGTAAAATGGTTGGGAATCGGGATGAACAATTTTTTAAAGTACAGGGTTTGAACTTGAAGTGAAGCATTTGAAAGTACAAGGGCCTGAATGTTGAAGTACAGGGATTTGAGGTGCAATTTTTCTAATATAAAAGAAAGGTTACTTACGCGAGTGTTACAATTACTTGTCCCTTAAATTGCTCTTGACATATTAATTGTTACAGGCCTCATGTATATGCGTCAGATCTGTTGTCCTTTTTTGCTCTAAGCGGCCTTTATGCTGCATCTTCTGTTTTCAATTGTCCATTTCTACGATTTATTGCTAGTATGATGGTAATTTAGTGAACACCACTGCTTGATTGGTCATTCTTCCATGTTATAGAATGTACAGAGTGTGCATACTTTGTTAGAATAAAAGAGAAAATTAGCTCAGTACCATCACAAAAAGGTATAAATTGGAAAATACCATCCAATGGGAGGATTACATGTGAGGCCTAGAGCCACATATTGGTGACACATTGGATGCTATTTTCCAACTAGGTGATCTTTGCGATGGCCCTGAGCAATATTTCCCAATTAAAAAAATTGGTGACTGAAATTCACCATATATACTGAAATGTTTGTAGTTCATACTACTCGAAGATAATGGCCATATTATTACGCATTCTCAAGATGCTTGTGTTTTGACTTTGCTTTCAGGTGGGTACAGAAATTTCATTTAGGCTTCCTCTTTCATCATCATCTTCTTTTGAGGGTATGTTTCGGGAGATTGAAAATTGCATTCATGAACCAACCGTGGAAAGTCCTTTGTACAGTGAGAAACTGCCTGGCATTGAGAGTTACGGAATCTCTGTGACAACTTTAGAAGAGGTCTTTCTGAGAGTATCTGCACAAAGTTTTGACCGCAAAGATATTATTGAAGACAATGTATCTCAAAGGGTATCTGGTGGTGCATTACCTGAGGGTTCTCTTCATTCAATTGCAAAACAAACACTGGATTTTAACTTCCCATTTAAATTTCTCAGTTGGATTTGTTGTTTGTTAGCAACAGCATGCAGTTTGGTGCACAATTCATTGGGGAGTTTCATTAATTTAGTTTTAGTTAAATTCTGTTGTTTTGGCATGATTACAAGCTCCACATTTTGGAAACACTGCAAAGCTCTTTTCATTAAGAGGGCAGTCAGTGCTCGAAGGGACCCAAGGACAATTATGTTTCAGCTGTTTATACCAGCCTTATTCTTGTTAATTGGTTTGCTTTTTCTAAAACTTAAGCCACATCCTGATGAGGACTCGATCACCTTGACAAGTTCATATTTCAATCCATTATTCCGCGGTGGTGGTGGTGGAGGACCTATTCCTTTCAATTTGTCTTTGGATATTGCTAAACAGGTTCATATACATGTCTCGTTCTCACTCCTGAGTTTAGAAACTCATAGCTCTAGATATCGCTACGAAGGTTCATATACGTGTCTCGTTATGACTCCTGACTTTTGTGTAACTTATGTAGTGAAAGTTGGATGTTATTACTCTATACACAGTACATATCTTTTCTATCTAGTTTAATATATTCCTTTTCCACAGGTTGCAGCTAATATAAAGGGTGGTCGGATTCAGACACAAGAGCCTAGGTCCTTCAAATTTCCCAATCCAGAGAAGGAACTAGCTGATGCTGTTGATGCTGTAGGTCCAAAATTAGGCCCTGTGCTTCTTTCCATGAGTGAATACCTGATTACTAGTTTGAACGAATCTTACCAATCAAGGTGAGGTTGATTCAAATGATTTCTCAAAACGACCTTTTGCATTGTTCTGCTATGCATTTACTTTCTCATGTCATGAGGAGTGAGTTTTGTGTGGAAGAAAGTCTTTTGGCCGTAAGGATCCCTGCCGATCCCTTCATGTTAATATAGGTGAAAAGCACCAGGATGTTACAAGGCAGCCGCAAAGGTAAGAAAGGAAGGTCTGGTCTTGTTTCTATCTATACATTGATCTAATCCAAACTTTCTATTCAAGCCCAGACCGGCCTGCCTTACCATACGGCTGCAGATTACATATATAAAGTAGATACTAAAACTAGAGGATTGAATCTATCTCCAAGGATTAGTTTCCAAACATAGAGAATAGATCTGACCGAGTAGAGGGGTCGGGACTTTCTCTAACATTCCCCCTCAATCACAACTTGTCTAAGTTGAGATTGTATTTGAATTTTTCAAGCTGTGTTGTTGGAAGTGCCTTGGTGAATCCGTCTGCAACTTGATCACCTGGAGTCCACAGCACAGAGGCGGTCGGCGTGGGCTCTAGGCGATGACGGCTTCGAACGGTCGGCGTGGGATCCCGCGCGCGATGTAGCACCCCACGCGCAGCGGCGGCACACGGCGGTCTTGACGAGCGATCTGGCGGGAGAGGCGGATCGACGGGCCGCAACCCGGCGCGGCGGCGGCTGATGCGGCCGTCGGATCGAGGCGACGTGGCCTGGATCTGGGCGTCCTCGAAGGCGGTGGCTCGCCGGTGCCGGCGGCGACGACGTCTTGCATCCGCGGATCGGCGAGGCGCCGTCGGATCGACGGGCGGATGGCGGAGGAAGAGCCAGTGGCGGATCGATCGCGAAGGTGATGGCGGCCCAGCGGGCGAGGCGAACGAGGAGGCGAGCCGGCGGGACGCAGCGAGCGGGCGGACGAGGCTAGATGGCAACGATGAAGATCTGAAGGATCCGCGACAGGCGGACGCGCCTTCGGTAGAGTCGGCGATGAAGATCCGAAGGATTCGCGACGGGTGGACGCGCCTTCGGTGTAGTCGGCGTGATGAGGACAGCCGGGCGGTGGAGATCCGGACGGATCTGACGAGATCCGAGTGGAAGAACGGCGACTTGGACAGGATCGGAGCAACCGCCGGATCTGACGAGGCGAGGGTGAGGCAGAGGCGGCTCCTGCAGGCTTCTCCAACGGGCCGCTGGGCTGCCCCCCCGGGAGTAGAAATTGATCCTCCCGGGGGTGGCTGCGGCGGAAGACGTACGGAACTAGATGTTAGGGTTTAAACCTTAGCTCTGATACCATATGATGAATATTGTGTATTGATATGAGATCTAAAGGGCCATATATATATATATATATGTCATATAAAGATAAGGCATATATGGAATAGAATACGGACTCTATCTCCTTAACAATATCATGGTATCGCCCTTGCTGCACAATCATGTGATGGGCCAGGACAGCGAACTTATGGCACATTTGGGCACATGGGGCCGGCACGGATGCACAAATGTGTATCAAGGGTGGATTGGTTATTTTTCGTGTATGCAATATGTTGATGAGGGCATTAGCCTTTTATAGACGGTGAGTGTAACATGCTGGCTCAAGTTGAGGTGGCCCATGTGTGCTTGTGTATGAGTTAGTCCCATATAACCCAAGGGAGTTGAGTGTAGCAACTCTAGTGTTAAGTCTTTTGGGTTGAGTGAAGAGCTGAATGACTTGCTACGTGTTTGTGTGGCCCATGCCATGTGGGAATTGGCTTTGGCCTGCGTTACAGAAGTATCGATTGCTACAGTAATACAGTAACAGTACCACAGTTATTCCTTAATTTGATTAATAGTAGAAGAAGGTTCTTAACCCAGGATGATTTGGGAGTAAACCATATGGCCACTCTTTCCTTTCATGCTAATGATAGTTCTTTAAATTTAATCAAATCTTTGCTGTGAGCTAACCTATGGAGCACCGATCTTCACCCCGTCCCTCTTACACCTGCAGGGGTGCCATTGCAGCAGTGCGAAACACCGACATGGCAGCATTGACGTCGAGGAAATCAAAGTCGGTGTGAGAGGGAGGGGGTGAAGATCGATCACTACTGGCAAATGGGAAGATGCTCTCATCAAAGATAGCATGACGGGTCACTACTGGCAAATGGGAAGATGCTCTCATCAAAGACAGCATGACGGGAGATGATAACACGTTTGGTGGCGAGATCAGAATAGCGGTACCCTTTATGGTGAGAAGGATAACCAAGGAAGACACAGGCTGCGGAACGTAAAGTAAGTTTATGAGCAGCAGTGGTAGAAAGGTTTGGAAAACAAAAACAACCGAAAAGTCGGAGATGACTGTACTGCGGTGGGGAGCAATGAAAGAGTGCATAGGGAATGTCACCACCGACAGAGGAGGATGGGCAACAGTTGAGGAGATAGGTGGCAATTGCTAGCGCCTCGGCCCAATACTTGGGAGGCATAGTGGCGTGGAGCAGGAGTGTGCGAACTGCAATGTTGAGAGTGCGAATGATGCGCTCGGCTTTGCCATTCTGCGGGGAGGTGTATGGGCAAGAGAGGCGTAGGGTAATGCCGCGGGAAGCAAGGAAGGATGTGTTGGTGTTGTTCACAAATTCAGTGCCGTTGTCAGCCTATATGGATTTTAGAGGGAGACCAAATTGTGTGCTAGCATAGGCGGTAAAATCTACTATATGCGGGGGAACGTCTGATTTAGTTTTAAGAAAAGTCCAACAATAATGAGAAAAATCATCAAGTAACACAAAATAGTATAGAAAATTGGATATGCTAGGAACTAGAGATGTCCACACATCATAATGAACTCGCTCAAATGGCGTAGAAGAGCGCAAAGAAGAAGTAACAAAAGGGAGACACATATGTTTGCCAAGTTGATAGGACTGGTAAAGAGAGTAATCTACTTTATTACATGAGATGAGTGAGTTTTTATTGATGGCGTCGAGACAGGCGATGCCGGGATGACCAAGACGCTGATGCCATAGCATGGAGATGGCAAGGTGGGTGCTGGGTGTAGCAGGGATGTTGACTGGAGGAATAGTGTAGTAGAGGTTGACCACACTATTGCAGCGAAGCATCACACGCTGTGTCCGAGAATTCTTAATAGAAAAACCAAAAGCGTCAAACTCGATAGAACAATGGTTGTTACGAGTGAACTGTCTAATGGAAAGAAGGTTGTGGACTAGGTTAGGAACAACTAGAGTGTTGTGAAGAAGAAAACGAGTAGATGGTGTGTGGAGGAACGTGTGACCACGAGAAATGATAGGGAGATGGGAACCGTTGCCAACAGTGACGACCGAATGAGGGGTGGGAAGAGAGTTGTCTGGCATCACTGTTGTCTGTCTATCGTTTGTTGTCATGTGGGAGGTGGTGCCACTGTTCATGACTTAGCCGCCGTGTCTTTGGACAGCCAGTTGGTTCAACGCGGTGATGAGGCCCTGCTGATCCCAGGTTTGCGGGGTGGAAGGTTGGGATAGCGTGAAAACGGTATGAGCCTGAGGTGGGGCGCCGAGGAGGTCGGGAGGCGGGCGGCGACACGGCGGCGATGAGCGCGATCCACGAGTTGAAGAAAACCGAGGACCGAGGACGATCGGCCACCACAGGCCGCATCGCGCATCACGGCGGACCGCCCTACTTGCCGCGGCGGTTGCGGCTGCCGCGACGCCCATCACAGGCATTGGCGGCTTGAGTGGTGGTCGATGATGTCGAGGTGGGGCTGTAGTCGGAGGCGAGCAAGGCCGTTGTGGTCGTGATCTTTGCCTCGTTGCCGAAGCGAGTCTCCTTGAGAGCGAGCATGGAACGCGCCTTGGTGAAGGAAGGGAACAGTACAGAGTTGGCGATGTCAGCGGTGGTGGAGAAGCGCAGATTGAGACCAAGCAGCAAGTTGAGGATGAGCTGCGTGTCGTTGACGAGGAAGCCGATGTCGTGTAGCTCGTCGGCGTGGACCTTCACCCGCTAGTTGTAGTCAGCGATGCATAGATCACCTTGGACGAGCAAGTGCAACTGGTTGTTGAGGAAGATCGCACAAGACTCCTTGTTGTCGCGGAACAACGGCTCGATCGCGACCCAAAGGTCAGTGCGGTCTCTTGATCAATCATCGCTGAGTCGAGGACGTCGTCGGAGACGGAGCCGTATAACCAGTTGAGTATGGCGGAGTATGGCGATGCGCCGTGTCGGTGCCGTCAATGTAGAAGAGGAGGCCGAACTTCGCGCACATGGTCCGGAAGAATTTGGACCATCGGGAGTAGTTCTGTGTCTTCAGATCAAGGGTGGTTGGCACATGGGATTTGACGACGACCGTGCAGTAGGGGTTGGGAACGATCGATCGGAGGAGCGACAGGTGCGATCTCGTCGGCGATGGCGGTAGGTGCAGCTGGATCAATGAGAGGGGCCAACATGGTCGGAGTACGGCACAGGGGGAGGCGGAGTGGCACGGGAGGGAGGCGGCGGCCTAAGGGTGAGATGGCGCTGTTAGGGGGATAGGGTGGCGCTCGGAGGTGAGTTGACAGCCAGGGAGGGTGGTGGGGAGGCAGTGGAAGGGCTCAGGAGAAATCTAATGCCATGTAGAAGAATAGCCACAGACACCACATAGCTAAAGGGCTGGGATGGCTATATATAAAGCCTGGTGCAGGTATACAAGGAAAATGCATATAAGGAAAGCATATGCTATACAAGGATTCTAATAGTATCATATAAAGAATTTTGATATGTAAATGTTCTTAAATCTAGAAGCTATCTTCCTGTTCTTATTGGATGCAGTCCAAAACGGTTTTGGAAACCTTTAGCGAACAAGGAGTGCACATGCTGCACCACATGTGACAACCTGATGTGGATAGTCCTACTATCCTAGAGTGCTCTGGTGGGATTGAAGATGGTGATGTGGGTATTTGACAATGATTCTATGCAGGAAGATTGTTCAAGAAAACAAATAAGGCAAGGAAGATGAAATAGTTTGATATCTGGAGATGAGTCAATTGTGTCATTTTGAAATTAGAAGTGAAGCATGTGCTTGTGGACACTGTTATACAAACATATCACACTAAACTCATATGCCATGTTTTTTTGTTGTAAACGATAGTTCAATCGTACGTATACCATACCTAAATTATTGTATGCCACCAAAGATGCAGCAGAAATCCAACATCTAATTGTGTTGAAGTAGATCAGAAATTTAATTGATCTGCAGTATATTGTAGCTTAAATCAATTGCTAGCATATTTCAGAAAATAATTGCGTTATTTTCATATGATAATTTATTGGACAAAGTAGAGTGTATATTTTATTCTGTTGTCCTTTCTTTTGTTCTCTAGGTACGGTGCAGTTGTAATGGATGATCTGGATCACCTTGGAAATGTTGGGTATACCGTTCTTCACAATAGTTCCTGCCAGCATGCCGCACCAACCTATATCAATTTGATGAATGCTGCTATTTTGAGGCTTGTGACAGCCGATAAAAATATGACAATTCATACTCGTAATCACCCATTGCCACTGACCGCATCGCAGAGAGCACAACGACATGTATACATTTTTACTTGATGCCTTTATTTCTTTTGTTCTAACAAAGAAATGGTTAGCTCCTTTTTTTAACACAATATTGTGTGAACTGCTGGACGCTAGTGCACTTCCTGCAGCCCATTATCTCCATTATGGCAACACTACAAGTTGAGTGAAACTGTTGCCATCTCCTGTCCGGTTCCGGGGGAAGACCAAAGATCTTGTGCGATCGGTCCGCGCGAAAAACTCAAAAGAGAAAGAAGTCTTGTTAATTTCATGCTCATTTCAAGTTCGAAGTACCCTTTGGCCAAAGAAAAACCCGCTTCCTGACACGATTGCCTCTTTATATAGATTCTATGGTGTTATTACTTAGAAGTCTATTTTGTACAAGAGCCCTTCCTGTGATTATTCCTCCTATCAATAGGAAGTGTACTTGATAATAGTTCTCAACTGTTACAACAAGAAAGTTCTGACTATTTGTAGCTCCTATGATTTAAGGATTTTGTAGTACTACGAGTTTACTATTTGGAACATAACTAGCAAACTGTTGTTCTGCCGTATGTTGATTTTATTTGGTCTTAGGCCATCGGATTAGCTCGTATTTCAGCATCTGTGCAACTACTCTGTTACTTGGACTGCATGGCTTTGACCATTTTCTTTCATGACTGAGGAGAATTGTCTATAATATTCCAACAGATTTTGGTTGTTTGGTGCCTTACAGGATTTGGATGCATTTTCTGCTTCAATAATTGTTGGCATAGCCTTTTCCTTCATCCCAGCCTCCTTTGCAGTTTCAATTGTCAAGGTAATTGCTGTTCATATATTTCTGCACCAGTTCTTCATCTGTGATGCATTACAAAGTTCTTCATTCTTCCAATTATTTGTCTGATCCAATTTCTGAATAGTGGTAAGTCGTAACCGAGTGGTTGCACCCAATGACAAAAATAGGCCTTAAGCACTAAAATTATCCTATACATGCACCAAATAACATAAATGAACTAACAGCATGTGACTAATGACATTGGGAAAGACGTAACCACTATATTCCAAACATGATGAATACACAAGCTGACATAAGCAGATGAGTGGCATAGCGGAGTGGTGGACCCAGTTCTAATGCTTGTACAGCTCGAGCAGCCTTGATTTAGAACACTGATATGATCCATGAGTTGATCCACGTTTTGTCCAATGTGTGTTCGTGTGAAAATGATATAGCCAAGGAAATCTTTGATATATAATGTTCATGATAGTGTGCTTGGCTTCACTAACAATCTTTCACCTACTGAATAAGCTATTTTCAGATTGGATGTGTTAGACAGACTTCTATGGGCCTAAGGCTTTGGGCCCATATACCCCTAGTCTACTTGTATTAGGGTTTCCAAGGATCTAGTGATTCTATTAGGGTTAGGGTTTCTGTTAGACCTTCACCTGGACATCCCTTTCTATATATACCCACCTTGTAATGTTGGTTCAGAATCAAGGAATATACATTTCTTACATGGTATCAGAAGTTTAGGTTCCCCTTCTCTCAGGCTACGCTGCCCTCAGCGCGCGTGCCTTTCCTTTTCTCGCCGCCATCGCCACCTCGCGAGCGATTCGTTCCCTCTCCTTTTTCTCGCCGCCATCGCCACCTCGGGAGCGATTCGTTCCCCTCCTTTTTCTCGCCGCCATCGCCACCTCGCGAGCGATTCCCTCGCCCCGCGCCTAACCACATGGCTGATCTTCCTCCTTCCCCCAACACCGCTGCTGCTGGCTCTGATGCCGCGCGCGACACCCACATCTCCGACGAGGCCGCCTCCGCCTCCGCCGCCGCCGCGCAGCAACTCGACCGCGTTCGCGCCGCCCAAGCCGCTCGCGAGCGAGCCCTAGCGCTCGCTGCGGAGGCTGACCGCGAAGCTGCTGCGGCGACCTAGGCGCGCGATGCGGCTTCGGCTCGTCTTCGGGATGCACTCGAGCATGCTGCTCGCGCTCGTGCTGCTGCTACCACCGATCTACTGAAGACAGACGCTGCCGACACCATATCCCCTGTCTCCAACGACTACGCCGTCCAGGACGCCATGCTTCTCCAAGAGGCTGCTGCTGTCCTCAATCTCCATGCGCAGGCCGTTGCGGTCCAGAACATCCGTCTTTTGGTCCCTAGCGTCCTTGACATGACCTCCGGAAATTATACCCAGTGGCGGGAACTATTCCTCTCGCCGTGGGCAAGTACTCTCTGGAGGATCACGTCCTTCGCGACGCCGCTACTCCAGCCTCCCCTGCTTGGCTCCGGATGGATTGCGTCGTTCGTTCTTGGATTTTCGGGACTATTTCGCCGCTCTCACGGGATTGTGATGGGCGCGGATCCACTGCTCGTGCTACCTGGCTTGCCATTGAGACCCAATTTCTCGGCAACCGGGAGGCACGGGCTCTTCTACTGGAAGCCAGTTTCCGCAACTTCACCCAAGGCGACCTCTCGATCACCGACTACTGCCAGAAGCTCAAGCGCATGGCTAATGACCTTGGAGATCTCGGCGAGCCCATCTCTGACCGTACCCTGGTGCTCCATGTCATCCGCGGGCTCAATGAGAACTTCTCCGCCATCGGTTTGCACCTTCAACGCAGTCGCCCCTTCCCCACCTTTCTGGAGGCCCGGGCTGATCTCCTTCTGGAGGAACTCAATCTGGCGCATCGTCCAACGGCACCCTCCATCGCCCTCGTTACCTCCACTGGCGGCTCTGCTTCTTCGACTACATTCTCTCGGCAGACGCCTGCTTCCTCAGCCGGTGGTTTCGGTTCCGGTGGATCTGGATTCTCCAAGCCCGCTCCCCGTGGCAAACGCGGTAAACACCGTGGACGCTCTGGCTACGGCTCCAACGCCGGCACCAACATCGACGGTGGAGTCGGCGGGTCTTGGCCCTCCTTCCACCACCCCTGGTCCGGCTCAATTTACATGTGGCCGGGTCAGCGACCACCCCTCGCGCCTCTCCCACAACCGCGTGCCATCGGTGGTCCGCCTCGTCAGTCGGCCTAACCGGCGCTACTTCCTCGGCGACCACATGCCCCGCTCGCCGTGCTGGGGCGATGGACTATTCCTCCGTGCTCCCCTCCAACACCACCGGCGGTCTTCCGTCCTGGGATCAGCACTCTCTGGCCTCCTCCTTAAACACGATGACTCTCCAGCCACCTCAGCATCACGACTGGTACTTCGACTCAGGTGCCACCTCCCATATGACCTCCGATGCTGGTACTCTCTCTCATGTCTTCTCCCCACAGATTTCATCTCCTTCTTCCATTGTTGTTGGGAATGGGTCTTTACTTCCCGTTACCACCACTGGCACTGCTTATTTTTCGGATTCACTCCAACTTAACAATGTTCTTGTCTCTCCCAGCCTTGTTAAAAATCTGATTTCCGTTCGCCGCTTCACCACTGACAACAATTGCTCTGTTGAATTTGATCCATTGGTTTGCTCTGTGAAGGATCTCCAGTCCCAGAAGGTGATCGTCAGATGCAATAGCACCGGTCCCCTCTATCCCCTTCGCCTGCCTGCCGACGCTCCATTGCCTAGCGCCTTCCTCGCCGACTCTACCTCCCTCTGGCACCGTCGACTCGGCCACCCCGGGCAGGAGGCCCTCAACACCCTTCAGCACACTTTCTATTCCGGCATGTCCTAAAGGAGCTGCTACTTCTCTGTGTCATGCATGTCAATTAGGTCGCCACATACGTCTTCCATTTCCTCTGTCCACCTCCCGTGCTACACAAAAGTTTGATCTCATACATTGTGATCTTTGGACATCACCCATTGTCAGCATGTCGGGTTATAAATACTACTTGGTGATTTTGGATGATTACTCGCATTTTGTTTGGACATTTCCTTTGCGTCTCAAATCCGACACATTTGCCACCCTTTCTAACTTCTTCTCTTATGTTGCTACTCAGTTTGGTACCATCATCAAGTCTGTCCAGTGCGACAATGGGCGCGAATTTGACAATTCTAGCACACGCACATTCTTTCTTACTCGTGGTGTCCATCTTCGCATGTCGTGTCCTTATACGTCTCCCTAGAATGGTAAAGCCGAGCGCATGATTCGTTCCATCAACAACATTGTACGCTCCTTACTGTTCCAGGCATGCTGTCCTCCATCCTTTTGGGTTGAGGCCCTCAACACCGCCACCTATCTCATCAATCTTCTGCCGACCAAGACACTTGATTCCTCCACACCACATCTTGCCCTATTCGGCACTCCACCTTCCTATCATCATCTCCGTGTCTTTGGTTGTGCATGCTACCCAAATTTGTCTGCCACAGCAATCCACAAACTTGCTCCACGTTCAACATTGTGTGTCTTCCTTGGATATTCTCCTCACCACAAAGGATATCGTTGTCTTGACATTACTTCCAATCGGCTCATTCTTTCTCGTCATGTTGTCTTTGACGAAACCTTCTTCCCTCTTGCCAAGGAACATCAGCAATCCCCTGCTGATCTTGCTTTTCTGGACTCTCTTACTGACGTCGCACCTATCTCTATAGGCCAGTTTTCTTCTTTGCCTGCAGGTCCATCCGCCTCGGCGCCAGACTCCATCGCCGCCGCTTCTTGCGCGGTCTCGATCATGGGACCACATCACCACCTCCAACCTTGTTGTCGGGAGCACCTGCCCAACCGCAAGCGACCACGGTGCCTTACCACCGGCTCGGTCCCAGCGGCCGTTACGCCGTGCCCTCGCGGCCGCTCGATCGAGCGATCGTTTCGCCACCCGCCGGCCGTGTGCGACTTCCCGACACCTTCACCTCGGCGGTTCCAGCTCGGCTTCATCACGCCACCACCATCTCTGGTCTTCCCGCCACGAGCCGCGACTTCCGCTTTGTTTACTCCGGAGATCCGTCATCGCACCTCTGCACCCGCTTCACTGCCTCGCCGCCGGTGCTCCTACGCTTTGTTTCTCCACCATTCTGCGGGCGCCGTTCCGTTCTCCGTGGTGAATACCACGCCATGACCACTCGGGCCAAACATGGTTTCCGTCAGGCCTCCTCTTCGTCGCCACTCCGCTCTCTCCGATTCGAAGACTTACCGTGGTGCTCTTGCCGATCCAAATTGGCGGCGGCTATGGAGTACCGCTCACTTCGCAGAATTATACATGGATTTGATTCCTCGACCACACAAGGCGAATGTCGTAACTGGTAAATGGATCTTTAAGCACAAATTTCAGGCCGATGGATCTCTTGAACGCTATAAAGCACGATGGGTACTGCGGGGCTTTACACAGCGTCCGGGAGTGGATTTCGCCGAGACATTTAGCCCTGTGGTGAAGCCGGCAACAGTTCGAACCGTGCTGGCTCTCGCTCTTTCCAGGCAGTGGCCGATTCATCAACTTGATGTGAAGAACGCTTTTCTTCGTGGGACCTTGTCTGAGACAGTTTATTGCTCACAACCGTCTGGATTCGAGGATTCTACTCATCCGGAGTTTGTCTGCCGTCTGAACAAATCCCTTTATGGTCTCAAGCAGGCTCCTCGTGCATGGTACAGCCGGTTTGCTTCATATCTGTTGTCCCTTGGGTTTATTGAGGCTAAGTCTGACACATCGCTGTTTGTGTACCATCGCGGCACTGAGGTTGTATACTTGCTCCTTTATGTTGATGACATCGTCCTCACTGCTTCATCTACCGGACTCCTCCGTCGCATCATTCATGCCTTACAGCAGGAGTTCTCTATGAATGATCTCGGCGCACTTCATCACTTTTTGGGGATGCATGTTCAGAAGTGTCATGGTGGTCTTCTACTCTTACAGCGTCAGTACATGATGGACATTCTGGACCGCACAGGCATGTCTGCTTGCAAACCTTGCAGCACCCTCGTCGACACCAATTCAAAGGTGTCTGCTTCAGACGGTACTCCTATCAGTGATCCTAGCAATTTTCGCAGCTTAGCCGGGGCCCTCCAGTATCTCACCTTCACCCGACCCGACATCTCTTATGCCGTTCAGCAGGTGTGTCTTCATATGCATGATCCTCGCAAGCCTCACCTTGCTGCACTCAAGAGGATTCTTCGGTATATTCGTGGCACTCTCCACTTGGGACTTTTTCTCCAGCCGTCCTCACAGTCTGATCTAGTGGTCTATTCTGATGCTGACTGGGCCGGTTGCCCGGACACACGCAAGTCCACCTCGGGCTATGCCGTGTTCCTTGGCGATAACCTGGTTTCCTGGTCCTCCAAGCGTCAGAACATGGTCTCACATTCCAGTGCAGAGGCTGAGTACCGCGGTGTGGCCAATGCTGTAGCCGAGGCTTCCTGGTTATGTCATCTTCTGTTGGAACTACATACACCTCTTCGGCAGACTACCTTGGTGTATTGCGACAACATCAGCTCAGTCTATATGTCCTCCAACCCAGTCCAGCATCAGCGCACCAAGCACATTGAGATTGACCTTCACTTCATCCGCGAGAAGGTAGCTCTTGGTGATGTTCGAGTACTTCATGTCCCCACTACTTCCCAGTACGCCGACATCTTCACCAAGGGTCTTCCCTCATCGGTCTTCAGCGAGTTTCGATCCAGTCTAAACGTCCGAGGTGCGACGCAACCATTGCCGGGGGGTGTTAGACAGACTTCTATGGGCCTAGCTTATGGCTTTGGGCCCATATACCCCTAGTCTACTTATATTAGGGTTTCCAGGGATCCAGTGATTCTATTAGGGTTAGGGTTTCTGTTAGACCTTCACCTGGACATCCCTTTCTATATATACCCACCTTGTAATGTTGGTTCAGACATCAAGGAATATACATTTCTTACAGGATGAAACAGTTGGTATGCCACCATCATCAATGTTATATGATTCAGTTGGTATTTCACTTGTGTCCTGAGAATATTACTAGATTAGATTATGTCATAAATGTTGGTCAGTTTATAGTCTTATCGATTTACATGTCTTGCTGTACCAATGCAGGAGCGTGAAGTCAAGGCAAAACACCAGCAGTTAATTAGTGGGGTATTATGATGAATTATGTAAATTACATCATCTCTTTTAGAAAAATGTGTAATGCTTCTTAAATTTGCCAGGTTTCTTTGCTATCTTACTGGATATCAACATACGTGTGGGACTTCATCAGCTTCTTGTTCCCTACATCATTTGCCTTGATTTTATTTTCAATTTTTGGTGGGTAATAAAACTTCTATCTGCGACAAATAGTTATTATTTCGTGTCAATTTTTTGATAAAGCACTGCAAGAATATTTGTTGCCAGTGATCATCACTCACCACTTCTGTTATGACTTTCGCCCGTGCATCTTTTGTATTTCTGAAGTTACAGTTGGCAATAATTAGCACTTCAGCTATCTGGCTTATAGTATTTTATTCTTCTATATTTCTGGACATATACATCATAGAAGCCTTCAGCTTCAAATTATGTTATGCTGTTTGAAGCAAGCTGTATATATTGCACTTACATAATATATATACCACAGGTCTAAATCAATTTATCGGCAGCGGTTGTATTCTGCCGACTGTTGTTATCTTCTTGGGATATGGTTTATCAGTTGCTTCGTTGACATATTGCATGACATTCTTTTTTTCTGATCATACAGTAGCACAGGTGTGTTTTGATGAAAACTACTATGTCGATGGTTCATTTTTCACTCTATTCTGTTTTACCGTCACCATTTTTTATTTGCAGAATGTTGTGTTGCTTGTCCACTTTTTCAGTGGACTAATTCTCATGGTTATTAGCTTTGTGATGGGGCTAATTGAAGGAACTAAAAGCATAAATTCTGTGCTTAAGGTATGTTAGTATTATTTTTATTTGTATACATTTAACTCACACTTATTTAACTCACACTTACCAAAACTGTACAGGAGCACAAGATTCTTATACACTTGCTTACATTTAAATATTGTTTCAGATTTTCTTCAGATTATTTCCGGGATTTTGCTTTACTGATGGTCTTGCTTCACTCGCTCTTCGGGAACAAGGCTTGAAACTGAGAGCTGGAAGCAGTGTTCTTGATTGGAATGTCACTGGTGCCTCTATCTGCTATTTAGCTGCTGAGGTTTTATTTCTTTCCTCCTTTCCTTAGAAACAAAAAAAAACTTGACCTGCGGGGGGTAAGATGACCCCCGAGCATTGTGCTTAAGGAAAAGACGATCCTCTCACGCAGATCGAGAAAACCTCTGAACCCCTGCACCACCCTTACACAGCGGCACCGTCGACCGCGTGAGAACGACCAATGACCTGGGCCGGGCCTTAGACCTGTGCTTTGGTGTGGTAGCAGGCGAGGGGGTTTTTTTCTGCCTCAGCCTGAAAATTCGATCCCACTGGGAGTCGAACCCAGGACCTGAGGGTGCTACTAGAGCGCTCTAACCATTACGCTAGATGCCCGTTCACTCCTTTCCTTAGAAACACAAATAATTTATTCAACTGTAACAGAAATTTCATATTTTTTTTCTCGAACGCGCAATAGAACTGCGCATCATTATATTAAGAAGAACAAAGAGTCTAGGAAGACTCGTACAACCCTCACCAAACAGGCAAGGCTAACAAAAAAAATACTAGGGACATCCCCACCGACCAAAAACAAACACAGCACCTATGGCCAAATGGTACAAAGGCCTTTGGCCCCCGCCAAACACCACAATTTGGCCTCATCTCTAATGTCTTACAAAACAGTGCTGACATTGGGTGAGGCCTCGTCAAAAATACACCTATTCCTATGCTTCCACACCCGCCAAACCACTAACACGACCAAAGAATTAAAACCCTTGCGCTGCTGCTTAGGGACTTGGTACAGAGGTTGACGGCAAGGTTCGAAATCACGATTTATCTTAAACTTGAAATTATACAAGGGATATAGGGACATAGGGCTATTTCTAGCTATTTTGCATCCTGGCCGGTTTAATCCATCCGTGATGGCGGAAATCCGATGGCGGTTAGCGGCAGAATCGCGGATTCCAATCCACGCTGACGCTACCACAAGGTGAAGACCAAATCATTTGGACCTGGAGTTAGTTGCTGCAATCTCACCAGAGTAAGCATTGAGAACCAAACACTTCTTGTGAACACGCATGAAGTGAATAAGTGCTGAATATTTTCCTCATCTTGATCACATAGTGGGCAGCATTCAGGGTGAACAAGACCACGATAGGCCAAACGATCAGCGGTCCAGCAGCGATTAAGTGAGGCTAACCACACAAAGTATTTGCAACTAGGAGGAACCCAGGTTTTCCAAATCTCCTTCCATGGATCAAAATCCACCACCCCTACAAAAAAACGGCGGTACGCTGATTTAGTTGAGAACCTGCCTGAGGAGGATGGCTTCCACACATGTTGATCATCCACGCCAGGGATGAGCCTCACTTGGGCGAGAACATCCCAGAGGCCAAGAAACTTCTCCAAGACTGAAGTAGGTAAACTGCCTCTAATATCTTGAACTCATGTATTATCTGTGAGCTTCTTACACCGTCCTCTGACTGACACTTCTCTTTGGCACATGCACACAAAGAGGGGGTAAGGTCCGTTAAGGATTTGCCATGTAGCCATTTATCACACCAAAAGAGGGTCGTGCAGCCATCCCCCACATTAGAGATGATCGAAATGGAGAACATAGCCGCTGAATTGAGGTGCACCTGAATGTCCAAACCAGCCCATGGGAAATTAGGTTGGGTTTTTTTGAGCCACAACCACCTCATGCGCAGCGCCCATCCGAGGATTTTCAAGTCAAGGATTCCCAATCCGCCAAGCTCAAATGGTCTCGTGACCCGGCCCCAAGAAATCAGGCAATGTCCTCCATTTACTCTTTTGCGACCCTTCTATAGAAAAGCTCTACGTATCTTGTCAATTGCTTTAAGTGCTCACTTAGGAAAATCCAGAGCAAAGAGTGGATAAATAGGAATTGCCGAGAGCACTGCTCGAATAAGTGTAGCTCGGCCAGTTGGGTGCATCATGGCAGATTTTCATCCGGGCAGCTTGTCAGCAATCTTATCAATCATCATATAAAAGTCAGATTTAGAGAGTTTCTTGATTGACAATGGGAGTCCAAGATACTTGTAAGGGAATTCTTGTACTGTGCAAGGAATGGATCCTTGCACTAGTTTCATGTCCTGTATTTACACATGAGAATGTAACTTTATTTACTGTTATTGGGGTCAGTTGGGCAATTGAGCCCAAGGTTTGAAATCCCGCTACCGGGGTAAATCCCGGCCGTCGAGCAAGATCGAATCGCCGTTACCGCCCGAACCTGTATTCTGGAAAAAACCAAATGAAATTTGTCAAATGGAATTTGCGGCGGGGCGGGAGGGGACCGATAACCGGTCCGGTAACCGGTCGGTTACCGGAAAAACCGGTGAAAAACCGGTGGAAGAGAGTTTTTTAAGCCTCAAGCATATAAAATAACTATTTAGCTCTCTTCTCTATCATAACTATTTAGACTTGTATTAGAATAGAGTTTTTGCACTTGATAATCCGATCCCTGATTTAGACTTGTATTTAGATACATATGATGCGTAGGGAAGAGATAAAGCCATCAATCAATAGATACATATATGGATCCTAAAGTTGTTGTTGCTCTCGCTCTGTCCCTTGTATATCATGTAGTCATGATGATAGGAGCAGTTCAATTCGATGCATATACGTAGGCAACTAGGCATGCATGATTAGTTTTCTGCTCCAATCAAGATTTTTATCACGATTTATCTTAAACTTGAAATTATACAAGGGATATAGGGACATAGGGCTATTTTTAGCTATATTTTGCATCCCGGCCGGTTTAATCCATCCGGCCGGTGGCGGGAAATCCGGTAACCGGCGGTTACCGGCCGGTAACCGCCGGGATTCCGATCCTTGGTTGAGCCCCAGGATTTCGAAAACTGGCCTCTTACTGCCGGTTTTGAGAAGTCTCAGTGGCCCCAAGAGTTTCCAAATTGCTCTTATTTTTCAAATTCAAATTTAAATTTTGGCCTGTTTTTTCCCAGTTGTGTCAGGTTTTTGGACAGTTTGACCGGGTTTCAAATTCAAGTGCTGTGATCTACTAATAATCTTGGATAACTGTTACTGTTTTCAAACCCATGTTCAAAAATAGAAAAAAAAATGTTATGTGTACTAGCATATTTGATCTGTGACATCTTAAAGTGTACGCCAGAAAAACTGAAGGAAATATAAGTTCCCTGGTAAATAATAGTAGGGAATTCGAGAGTTCATACTGTTGTTCTTTATCACCTAATTGATTATGCAATACAAAGGTAGTATTTATATTCCATCTCCTAAGCTTTTGTAAATGTAGAGGATCAAGATTATTAGTGTGATAAAAGTACTTATATTCCAGCGAATAAGTAGCACATGGTTTGCACGTAATATTTATCCAAACATTTATGGAAATCATTGCATCTTGCATAGTTTAAGTAGGAAAGCATCCGGTCATAGGTGGTAGGTTCCCATTGTGTGCAATGAGTCAAGGAATTTCTTTTTGTGAGAGTAAGCTTCAATTAGTACCTCATCCTTTTTATACTTGAAGCATCAATTATTAGCTCATCCTTTTTATACTTGATCCTAACCTTTCTGATCCTAATGTCGTTCCTCACTTTTATTGCGTTGTGTTAACAGAGTGTTACATATTTTATGATCACCATTTTGCTGGAGCTATTTCCTTTTGAGAAACCAATTTTGAGCACATTTAATGACTGGTGGAAGCATTGTATCTCGGCAATTAGGGAGAGAGATGATAGTACATCAGTATCAATTATTGATGAAGATGAAGATGTTAAAGCTGAAAGGCAGAAAGTACTTGGTGGTTATATTAATAATGCCATGCTTTACTTGTGTAATCTTCGTAAGGTGCTAAGTCACTGCATCCCATTCGCATCTCTATATGTACACCTTTATATCTGTACTAGGAACTTCTTAACATGCTTTCTGCTTAAATTTGATGTTTTCATGCCTGTAGTCATACACTAACAGTTGGTTACCTTTGCCCCCTTTTGCAGGTTTATCCTGCTAGAAGAAACTGTAATGCCAAGGTTGCTGTACATTCACTAACCTTTTCTGTCCAAGAAGGCGAATGCTTTGGATTTCTAGGAACAAATGGAGCAGGAAAGACCACAACTTTGTCCATGTTAACTGGTAGGTAATTCGGTGTTGGCATATGTTTTTGCTGTCCGGGTTTACTTTGATGTGTTGGCATATGTTTTTTTAGGTCACTTGGTGAAAGTATGCAAAACTTTCATGATTGTGTCTAATTTATTTTTTCAATTTCTTAGTTGAGGGTATATGTTATATTTTGTAGCATATCGTAATTTTCATTTGTAGTGTTAGGAAGATGAATGAGAAATTTAAATGAATGACCCCATTTCTTTCTACAGCTTCTGAGTTGTGTCCCACTTTAACTTGTAACATTAGGTTCATTTATTCTTTTGAGATTATTTTAACATTGAACATTAGGTTTCATTTATTCTTTCATTTGTAGGTTAAAAAGACCAATGAAAAATTTAAATGAATGGTCCCATTTCTTTCTCCAGTTTCTTAGTTGTCCCACTTTAACATGTAACATTAGGTTTCATTTAGGACCAAGCCTAGCTCGGTGGGAGAATGGTCTCGTTTCTTTCTTTAGTTTCTTAGTTGTGTCTCACTTTAACTTGTAACATTAGGTTTCATTTATTCTTTTGAGATTATTTTAACATTCAACAATAGGTTTTATTTATTCTTTCATTTGATGGTATTCTTAGTTGTCCTACTTTAACTTGTAAGATTTGGTTTCATTTAGGAACTGAGCCTAGCTCAGTTGGTGGGTGGTGTGGGTGTACATCCCCACCACCCAAGTTCAAGACCTTTTCGATGCGAATTTGGGTGTCTATTTTCTTCTTAATGAAAAAAATACCTAGTTCCTCCTCGGTATTCTCTTTTTTTTTGTTATTTTAATGGGTCCCACCACTCAACTATTGTAATTGGGCTAGCAAAACGGTGATGTGACTGTTAAGTGTAAATGCATAATATATGTCTATAGTCTTTCTAGACCCGTCAAGTGTAGGTTTGGCCCATGTTGGCCATAACTATCTCTATTGCCAATGGAATAAGAGGCATAGTTATATATGGACATTTCCTCTCTTCCACTCTTAACATGGAACCAGTGCAAGGAAACCCTAGCCATCTATCCACCTCCACCTCAGCTGTCGCCACCTCACCAGTGTTGTTGCCATCCTTCACTATCATTGGTGATCCCTAAGCTCAATCTATCGTCATCAATCATCCCCAAGTTCGATCCATCGCCATTGGTCCTCCCTAAGCTTGATCCGGCATCAGCATCGAGTTCGATCCTTCATCGTCGGTCCTGGTGATCCGTATGCTCAATCTGTTGCCATCGGTCATCCCCAAGTTCTATCCATCGCCACTGGTCCTCCCTGAGCTCGATCCAGCATCAGCATCGAGTTCGATCCTTCATTGCTGGTGCTCTCCAAGCTTGATCCAGCGTTGCCCAAGCTCGATCCGTCGTCATCGAAGCATCAATGGAGCTTGATTTGTCACCATCGGTCCTTCCTGAGCTCGTTTCAGTGTCATTGAAGCTCGATCCATATCGTTCACACGGTCATTGGATCGACCTCCGGCGATGCTAGATCGAGCTCGAGGGCTGGCAAATCGAGCTTCGACGACGGTGGGTAGGACACACAATCATGCAACGATAAGTTCCTAAACTAGTAGTTAATGCTGGATTATAGAAAAATCTGTTAATAGTAAGTGATGATATTTTGAAAGTATGATATTATTTTCAAGGATGTGACAAACATGTGATCGCTCCGCGTGACTGCCTCTTTTTTCTATTTTTGGCTCAAGTGCTTTCTCTTCCTTTGCTTTCCTGGTTCAGCACGCATGTATATAGAATGCATCCGTGTGCCTGAACGATGAGAAGCTCACATGGATGCAGTGACTACATGATACGATACTAAGTTTGTACTTGTGCACCTTTTTTTCCTACAAATGACCATCTCTCTTCAACCGAGTGTCCGATTCTCCTTCCGTTTGAACCGTTGAGATATATATGATGAGCTTAATGAAACAAGATCATGTTGAATATGTTTTGCATACATAAGGATATCATTGTTTCTCAGCTAGCCACTCTAGGAGTCCACTGCTAGCAACTCTAGGTGCTGATAACTACCAAACTCTATATTAGTTGCTTGCTCTACATGTTATTTGCTACTTAGTTGCTAGCAAACTCTACATTAGTTAGCTACATGCTTCTTGCTACATTAGTTGCTAGCATCTCTTCATGATAATTGTCAATGATTTGTGCAATCAATTACTAATGGTGGTTCTACATTACTACATTACATTAGTAGCAACTCACTAAAAAAGGGTAGCAATTCACTGAAAACTTGAATTCACCCTACTATCAACTAATGTTAGATAGTAGTGGCAACTAAAAAGCAACTCACTGAGAAGGGGTAAAACTCGTAAAACTACTCACTGGTAGTCGGGTAGCAACTAGTAAAAAAATTGAGTAGCAGCTCACTGAGAAGAGAGTATCAAACTCACTAAAAAATCGAGTAGTAACTTACTATGGATGGGGGTAGCAACTCTCTGGGGCTTGAATTTACCCTACTAGCAATTAATATAATTAATTTTAAATGGAGGTGGCAGCTATGTATTTAGAAATCCAACTTATTATATCTCTATAACATGTACAATATGGGCATATAATATAGATCACAATGGTTCAAAAGAAAATCAAATCGGACACTCAGCTACAAAGTTGTTACAAAGTTACGTTTAATGATAATAAGATGCATACATACAAAAACAAAATCCATGATATGGACATTAGCAAAGTGGGCATGTGAGAAAAAATTCCCCCCCTAAAAAAAACACGATGGAGTAAGTGAAGATGTGCGGCCCACACTTCTCCGGACAAATCGGACGGACTGCTCGCCTAGTCGTGTGTGGTGCCTAATGCTGCGACCGATAGCCACTAAGCATTGTCCTATTTCCAAATGGAAGTAGGACTAGGTTGAAGCAACTTTTGAAGAAGTGTTCAACGTGCACCGAGACATCAGAAAGGTAGCATATTGATATCGGGTTACGTGTCTGATATCGATACTTCCCTGGTACACCTCCAATTCGTATTGGGGAAGTAGTGGATTTATTATGACTTAAAGAAATAAAAAATAATCGTGATATACTGATATCGCTCCAATACTTTACAGCCCACAAAAACCGTAGTCACTGTGAATTGCTTATTCCTACCATTCTATGCCCCTCCAAATTGTGGAATGAAAAGCTTGCTTGTATGTTCACTTAATCTTTAGTTATATCCTACTAAATGAAGAACAAAATACAAATTAGAATACTTGTTTTTCTTCCTTCTATTTATTTAGCCTTCGTTTCTTTTGAGTTATTTGGTCTATGGAACATGTGATTTATGTTGGTTATGTTACTTGTGCTACAATCATGTTATTCAAAAATAAAAATTACTGTGAAGAACTATGTAAAGAAGACTTCAAATTATATGTTATATGTGTTTATATCTAAGTTGTATCTTTTTAGTTTATTATATATATGTGTATCATCGTACCAGTATATCTGGGAAATTGTCATATCACCATATCTTTATCCAAAACTGCCGTTGGAGCATAGTGTGCGTATGCTATTTTTGCCATTGTTCATAAGAATCCCCCCTTTCGTGAATTACTGCATCTATCTGGTATTGCCTGTATCGTATTGTGCTAGTGCATGTCTGTATGATGCAACCATGCAACTTAATTTTCATAATTGAAAGATGAGAGACTCGACTAAGAAATTAAGAAAAAAGTAGAATGAACTTTGAAAATTTCTGGAGGAAGTAGGAACTGGGAACAATTGTGAATAGCAAGCTCAGTGAGGTATTACAATAGTGAAAAGCAAGCTCCAATAATGGCACAATTTTCTTCAACTCATCTAGTATAAGTCACTTCATGTTTAAGTATTAAATTTTAACAACAGAGTATATATGTTGGGAAGGAGGCCATAGTGAGGGCACTGGTTGGGAAGATTGGATTTATTAACCACGGTTGTCCAACGGCGTATTCTTTTTTTTTGAAACAGCTCCAATTTAATCGAAGACACAGAATTACACCAGTTTGTAACACAGAAAAGAGCACTACTGGAGGAATAATAAACTAAGCAGTACTACTATGCTCCTTGCAGCTGATCTTTGCTATGGTATGCTCCAGTTCATTTGTCGTACTCTAGTCCGAAGCTTCATCTTGAATTATTGCACGGTTGCACCATTGTTCTAATGGCGTGCAAAGAGTTGGGTACTGGTTGGAGATTCATAGTAGTTGCCGCAGGCCATAGCCACAGCCATTTTTTTCACAGTGTTTCGTTTCTTGCCATGGTAGGGTCTGGAATCCAAGGTAGGCAGCAGAGGGACATGGGGAAGAAGAATACCAATTCAAGTGATGGGGGGAATTGACTCCCTGAAATCCTGTCCTTTGATGTGTGACGGGATAGGCGTGCTTTATGTACACTTAGTTGCACCTATAGCCCCCTTTGAAATAGTTACCAACCTAATTTATATTTATTGTCAAAGTATCTACACCCATCAATTGCAGACTTCAGCTTTGAGGTTGGAAGTGTTAGTGTGCTCCCTTCCACACAAAATTTATAGTTACCAACCTAATTTATATTTATAGCCCCCTTTGAAATAGTTACCAACCTAATTTATATTTATAGTTACCAACCTGTGCGTTGTGCGCTCTCTACCTAGAGTTAAACAGATATAAACACAAAATTGATAGAACAGTTTTTCAGGTTCTAGTGACCACACTTTGATGTGGCACCAAGTACCAATGCTACTTTGATTTGTGATTCCAAGTTACAATACAATTTGGTGATTACATCTCAATTTGGTGCTGTTTTGCAACAAGAAACTCAAGAGTTCATTTTGGCCAAGAGGGAGGTGAGGGAGGTTGTCCGGGAAGGAGAAAAGGGGCCCCTAGCCCATGGATGAGTATGGTGCTTGGAGTCACAGGTGCATGAGGCGCGTGGGCTGCATGAGGAGTGTGCACATGAGAGAATCCACATGGGTGCGTGAGGATTTTGAGCCGTGTGAAACCGAAGGGAGCGACGCGGGGAGTAGGGACTCCTATGAGGGGAGTTTGTATTCTACACGATCAAGCAAGGAAACCATGCATGCGTCCATGGGGGGAAGAGTTCTGCTAGGAAAGAGGAAAGAGTGTATGTTGGCTTGGAAGGAAAGAAAGAAAGAGAAAAGGAAAGGAATCCAGATTATCAACACATGAATTCGAGTAGGATCCTTCCTATTTGGTATAAGAAGCAAGAAAGGAAAGGGGAACGGAGTAGGGAAGGGAGACTGAATGAGAAATATGTGCGTGTGAAGAAACCAACCCAGCAATTGAAGCCGAGCCAAACACTAGAAGGAAGGCATGTGAAGTTGAGCAAGGAGGGGAGTCCAAGCCAAGAAGACTTGCACCAGGAATCAAAGCCAACTCCACCACGTTTAATTCGGATAGGATCAATTTCGGTTTAGATATTTCCTTAGGTAGCTTTCCTTTCTGAAATTGTTGTTTAAGTCATCTTGTATTAGCTTCAGTTTGTTTGAGAAGTTCGATTTCTTTGAGTTTATATCGGTTTTTGGGAGTTTCTTTCGAGGACTAGTTTCGGTTTTTGGGAGTTTCTTTCAAGGACTAGTTTCGGTTTTTAGGAGTAGTCGGTTTTCTTAGGGAGTTGTGTTCTACATGTTTTCTAGGTTGGAGTCGGCTTCGACCATCTGGTGTGTGCATGAATTTTGTACGTGATATGAGTTGGTTGTGCCTTTGGGCACCAATATAAGGCCAGGGGTGTACCCCATTGTATCTTAGACATCATTATGTTTAGAATATGAAATAAAATAGAAAAGCCACTTGGCATCATGTTTGGGTGTTCGTAAGTTGAAGAGAGGAGAGATTGCCATGAGGGAGAAGAGAGTTCGTGATTTTCAGCAAGAGAGAAAGATCGAGTCTTTTGTGCAAGTGGAGAGTACCTTGTGTTAAGAGTATTAGAGATATAATAGGATTATTTTAGTTTTTTTTATATGTCTGGATTTTCTTATCCGTATATAGCATATTCTCCTGTAATATCCCTTTATACTCGCTATATATATTGCCTATTGGGCATCTTCAATACACACACAATATTCATAGCATAGTATCAGAGCCTAGGTTGCATACCTAGCCTTTATTGCTTTTCTGCTGCTATTGCTCTCGGGATGATCAATCTGCACTCCCGAGGGCGGTGACTTCGTCAAATCCGGCCATCCTCGGCCTGGCGCCACACGGATCCGGCTGTCGCGGCGCCGGATCAAGCTTCAATGCACGTGACGCTGGATCTCAGGTTGCCACTAGCCTCACCAGTGGCCGCCGTCATCTTCTCCCCCGGATCCACTCGATCGGGGCTTGACGACCTCCCCGTTGCCGTCACTCGCCTCTCCGTCGAGCTCAGCCGCCACCTTGGATTCAGCTGCAGCCGCTTCGAATCCGGCCGCCACCGCCCTGGCACACGGATTCGACTTCGACGCGCATGGATTTGGCGGTCCCTCTTCGTTGCCAATTTCGTCGCTGGGCCATCCCCACCACCTCCATCCGCCCCACCCAGCCGCACCCTTCCAGTCTCCTCCATTGCCAACCATGGATCTCGCCGTTGTGCCTCGGATCCGGCCACCACCGCCTTTGATTCTGCTACCGCTGCCTTGGATCCCCACCTTCCCGCCAGATCTGGGCTCTCCTTCGGCTGCTGTGACCTCCCGACCATCGTGCCCGCGCCTCCGCGCCCGCACCGCCGCCTTCGAACGCCGCCGCCGCCCCAGGCCTCCAACTCTTCCCACCATGCTCGCGCCCGCTTACGCCCGCGCCCTGTGCCCTCCCGGATCCGCCGCTCCTCTGCTTCGCACGCACAGTGGCTCGGAGCTGGCCTTCCTAGGCTGCTGCTGCCCTTCCCGAGCCACCGCCTTCTTGGGCCGCCGCCCTTGGGTCGCCGCCACCCTCCCGGATCTGCTGCTTCTCTGCTTCGCGCGCATGGTGGCCCCGCGCTGTTCACGTCACCCGGTGCCGCCTCCCTTCATCTCCTCTTGTGCTCATGTGCAGGAGATACATGGAGAGAGTGACCGGAGAGGAGCTTTTAAGGTCATATGCGTGCGGGAGGTAGTGGCCGAATGGATACTTTTGTTGGCCTCTAGTTAGCTATGGCTAGTATTAGTATTTGCTGCTGAGTCTACTGTTTTTGAGTCCTTTTGTTGGCCTCTAGTTAGCTACTTTTGCTGGCCTCTAGTTTGCTACTTTTGTTTTGCATGACAACAGCCGCGCTTTTCTCTCTAAGCCGTATGCAGATCGTAGAAGTCGTTATGACGCCGTCACTTCTGTAGCCGCCGCCCCGAACTTCTAAGGCCACCGTGCTTCTCTTGCACCTTGTGCATTGCACCACCGCCGTCTTGGACTTCAATTTGCGTCGTCATACTTCTATCTATTCCTCTTTGACTTGATTTGATAGTTTTTTCAAGACTCGGACTTCGGATTTTTACTATGTTAGTGACAACTCTTTTCAAATGCAGCTATTGCATATGGTTTGCATTTGAAGGGAAGTGTTAAGGGTATTAGAGATATAATAGGATTGTTTTAGCTATTTCCTTATATGCCTAGATTTTCTTATCCATATATGACATATTCTCCTCTAATATTCCCTTGTACTCGTTATATATATTACCTATTGGGCCTCTTCAATACACATACAATATTCATAACACCTTATTCTCAGATTGTGCCGAAGGTATTGATCTTGCAATTTGATCATATCGTATTGGTTTGTGAGGTTTCATGGTGGTACCGTTTAAGATCGGGCTATTCATGTATCAATCGGTGTTTACCGCTGGTTGGTCCGTACCACACTTGGTCCAGTCTTGTTTTGGCATGACCAAAATGACATTTTGATGCTGCTTTCTGTAGGATTTAATCCCCTCGTTTCATATTTATTTGATGCTTTACTTCTCATGCTTTCCAACACACAACTTTAATGATATTAGTGGATAAAGTTTGAAAATGTTGACTGCAAGCAAACCATAGTGACACAGTGTGAAAGAGTACAATTTTATCAAATACCCTTTATTTTAGTAGTTATTTTTTTGCTTGCCATTTGACTATAGTATCTGTTTCTTCGTCACTACTTTAAAGTTTTTTGAATGATAGCTTTCTTATGAGAGGTAGCTCCATTCATATTTCTGTCTGAACCACTTGATCTCTATTGTAGGTGAAGAAAGTCCATCTGCTGGAACTGCATACATTTTTGGCAATGACATCAGATCAAATCCGAAAGCTGTTCGACACAATGTAATTAGATGCGTATTCTTTCTAAGTAACATATCATAAATGATTTAAAATGTTTTTTTCTTTCCTGACTTTCATCTTCCTTTTAGATTGGTTACTGCCCTCAGTTTGATCCACATTTAGAGTTCTTGACACCGCGAGAGCATCTTGAGTTTTATGCAAGAATAAAAGGAGTTTCTGAGATGACCATGGCTCATGTATGGATATATTCAAGATGCTGAGATTATATGATAAATTTAATATATTTATTTTGGGTAAAGAAATTTACACTTTCTGAAACTAATGTGCTAGTCACTGTTCAATCATATAGGTTGTCAGTGAGAAGTTAGCAGAGTTTGATTTACAGAAGCATGCAGATAAACCATCATATTCATTAAGTGGAGGCAACAAGCGGAAGCTTTCTGTTGCAATTGCAATGATTGGCAACCCTCCAATAGTTATTCTTGATGAGCCATCAACAGGTAAGCATTATGTTGTGCATGGTGTACTGTGATGCGTACCCTTTCTACAGAAACACTTCGATTATTTGTGAAAATTTTGTTTTGTTTTATAATTTGTATTTCACAATGAAGGCATGGATCCTGTTGCAAAGCGTTTCATGTGGGATGTCATATCTTGCTTGTCAACTAGACAGGGAAAGAGTGCTATTATCCTTACAACCCACAGCATGGCTGAAGCTCAGGCACTGTGCACACGTATCGGCATAATGGTAAATACAAATATAGTTTTATTCATTGAATTCTAAATCTTATGAGACAACCAAATGTCTTGGAATTTGGAAGGCTAGCAACCATGCAGCCAGATACAAGTTAAACCAGTCTAAACAAAAATGGGTGGTTTTGACCATTTAACCTGGTTTATACATAGTGATTCCTTGTTCTATCTCTATCCCTCACGTGGAAAATAAATTTGGTTGGGGGGTCCAGACTTATTGGACTTCTGATGGGGTGGTTCTTGCTGGACCCTTAAGATTTGCATATTCACATCAGGGTGGGTCTAAATAAATGTTATGTACTTGAGAATTAACTCAATTAAGATATATGCATATGATCCTTTAAGCACTTTTGTACTTGTAGGCTTGTAGCAAACTATCATATTATCTTGTTTCAAAATGGTTCGTAGAACAGTAAATCTTTATGCCACATGTTAATAGTACTGCTATCTATATAGGTCGGTGGCCAACTACGATGCATTGGGAGCGCACAACACTTGAAAACTCGCTTTGGAGATTACCTTGAACTTCAGGTATTTTATAACAAAAAATTCACAAGAGAATATACTCGTTAACTTCATCATGCATAATTTGAAAACTGAAATGCACAATTGTTATAGGTCAAACCCTGTGAGGTTAACTCAACTGAGGTCGATGCTCTTTCTATGACAGTCCAGCAGCTACTTTCTAACTGCACTATTCATTCTAAAAGCTTACCCGATGACATCGAGATATGTGCTGAAGGTGGGCAGGGATCATCACAGAAGACAGCAGAAATCCATCTGACACAGGAAATGATAATTACTGTGGCACACATGATTGGAAATGAGGAACTTTTGCGGACACTTTCAGATACCAAGCTAGAAAGTGGAGTTTCCATTGAACTGTTCCCAGATCAGCTCGCCCGTGATGGTACGGATTATGTCGATAGTTTGATATTTTCAATGCTTTTGGTCATGCCTACTCCACAAAACTCTGTCAACATGATTTAGTGAAATATTAAGTCACTGCTTTCTTCATCAGTCATATAGTAGCATGACATACTTTCTTGAGAAGATCTATATCATGTGGAAATGTCACAACTGTTTCTATGAACCTCGTAAAGATAGAGAACACCTGCTACATATACCCATTGAATCCATCTTTGGTGGCCTCATGACGCCAAACTCTGCTTCTGCCCTTAATTGCAATAGGATGAGAATAGGGAAATAACCTTCGTTGAAGTTTGGGAAGTAACCTTCTAGTTGCACCTGTGGAATCAGTTCAGGATGTCTGTATCGAAACATTATGCTGTTATGCACAAAACATGGAACAATTGTCAAATGTTCATTGATAATGCTATACATGTTGTAAGCTGTAGAATAGACTAGAGAGCTGTTCAAGGTCCGGGCAGGGCTAGACAGGCCCAAAGCCTTAAAAAATCATTTCTTATTTATTTTCTGAATATTTTTTTATTATTTTCGTAATGAAATATAATTTTTATCGGGCCTTATCGTCCTTTGGGCCTGCGGGCCGAAATTTTGGGCATGAACGCAAAAAATCGGGCTGGCCTGGCCTGGGCTGATTTTTCTACACTTTATTCATTTCAAGTATTTTTAGGAATAAAAACTTCTGATTCAATGACATTTGCACTAGGTGCCATACCATTGAGTGTGTTCGCTGAGTGGTGGTTAGCAAAGCAAAAGTTCTTGTCAATTGATACTTTCGTCCACAAATCATTCCCTGGTGCTACATTCCATGGCTACGGTGGATTGAGTATTAAATACCAGGTAACAAGTTGCTCAGTTTGTGTTTGGTAGTTGATGTTAGAGAGGACTCATTGATGTTTCACAGGCTTTCTGTTCATGATTTGTCACTAGTTGCAGGTTAACATTTGCACCTTTTGTTAATTTCAGTTGCCTTATGGCAAGGACTGGTCTCTTGCAGACATATTCGGGCATTTGGATCGTAACAGGTTTTTTTATTAACACCTATTTCGTTGCGTGTTCTTTTGATGTGTTCAACCATTAACTTGATGGTCTTACTTAGGGAAAGACTCGGAATAGAAGAATATAGTCTCAGCCAATCTACCCTGGAAAGCATATTTTACCACCTTGCTTCCTTGCATGCGAATTCTGCGAGGTGATAGAACAGATCTCACCAACTCAACGAAATGGTGGACAATTTTGTTTTCAGCCATTTTACATTATCTGAACGGTATGATGAAGCAACTTTGGTAAATTGTGCTATGCGGCATCAACAACACACGACCAGCGTGTTTGTTAGCTCAGACCGGCTCGAGGTGTTGTGCAATCAATCTTTCAATTACTAGAAGACTGCTAATTTGTGATGCTTCCGTGGATTTGTCGTTCTGTTCATTGTTCAATTGGGCACATGACCGTTAATATAACCAATTATGTATTCAACTTTGGGCGATCGTCCTACATCTTTTTGTTTCAAGCACACAGGACATCTGTGCGTCTTTTTTATTGAGAGAACAAGCAAAACAATAGTTTGGGTACAATATGCGAGGCCTGCTGGCCTCAAAGAGTTCGACTACTTAGCTATTACAAGTTGACTACTTAGCTATTACAAGTTTTCCCCACCGTACCAAACCAAACTGACTACATGAAAAGATGTTCGTTTAATCCCCTTTGCTCCGGACGACCTCCACAGCAAGCATTCCTCTTCGATCTCTCTTAGCAGGATGTTTACGAAACGTTCCGCATTCCTGGAAACCCGAGCGTTCCGCTCCAGCCACGGCCCTCTTGCAGTAAGGAGGATCAGAGTCGCAACCACGTTTCTTGTCACTCGGCAGGGTGCTCTGCACTGCAATCCACCAGTTCTGAAAGGAGTCTTGGTGTTAGAAACTGCAGCCGTACCCACAGGAAGATTTGATGCCACACCTGCCGTGAATAGCTTCATTGGGATTGGGCTAGGATATGGTTGATCGCTTCATCCTCTTTGCCACAGGACGCAGGTTTAATTGCTCTGCAGCCCCCTCAGAAACGATCAGCCGTCCGTCCAACAGCGGTCAAAAACTGTTACACCCTGCACATCATCTGAGTCTAGAGTGCTATCATCATTACATAATATTACTTATTTTTTAATAACTGCTGATAAATTTAAGTAGACAGTTTTATTCTTATTGCACTGACTTAACATACAATATACCATTTTGATTCTAGTTACCCTAGCATACTAGTAGATTCTAAACATACTAACAAAAATTGATACGTGGAGTATTGCTAATACGTGAAGTTATTCATATACTACTCCCGCCCGTGCATAAAGTTCTCAACAATTACCTAAAAACAACAAAGTAAAAGTGAGTCCGGAAACTCAGAAAGTACATAAATAGAACTATAAACGTTGTCAAACATAAAGCAGTTAACTATTCATGTCATGTTCCACATAAATTATCATGTTCATATTATCATATCATGTCCCGATAATATCATGTCATTGGTACAATACAGCACTATTCTACATGCTCATTTCCACATCTCATCGTATATGCTGGTATAGCATGAGTGAACACCCATCTTACCGTCTATCACATTACCAGTATACTTGCCTGTTAACCAAGCGGAGCGGAGCGATGTGCGTATAGCACTGTTCCCGAACCTCCACCTGAACAAGCATTTTACCTGACTCAATACATCATATCGACATATGTACTTATGTGAGCAACGCTGACCCTACACGCATAACATAATACTAGCGAAACTGAACGCTCAGCGTTAAGGCTCGATGTGCAATACTCATCACTAGCAAACGAGTTGCATAGGGTTAAGGGTCCAACACGCTGGTACAAAATCCTCGTTTTTTCTTTCCTTCCTCCCTTCCTTTTCTTCTCCCTATTTTCTTTTTCCTTCCACTCGCCAAACCAGCCTTTCTCTTTTTTCCTTTTTCTCTCTCCTTTTCTTTTCTACTCCCCATCTATCCTTATCTCTTTCCCTATTTCTTACTCTCTCGCCAAGGTGTTGTTGGGCTCATGGTGTGCTCGGGCGCGCCGGCCCTTCCTTGCCATTGGCTGCCAAGTCGCCGTGGGTCAGCTCCTCCGCCCTTCCCCATTGCATCGCCTTCCACCTCTCTTTCTCTTTCTCTCAGCTCCACCATAGCCCACGGCTCAGGCTCCCGCCAGCGCTGCCACTCGGCCGCCGGCCATTGGTCGCCAGCAGCCGAGTTGCTCCCTCCCTGGATTCTCTCTTCTTCCATACCACAGCTCCCTCTCCTTTCCCCCTCCTCCCTACTCGGGCAACGCCGCCACCGCTCCCTCTAAGCCCAGTAGCTCGCTTGGCTCTCCTGTGCTTCCTACGGCTCAATCCTATGTGGGCCACCCCTTTGCACCTCCGATCATTGGTGCCCTGGGCTCAACCTGGCCCTTGGCTGCCTTGCTGACCACTAGCCACCACTGCCATGCGTCGTCGTCGAGGCTCGACTTGCATCATCGCCTCCCATGGCTACGCCAGCCCCTCTATGGCTGTGGCATAGCTCCACTAGTGCCGGCACTCTATGGCTTCGGCCTGGCCATCTTGGAGCACCGCTGGCTTTATGGCTAGCCCCCAAGCTTCGGCCACTCCATTGTCGTGTGCCACCCTAGATCTTCCTCCCCCTGACTCACCTAAGGTACATCCCCTCTGTTTCCTCTTTCTACCCTATCAGTTTGGTGTGTCGTGCTATGAACGTGCTATGCCGGGGATTACGAGCAAAAGGTATGATGCGGATACACATGTTGATGTTGATGTGACTACGCCACAAACGCATACGACCATAACTCCCAAGAATAAACAAAAGGTGAATTCGTTTCTTCAGTTTCAATTTGTCTTAAATGAGAATTGATGCTATCTAATGATGAGGACATCCCAGCTACTTCCACATCTAGTGTGTATGAGAATATTCACAAAGCCGAACCTACGATACAAGGACCAATGACTCGAGCGCGAGCGCGTCAACTTAACTATTAGGTGAATGCGTTCCTAACTTTGCATATAAATGTTCCAAATAATGAAATACTATTTAATCATTGTAACTATTTAATTGTCCTTTGGAACCATGGAGAAGGACCACGCGAGCCCAAGTATACAAGTGAAACTGTCAAACGCAAATCAAGTCCTGTTCATGAGTTCAACTCAGATTCGGCTATCCTAACAGCGTCTACTTCAAACGATCATAACTTTTTATCCAAGAGGAATCTTAGATCCATGAGTACTTGTTGGAAAGCTTTTAAAGTCTACTTTCAGATGGAACCAGCCCCACCTCCAAATTCTTTCTGTGCGCATTGTAATTACTAAAACAATCCAACGTTGACTCAACCTGATAGGACCAATTTTAAATACTCATAGATTTTGCATCAATAGTCCATTTAGAATATGTGAGTACAGTATGGAAATCTTATCTTGTCCTTTTTCCAACGGATCTGGCTCCATCCCAAAATTCCTTCTATGCGCGACGGAATCATCAAAAGAATCTTTGATTTTAGAAATAGAGATAGAATCAGATATGCTTTGATTACTTTCCATGTGTTGAAAACATTCCATAAGCAAGGGCTTGCGTGCCCCTATAAATAGAGGCTCCATTGGTCATGTAACACAGACCATCTTTGAGAATAAATCTACTTTTATTCGTGCTTGAGTTTTGTGAGGAATTAGAGAGTTTTTTCAATCAAGATCGTTCAGCCTTTTCACTGGGAATTGGTTGCACGATATATTTTCGCTTAGTGCTCGGCGAAATCAACGGAGTGTATTTTGGCGGATTAAAGAGTGTTCGTTCCTTGCGCTGGCATTGGAGGATCGCTACAATTCATCAAGACTCCCGTAAGTATCTATCCTACATCGAGAAGATCAGGCGACCCCGTATCATCTGGTATCAGAGCACAGTTTACTCGGTAGGATACTTACCCTTATTTTTAGATTGATTTATTTCTGTCCTATAGTCCATTAAACCGAAAATTGCAACACAAAAAAAATCCAAACCCTAATTTTGCATCTTTTATTTTCGTGAGTTTTTATTAAGTTTTGATCTATTAGAATTTTTGTTTACGTGCTGATCTTAGTATCCTTTTACGTTGCTTAATCGTTGTTATTTTAAACCTTTGAAAATCCACTTCTTTCAATTAGCATCCAAAAACGATTCAATTCACCATTTGAATTCAGAAAAAATAGAGTTTGTTTGCATTGAGTCACATTGATTGTTGCGTGTGCGTTCATATATTTCACGCACATTTGGGTGTGTTAACCCTAGTCCATAAATTCAGATTTTGTATTTAATTTCTTTGAGCAATCTTGTACCCTTAAATTCATATTATTGCAATTGACTAGCGTCTCTTCTAGTACTTGATGCAAAACGAGCTAATATTTTCTGATTATTTATTTTAGCTCATTTGTTTGTTTGCATTGAGTCACATTGATCGTTGCGTGTGCGTTTATATACTCATTTATATCTTTTGGATCAGCACATGTTGGAAATAGAATTATTCATTCTAAATTGCTCTGTGATTTCTAAACTATTCCCTGGATCAGTAGCTAGTGCTCACAGATACATCACTGTACATCAAAAACATATATTATGCGGAAGCGTAAATTTTACAGTAATAACTTACATGGGTCGATTAGGCCAAAAACAGAGAATGTAGCAGTGGAAAACCTTCACATAAGTGGGATCCTCAGGACTTGCCCACAGGCAGTCAACTGGGGTTTCACGACCAAGTCCTTGTCTTCTTGAATACCAGCTCTGTCGACCCTTTTTGATGCGTCGCAGGATCTCTTCTCCCTATTCCTGTCTGACTGGATGATGGTAATTAAGCAAGAGTGAGCACAAATGTACTCAACAAGCCATCACACAGAATGCAAGAATATTAATACATGCAAGGTTGTGAAAGGAAGGCTTGAGGTTCTTTTAGTTTCTAAAGCAATGTTTTCAAATACAATAAGTACAATTCCTGAGACTTAGCAATTTTAACCAAATCACATTTTGTAAAGTGAATGTGCGAATGCAATATTAATAGTAGCACAGGTTACATCCACCTTTTACATTCTATGGTTACCTCTGCCAATGCTAGTTTTGTTTACTCGGCTACGTCCACCCTTATTAGCCATCGCTGGAGTACATCCCTCCAGAAAAAATTCAACAAAGTGAAGTACTTCCCTCCACTTAGCTTTTGTTCCCACCCGAAAAACCCAAATAACTTCAAATAGCGGCAAAAGTGCAAGTTAGTTGAATTGAGCTTATTTATTGATGTTACAAGCTGAGAGTAGAGGGAGAGTTGGAGCGGACTTGAGTGAAGGAAGGAATGGACTAGATAGCTTTATCGTGAGGGAAAATTTTAGGATCAGAAGGAGAAGAATAAGAAAACATGTATAGGATGCTTATGAGGTGACAGAGACGATTGGCAGGCATAGCCGAATAGAGAGTGATAAGGCTTGATTTAGTTAACAACTTTCTTTTTATTAATTTATATTTATCAAGAAAATTCCATGAGTTAAGCATTACTCAAGGTTATTTTATAGAGATCACCCGAGAATGTAACTGCCAGATACTTGAATCCATGCATTTTAAATTATAGGAAGGAGTTGGTTATTTATTTAATTACGCTTAAGAATAAGTTGATCTTTTTGATGTTTTGATAGACTTGAGGATATAGCCTGATGGTGGCAAATTTTGCTGAAAATGCGAGTTAGGAACCGGCAACGTCTTTTTAATAAAGTTATATTTTGGGCGTATCGATTACTGCCAATCTTAAAATTACGAGCTAATGGTTAGGTGATTACTTTGGACGCACGGTTATGTTTTAGCAAGATTCTTAGTTGAAGTTGCTAATTGCTCCAGAACTACTATTTTAGACTTCTTCTCACAAGATTTGGACTTAGGATGAATGTGGGAATTATTCCGAGGCCAAAAGTATTGATTCCAAAATTAGGTTTAAGAACTTCTTAATCTTGAAAGAAGTTTGAATCTTTGAACTTAAAAGATGAACACCTTGCTATTGGCATTTTAGGTGTCGACTTGCAATTAAACTAATGAGTTTGGCTTGCATTAGCAGACTTAATTCCAGAAAAAGACATCACAAGTGGTATGTGGAGTATTCAGGTCTTTTAGGATGAGGTTACAATAGTATTCAGTTTCCAGTGCGGTGTTTGAATTATTAAAGTTATCTTCTATCATGCTTTTAAATTCCAAGCCAAGGTAACAAGCCAATTTAAATTCTTGTATTAATCAGTCTTAGAATAGCTTATTTGCAATTTTTTTAGTAGGTAGTTTAATTTGCATACATATTTTACTTTCTTGAACATATTAGGCGTTTAATAAGGACCATTATCGGATTCACGTAATTTACTTATTATACGAGAGATAGAGAATGGGATTGTTTTATGCTTCTTCTTGGTTTTGCCTCTAGTTGGAATTAAGCTTTAATTTAAATACATGAATCTTTTAATTACAATTTTTCTTATAAGGGAGGATGATAGATCATACATGACCTGGATTTTGGCAAATTCTTACATGAGGTTTAACTTAGCAATCTTGATCAGCAATGAGAATAATCAGACTACTCAAGTGCTTATACTTACAGGCATAAAGATTGCTAGGAAATAACATACAAAATTGGCCATCTGTCTCAGTCGGGCCCACCTGTCATAGCCAGAGGGAGGGAAAACCCCAAAGGGAGGCTGAGAAGAAGGGTGTCTGCGGATACTTGAGCAGGGACAGGGGTGGTTTCAGTGCGCGGTGGGGCGGCGATGTCGCCGCGGGGAATCAGCCGGGGATGGGTCGGTGATTATCCAAGACAATCTCGGGATGTCGAGGGAGCAGCGCGTGATGGCGACACTGCTCTCATCGGAGTGAAGGCAGCTCGGGGCGGTTGGAGGTGGCCTGAGCGAGGAAGTATCCGGGGTGGCGGCGACCAGGGAGGAGGAAGAGAAAAAGAGTGGGGGCATGAGTAGGAGGATGACAAAGGGAACTTACCCATGCCGGTGGTTTGGCTGGAGAGGGGTCGAGGTGAGCCGGTGCCAGTGGCCACAAGCGGTGCGAGGAGGCTCATGTGGAGGGGCCACTCCGGTGGAGAGGAGCGTCGGCCGATCGTTGGGGAAGCTTCAGGGCGACGAGGGGCTGCTCCCGGAGTGGGGAATTGGAGGAAGGCCGGCGGTGGAGAGGATGGTGGTGTAAATTGTGGTGTCAGCGGTCCTTGAGGGGAATGCCGATTTGGGGGAGTTCTGAGGCGAAGGTTTGCGATTAAGCGATGAAAGGGGCAGGGCATATGTAGCTGGAGGAAGTGGTTAGCCACTGGAGAATTGAAGATGCGCGAGCAACGGCCTTGAATGCGGCGACGGAGCTAGACAGAGGAGGAAGGGCACCGCTGAGGAGTAATTCAATGGTGGCGGGGCAGAGGTGTAGGCACAGAGCTCGGTGCAGACGAGGCCAGTGGGCATTGAAGATGCTGCGGCTAGACCCTAGATCGCCTAGATGGAGTAGCTCGACGACGCGACACACTGTCTTGAATGCAGAATAGGCCGGTGGAGGCGGAGCTAGGCCGGCGTGGCATTGAAGTGACTGGGGGTGGCTCACGGAACCAGGGGTGAGGCTAGGAGCGAGCGCCGGGGTGGGCCAGGGAAGCGGTCGCGCAGGCGCCTGGAGCCGGGCCGGGAGAGGGAGAAGAAAGCGCAGGGCAGAGAAAAGAGAGGGGGAGGGAGGAGAGGCCTGGCGGTGGCGCCGAAGAAGGTGGCCAGGTAGAGAAGAAAAGGGGAAAAGAAGAGGCCAGCGGCGGCGTTACAACAGAGGGGAGGGGAAAAGGAGGAGGGGGGGGGGGTGCGGAAAAGGTATTGGCCCAAAGAAGCTTTTTTGGGATTTTTTTTAATAATTTTGCTACTTGGTTTCCTTTGCCAATTAAATCAATTAGATAAGAAGATCTCTTGTATAATGGATTGAATTTAAATTGAACCTTGGCGACTAAATTTTAATTTTCAAGAGTGCGGATTTAAGATTTATCAAAAAAGAAAGTTGAGAGTTTTCATATTTCAAAATTTGAAACCTTAGTGAGATTTCACTCACTTGTTTTGATTTAATTGAACCTTTGCTAAAAGAAACTTTACATCAAGGCCTCAAATAGATGCAAAATTTTGAAATACACCAATAATAGAGAAAAGATTTTATTGTTTTCGCAAATACAATAATCCCGCAAATTTGGGATGTTACAACACATAGGCAAGAGTTTCTAGCTTGGATTACTACTTAATTTTACAACATCGTGAATTCAGATTGCGTTGGATAAACACTTCTATACCAAGCCCCACTAAATATTCTTTGTCGTGTAATTGTGGGTCACTTTTAAATCCGCTTGATCATCACTTGCTATTGTAGCCACTATCAAGTTTAAGTTTCTTTTGGCCTTAATTCACTTCGGAAAGATAAGAACTTTACTTGATGAGGAAAAAGTGAGATAGGGTGAACTCCATATATCATATCAAGAAGTGGAGGATGATGAGGATATCATTTCGACTGATATGAACACTCGTTTTGCTACTACCTTGAATGATGTCCAAGGTCCAATTACTCGGTCACGTGCTCGTCAACTAAATTATCAGGTAAATTCATTTCTAGAGCTGAGTGTATCACTTAAGAACTCTATGATGCTGTCTAATGGAGATGATTTGCTTGTGCTTAGGAATCTAGGACAGGGCAGCAAGGAGTTGATGATATGCATTAAGGAAGGAGAAGGTAATAATAATGGCCAAAGGAGATAAAGAATTTATGACCTCCAACTCAAAGAGCTTCGGCCACCCCTTTACTTAGTGCAGCGTCACCTTTTCTTTAGCCTACAAGGCTTGTATCCGAGTCCTATGGGCTAACTTAGCCCATATGGCCCATATGTGGAATAGTCACCCCCGGGCCTTGTACTGTTCACATGAACAATAACACAGCCGTGTGAACAGTACCTCATCTATGGTTTCCACCTCTTGGTCGTCCTCCTCATAAAGGAGCCGTCACCCCTTAGTCCAAGTCGGGTTTTTCTTTTAGAATTTTCTGCATAGCAGTTTTCGCCGTTCGTTCGGTTTGAAGGACCCCAACTTTGTGAGCTTTATCATTATTCGCAATACAATTTTAGATTGCATCTTCTTCTCTCTTGCTTGTATTCTCGATTCGCTTACAGGAGATAGCCTTCTTGGCGAGGTTAACCGCGTTGCATACGGTTGATAACCAACGGAGCAGTGGTGTAGTGATTGCGAGGGATTCAATCTGTTCTGGTCAGAGCCTTTGGATCATCAACGTCGTGTTCTCTACAATCGATGTATCAGTACCTTTCGGAAGATCGGGCCAACATGCACATTAGGTGGTTTCAGAGCAAAGGTTGCCTGTTAGGTAATTTATCCCTTTTAAATTAGTTTATGTTCATTGTCCTAAAAACTCAAAAAATAATAATTTATTCATCGTGTGTTTCGCTTGTCCCATCACCCCTTGTGCCATTGTAATTTTTCTTTTCAGTATTGCTCGTTGAATTTTTGGTTACATTGTCGTGTTCAAGTTGCTGATTGCTAGTTTAGTCAGAGTCCAGTTCGTCATTGTCTAGTTGCATCTCGTGTTTCTTTGTGTAGCTTCATCGTTGTGTGTTCTTGTTCATTGCCGCAACCACCTTCCTTGCCGCACCACCATCCTAGCTGCGGTCTTCCATCCGCTGCCACCCCATCTGTTGCCATCCTCCGCGACAGCCCTTACCATCCCCTGCCGTGCCTCTTGCTTGTCTCATTTTTGTGTAAGAAAAACATTTAGGGTTTTGGACTCGAGGGGAAAAAAGAGAGAGAGTTTGACTTCGGAGTTTGACAAAAAAAAACAAGAAAAAAACAATCAAGAGTGTCCCCCTGTCCGAAATTTGAAAAATTATCAGACCATTTTCAAATTCTGTGAAATTTGGTAGAATCCTTCTTGACACATCCAAAATACACTAGAAACAAATTTGAGCAAGTTCGGCCACATGATCAAAAGTTATAGCAGTTTGAAGTGAGATCGAATCGAATTCGAGTCCGATTCCGACACACCTTCGGTAAAACGAGCATAACTTTTGCATACGGAGTCGGAATTCGATGTTCTTGAACTTGTTGGAAAGCTAATGACGGCGCGCATCTAAAAAAATGACCCACTTGCACCATTCACCCTCCAAGACCCCAAAAATCGGCCATCTTTACCCCTAAAATCGCATCGTAAGTTTTCAGTTTTCCCTTTTTGGTGATTTATTCGGTCTTTCCTTCAGAATTTGGGTTCGTCTAGTTGAGAAAGTTGTAGATCTCATCGAAACCTTTCAAACAAGTATATATGAGCTATATAAAACTTTGCCTTTTCATCGTTTGTGACTAGCTGTTGTATCTGCTCAATCTAGGGGGTTGTTCGCGTTTTTACCGATATCGTTGTTTTGTACTCTACATCGCGCGAATTATCTTGTGCCCTTAAAAAGAAGTTTGAGTAGTGGGCTAACGTCTCTCCTAGTACTTGTTGTGAGGTTATTCTTTGCTTACATCAAGTCACATTGATCATTGCGTGTACGTACATACACTTCCTTGCATAGGGCTTTGATTGACTAGCTGTGGTTAGGCTAGGATCAGCAACCTTTGATGAGTATTTTGAACAATCTTTCAACTTGCATTTACTGAACTGATTATTGCTGATCCTTTTTGATACCATATTGTGCCTTCCGAGCTCCACCTACTCTTGATCAGAACAGATCCCCTCTTGCGATCGTACCCACGCTCGACATAATATCACGAACTAGCCACCGGATGTACCACCTACTATTTGCTTTAGTAAGAACACTTGTAAGAGTGTGGTAAGACACTTGAGAGTGTGTGATTTTACCTTTCTATCACCTAATAGTTGATAGGGATAATACATTTATGTTATCTTTTGTTTTCTACTAACCTTAACAGGTGACTCATCTATTGTGGATGAGTGTGTAGTAAAGGGAGAACTCAGGATGCTTTTGGATAAACAACTCACTACCATTAACGAGGACATCGACAGAAAGCTAGAGGCTATTATGGCTACATTGCAACATTCAATCAACGATAGTATTGCAGCGCTCACCACACGCCTTGAAAGAAATGGCGAATCAGCCACCAAACAATGGACGTGAGTATGAATATGATGCAGCCCAAGATCTTGAGGTAGGAGATGATAATGAGAGGCGAAATCGTGATGCTCAAGATGCACATCTACGACACCGCCTACAACGCAATCGTCATGGTATGGGATGTCATGATTTTCAGCACCACAATACCATACCATCTTTTGTAGGAGTTTGTGATGCTGAACTTTATCTAGATTGGGAGCTGACAATTGAACAAAAATTTAATGCCCATTTAGTTCCTGAAGTGCATAGGGTCAGACAAACTACTTGTGAATTTAAAGATTTTGCTATCATTTGGTGGAATCAAGTAGTTAATTCTACCTTAACACCTAATACATGGGATAGATTGAAGGTAGCTATGCGTGCTAGATTTGTTCCTCCTTTCAAACGTGATATGCGTAAGAAATTACAGCACTTCAACCAAGGTAATAGATCTGTCGAAGAATATTACCAAGCGTTACAAATAGGAATGCTGCATTGTAATGTTGTTGAGGATAAGGAGGATAAGATGGCTCACTTTTATGGGGGTTTAAGACGTGAAATTCAGGACATAGTTGATTAAAAGGAGTATAATGATATCAATAGGTTGTTCCAGCTTGCTTATTTAGCAGAAAAGAATTGCAGGGAAGACAACAATGGAATAGGAGCAACTATGGAAGTACTTCTGCATCAAGGTTGACGCCGGGGCAAACTAAGGCAGCCCCACCTCCTGCTTTCCGGTCTGCTGCCCCCTCCGTGAGTAGGGTGCGTTCAGCAGCACCGCCACCACCGTCATGCGCACCTGAGACGAGTAAATCCACTAGTGTGCAGACACCAGCGCAGAACTCTTCATCAGTTGCTTCCACGGGTCATACGACGGGGATTATATGCTATCGTTGTAAATCCATACCACATTCAGTGGTTCAACAACAGCGGTAAGATGAAGGTAACACAATCTGCGAGAGTGTATTTTTTCATTGGTTCCTATCATGATATAGCTGATTTCGACGTAGTGCCTATGTAAGCTTGCTCACTTTTATTAGGTCATCCATGGGAATTTGATACCGACGTAACTCATCATGGTAGAAGTAATAAGTACTTTCTTATGCACAAAGGAAAGAAAATAATTTTGCTACCTTTGACACCTGCTGAAATTGTGCAATGTGAAAAAGAGATAGCTGCAAATGAGAGGAAAGAACATGAACATGAACATGAATATGAAAATTAGTAAGTAGTGAAGAATATTTTCCCACCTAAGAAAGAGAAGTTGGCATCTAGTTTTAGAACTGATGGAATTAAATTAAAGGGTTGTGTCATGCTTGCAACCAAATCTGATCTTGCTAAAATTGTCGATAATGATATGTCATGCTATGCTTTGATATGCAAAGATACTTTATTTTCACTTGATGATGTATCTAGCTCTTTGCCGTCTGCTGTCACTAACCTTTTGCAGGAATATGAGGATGTGTTTCCAGCTGAACTACCCCCGAGACTGCCACCTATTAGAGGGATTGAACACCAAATTGACTTAATTTTGGGAGCGACTTTGCCAAGCCGTGCGGCGTATAGAACTAATCCGGAGGAGACTAAGGAAATTCAACGATAGGTCCAAGATCTTTTGGATCGAAGGTATGTACGGGAAAGCTTGAGTCCTTGTGTTGTTCTTATTCTTTTGGTTCCTAAGAAAGATTGTAGTTGGCGTATGTGTGTTGATTGTAGAGCTATTAATAATATCACAATACGGTATTGCCATCCTATTCCTAAGTTGGACGACATGCTAGATGAGTTGAGTGGTTCTATTACTTTCACAAAGATTGACTTGCGTAGCAGGTACCACCAGGTTAGAATGAAATTAGGAGATGAATGAAAAACGACGTTTAAAACAAAATTCGAGTTATATGAGTGGTTGGTGATGCCTTTTGGTTTAACTAATGCACCTAGCACTTTCATGCGTTTGATGAACGAAGTTTTACATGCCTTCATTGAAAAATTTGTGGTAGTTTATTTTGATGATATTATGATATATAGCAAGTGTAGGACCGAAATGGCGACAGATGGGGGGTGAATGTCGTTCTCTTAAAAAAAACGTCCCTGAAAATTCGCTTTTCAAAAAGATGCAAAACGAAATAACTCACAGAAAATTAATTATGGACTGCATGCAAAACGATAAAAGATTGGAATGCATGCGATACTAAAAAATTCAGCATAAATCAGAGACCTACCAGCAAAAATTTCGGCTCAAAATAATATTGTTTGGTATACATGCAAATTAAAAGAAGATCAGCCAAAGAAAATGCAATAGGCATAAGAGAAATTGAACTGCTACACAAAACGAAAGTTTACTGTTGGCTGTTGCTGTCGAAAATGCAATACTAACACATGCATTGTTTGTAGCCGAACAACAGCATTCTATTGCAACCGAAAGACAACAAATAAACACCAAGCTGGCAACCGGACTACAGACTGCAGATGACCACTTTTCTTGGTCGAAAGCAGAGAGCTAAAGCACTGTCTGCAGGCTGCAAATGGTTCGGCTAATCACAGACAATAGGCTGGACAACTGTCTCAACTTGCTACAGGGAACAACCGAAGGCAAAAACCAACTTGGACACTAGAAAAACTAAAATCATTCGGCTGTACCAACACAAGAAAAACAGTACCATGTGGTGGCCAAAACTGCTATTGCAGATTGCTGTTTAGACTTAAATAAAAAACAAAAACAAAGAAAACAACAGAAAGCTCTCGGGCGAATAAAGAAGCAAATCAAAGGAACTGTTGATACCCGAAAATAGTACTAGCTGTGAAGGGAACTGCAGCCTAACAGGGACCTGCAACAGAACACTGCATGCTGCTGCAAAACCAAGAGAAAAACACCCTGCAGAACCCGAAAGAAGCAGCTATTCAAGAACTGTGCAAATCAGCCGATTAGTACTTGAACAAACCGAACTACATGAGATCGGATGGCTGACTGCACCTACTGTTTAACCGAAAAGCAAAACAACAACAGCAGGAAGGACAAACTACACAACTAAAAAAATCTGCAGATTGCTATTGCTGCCGAACAACAAAAAGACAGGGAGACTTGCAGCTGAACACAACACTAAAAATGGCCTGGCCAAAAGTACTAACAACAGCAAGGAACAAGTACTCCTCTTGCTGCTCCAAACCGGAGAGAACAACTAGAAACTTCAAGCTGGCCGAAAGCATAAAGAAAAGGAAGGAGTGCTGCTGTTCTTCTTAGCCAAAGGAAGCAGAAAATACAAGGACAGCAAACACAGAGAGGAACAAGAACTGTGAACAGGGACTGCAACCCAGCCGAACCTATAGCTAGCAATAACAGAAAATACAAACTGCACCTAGCATTCGAATCTGATTGCTATCAAGTTCTTACCAACAAAGATACTACTTGCGCCATATATATGTATAAATAAATATTTAGTAGCACTAGAAGCAATACGAACAATAATTCTAAAGAACACAAGGAAATAGCACAAGATATAACACAAGCATGTTCATATGGAGACGAAGAGCGATGAACGATATAACATATGAATGTTTACATCACTCTTCCATGTCTCATCCAAGAATACACACAAGGAGAGAATAGAACCCTAAAATTTGCAAAAATATTTCTCTCCCAAGAGCACAAGCATTAGGAACCCCTAATACTCATACCCATTTCTCTTTCTCTCTCTCTCAAGTGCACTTCTCCACCTAGAGAGCACCTCTATTTATAACCTCCACTAATGGGTTTTACAAGCCTACTTTACCCATTAGGTCACACCAACTCTCCAATAATGGGTTTACATGCCTTCTTTACCCATTAGGTTACACCAACTCTCCATTAATGGGTTTACACATCATTTTACCCATTAGGTCACACCACCTCTCCACTAATGGATCATTTCCAAATAAAATCCGCTTCCTTTTGTGCATCCTTGCGTATTTACCAAAATGCCCCTCCTGCACCTTCCTGGAAGCTTCCTCGTGTCTTGCCGCGCACGCCTCGCAGCCACTTCGAGTCCTCGTCGTCTTCGACACATCCCGACCGCTCTGACCTCAGCACCGCCTGTGCCTAGTCCGATCACCCGTATCTCGCCACGACTCCATCTCAAAGTCCTACAGTCATCACCGACAAGAAAACACATTACATAGCACCGCACAAAATGATATAATCAAATATTTGCATAGGTAATTAGCACAAAAATGCCCGGAACAAACTCAGACTTTATAGGACACGTGTCAATTACTTATCACACAACCGGGGTTACCTCCACATGGTCTCTCAATCTCCCCCTTTATGAGTATATTGACAAACACAGAAAAAAGCATATAAAGTTGAGTTTGAAAGTCAAACATGGTCTAAAAGAAAATCAAGGAAACTAAGACCATATCGACAAAAGAGAAAACCGGAGCAGAAACTGAAAGAACAAATTTTTCTGCAAAGCTCCAGAAGGCTTTTTCTCCAAAATTTCTCCCCCTTTTTGGCAATAAATTCATCAAAATGCACGAGAGAATGAAATGACTTGTGTGTTCTTTATTTTAAGCATTTGGAGCCATGAAGATTATCCTTAATGATTTTTTGAATATTACACCAAGCCATAATTCATAAGAATGCTATCAAGATCATGACAATTTATGTATAGAAAAGCTAAACCAAATAAGTCATAAGCTGGGAGTTAGTTCAAATTTTTGTGAACATGTCAAGTGAAATATGATTTTAGTCTAGCTAGAGGTATCCAAGGATGATACAAGCCATGTCAAATAATCTAAGTGAAATCAAGAAACTAGTATTGAGACAGTTTAGAGTGCTACTAGTTCAAGTATGACTCAATTGTTCATGTACTTGGTCTTTTTGTAAATAAGCAAAATTAGCACAATTGATTTTGAAGATCATTTTTGGTTTTATCTTAGCAAAGTAAGTCCTGGACTAGGAGCCATCCACAACTGCTTCCTAAGCTTCAACCATTTTCACAAATTTTAATTGCTTAGCCATGTGCTAGATCTCAAGCCTTATGCGATCACTCCAAGCGAGAAACTTAAGGAAATGATCTTGGTCAACCAAAAGTCCCCCTGAGTTCATGCCTAGTGCAATGGCAAGCCGTCTCATGAGAGTGAATTGGTGAGATCAGTTTTTTCGCACAAAAAGAGATCATTTTGCTTTTGTTGCATTTAGTCCTTAGACCAAGGAGTTAATGAAAATTCATGCTTCATAAAAGAACTAACATAGCTCAATCTAAAGCTCAATAAAGATTCAAGACTCAACTCAACCTATTTGATATGGCCGGAATCATAAAAGGATAACTAAAAATAGACTAGTCTCAAGAACTTCCATGACATGAATTAATTTAAGTAAAGCATTTTTAATTAACTTATCATGGCAATGACTAGACTACACATATAAAGTCATGATAAATTTAGCAATTAAGCACAGATCATGGCAAGATGTAATGCATTGTAAACAGATCATAATTGGATAATAATCAAGGCTCCATGTAGTTATATTACAATGCAAGCTGGAAAAGCAAGAAAATCCAGCTCCCCCTCAACATGAGATGCACTTTTTAGTTCAAGTGGAGTTATGACAAAATTAAATTCTAGCAAACCCAAATAAACTCCCCCTGAACCAAAGCAATAAGATGAGAAGCTGGCAAAACATTCAGAAAGGCAGTCCTTAAAACATAGACAAGATATAGAGGATACGATGACTCAGACTGACTCTCATCTACCCCATGAGACTCTAGGACTATCAGCTGGTCTTCTATCACACTAGGGAGTAAACACGTTCTCTGTCTACCCAAGGGTGACCCAACTCTCACTAGACCTATAAGAAGTGAGTGAACTCAACCTAGTGGGAAGAGAGACAGCTAATAAGCAGCATCCTAGCGTCACAAGATGAGAGGAAGGAGACTGAGCGCTAGACAAGAAGACCACTCTAACCTATGCTAGAAGGACTAACCCTAATGCACCCCTAATGCTATGCAACAGAAAGGAGTAAGAGCATAATCAATATAATAAAAGCAGTAAAGCATAAAGCTCTCCCTCACAACAGTCCATAAGGACAAACCATCCCAAACTCTCCCCGCAGAGCTGAAAACCTAGAGCTATCCAATGGCTTGGTAAAGATATCAGCCAACTGGTGGTCACTCTCCACAAACTAGAGCACTATATCACCCTTCTCCATATGGTCTCTAAGAAAGTGATACCTGATATCAATGTGCTTGGTCCGAGAATGCTGCACTGGGTTCTTAGCAATGTTAATAGCAGAAGTGTTATTACAAAAGAGTGGAACACTGTCTATAACTAACCCAAAGTCCCGCAGGGTCGAATCCATCCAAAGCACCTGGCTGCAGCAACTGGCGGCAGCTACGTACTCGGCCTCTGCGGTGGACTGTGCAACACCAGACTGCTTCCTCGAAGACCAGGAAACAAGAGAAGTGCTAAGAAATTGGCAAGTGTCAGAAGTGCTCTTCCTATCTATCCTACTGTTAGTGATATGCCCTAGAGGTAACATGGAGATGTTGTATATATCACATACTATGTTTATGATACATTACTTTGTTCCTTGGAATAGACATCATCATTATTGATCAATGAGTATGTGACTTATTCATGAGACTCTTAAATACTAAGATGTTGCTATTTCTAAATGATCCCTGATCGTATATCATATGAGGAACAAATATGATTCAAAGACAAAGATCAACATATGTATTGATTGATGATCATGTCTCATGGATCATGGTATGGTGATACCAAATCAATAATATGGACATATGTTAGTGTAATAATCCATCACGGAATCGAGAGAGTGATTGAGCTATTAAGAGGATGACACGAGTCTCGCCTTGAGCTCAATCTATATCGTGAGGCAAAGGATTCGCATGAGAGAACATTACGAGTTCACCGATATGATCTTTACATATACTTTGGGGTTAATATGTCTTACTAGAGGCGCTATTAACATGGTAACTGGAAAGGCGTTTACGGTCACGACCAAGTATACGTGAACCTGCTGGTCGCACGCTTAACGGGTTGGAACACTAATTCGAATATGATTCGGATATGGGCTCAATCGGATAGAGATCCGAATAGACTCCTATTGGGCCTCGGTCCACGAGGCCCACGTGAGGAGGTCTATATATGGAGGCGAGGCGGAGGATTCGTCCCGCTAACATCTAGCAAAACCTAGCCGCCACCTCCGAGCCAAACCCTAGCTGCTCACGAGTGCTAGTACACTCGCGATCGGCGTTCGGCCCGGACGTGTGGATACCGGTGGAGGCGCTGCGTTGCGATCTTGATCGGCGTGCGTGGAGAGACGATCTGTTCGGGACGATCGGCTACTTCCACTACTACCGACGGCGCGAGATTGGATCGGTTTCAATTCTTTTCATTGCACACTGCGTCTAAGTGGTAACGATCCATGATCCTTCCTTAGCATGATGTTCTTGGGTGCGCGTAGAAAAGTTTTGTTTTCGCTTCGTAGCCTCTGCGTATTCCAATAGTGGTATCGAGCCATCTTGCTTAGTTTGCAATCGGATCGCGCATATATGTTGATATGCGATAGTAGTAGATTGGATCTATTACGATCTAAATAAGGTAGCACGGGTTGATGAGATCAATCGGTCATAAGGGGTTGAAATTGGTATGAGTTGATAGCATCACAAGGCCAAAAGATTAGTTCGTGCTCCTTCTTTGATGTGCGCGACTTGCCCCTACCGGTGCGACTTGCGAGTCAACGGATCGAGGTACCGATGATCAATATGGAATCACCATCTCGATAAGATTTTCATAGCGATTTCTAGATCGATCGTAGTCACAATCGTGATCGAGTCAACGCGATCGAGGTCTTGTGTTGTGGTCTCTTATTTGAATGTATGAGATGTATGTGATGCATCAAGTATACAGCGATCGCGATGATCAATATGATTGATCTAATGAAAATTGAGACATTTTGAATGGCTCGATTAAATGTGTTTAGTTTATAACAAGGTTATCAAAATAGTTTTGGACCTTGGGGCATAGATTGGGGCAGGGCATACTAATGTCACCCAAAGTAGAGTCACATAGGGATGTGATTAGCAAAGTGTTGCTTACCCATATCACTAGTTTTCTAGCCGTGATGCCAAAGCTCACTAGGAATTAGTGAAATGAGGATCTTTACCCACTATGTAACTTAGAGGAGTTTTGTTGCAAAACTCATAGTGGGAGTCTTTTGCTAAATAGTTTAATAAAGATGAACATAAACATAGTGCTAAACTTTGCATATTCTTGTGTTGTAGATCATGTCATTCTTGCCGCATCCAGTACTTTTAATTTGCGATCTGTTCTTGAGAAAGAAAAACTCAATGGAACAAACTTTTTGGATTAGTATCGCAACTTGAGAATTGTTCTCAAGCAAGGCGCAAGAGTATGTCCTTGAGTCTCCTTACCAGAAGACTTGCACGATAATGCTACTATGGCTGCGGAGAGCTTATGAGAAGCAAGCGAATGATTGCCTTGATGTGAGTGTCTCATGCTTGCCACAATGTCCTCTGAGCTTGAAGCAATATGAGAACACAGATGCCTACAATATCATTGTGGGGTTACGTGGTATGTTTGAGAACCAAGCAAGGGTGAGAGGTTCAATACTTCAAAGTCCTTATTTGCGTGCGAGCTTGCGAAGGGAATCCGTCGACCCTCATGTGATTAAGATGATTGGCTACATTGAGAGTGCGGAAAAGCTTGGTTTCCCTTAGCCAAGAGTTGGCTCTGATGTGATTCTCGATCGCTTCCCAGAGCTTTGAGCCATTCATAATGAACTTTCACATGAACAACTGGACAAGACCACGGTGAGTTGCATGAGATGCTAAAATCTGCAGAGAAAGCATTAAGAAAAGCAGCAATCATGTGATGATGATGCGAAAAGGCAAGGGCAAGCCCTATGTCAAGAGAATCGCGGTCAAAAGAAAAAGCTCTGATGCGATCGCGAGCGGTTCTAAGGCCAAGAAAGACAAGAAGAGCGATGCTCATCACGATGCGATTGTTACTCTGTAAGCAATCGGGACATTGGAAAAGGCGCCCAAAGTACTTGGAGGATCTTGAGAAGAAGAAGGAAATCGACTTCCACTCGGTATAAATGTTATAGAGATCAATCTTGCTACTTCATCAAGCGATTCTTGGGTATTTGATACGGATCGGTTGCTCACATTTAAATCGTTGCAGGGCTAATAAGAAGTAGAAGTTTGAGGAGGGCGAAGTGGATCTTGGCGTTGGCAATGGAGCAAAAGTTGCTGCGGTAGCTGTTGGCACCATGCCATTGTCTTTACCTTCGAGCTCTAAGGGAAAGACAAGAAGAGGAGGAATACCAGATACCATAGTCTATGGTAGCTCGAAGGTATCGGAAAATGCGTTTCACCGCTCGCGCGTGAGATACGCGAGGTGAAGCTCGAATCGAGCACACGGAATGGGGTATCGAGCACACGCGAGAAGTGTATGTCCGGTCTCGAGGCAGTGAGGTACAAGAGGGATCCGATTATGCTTGAACTCCTTCTGATCAACTGGGTCGCCATCCTCATCTGGATCAAGGGAAGTCGTTGTCGCCATCGGAGTAGATACTGGCTTGCCATCACTCATGTCAAAGCGCTTCAGAAGGTCTCGAGTGTACTTACCCTGTTGCAAGAAAGTACCCTCCCGAGTCTGCTTGATCTGGAAGCCAAGAAAGAAACTCAACTCGCCCATCATGCTCATCTCAAACTCCGAGCTCATGACATCGGAAAACTGAGAAACGAGAGCATGTGAGGAACTGCCAAAGATGATGTCATCCACATAAATATGATCGAGCAGAAGATCAGTGCCATGCCGGCGAATGAAAAAGGTCTTGTCTACTTTACCCATCTCAAAACCATGACTTAATAAGTAGGACTTAAACCTCTCATACCAAGCTCTAGGAGCTTGCTTAAGTCCATACAAAGCTTTTGAAAGCTTGAAGACATGGTTTGGGTATTTGGGGTTTTCGAAACCAGGAGGCTGTCGGACGTAGATCTCTTCCTCAATAAAGCCATTGAGAAAGGCACTCTTGACGTCCATCTGGTAAAGCTTGAAACCCTTAGAAGCTGCAAAGGCAAGCGGATTCTAATGGCTTCAAGTCTGGCTACAGGGGCAAAGGTCTCCTCGAAATCTAGACCCTCAACCTGGGAGAACCCCTGAGCTACCAGTCCAGCCTTGTTCCGAATAACCACTCCATCCTTGCTCTGCTTGTTCTTGAACACCCACTTAGTCCCAATAATATTGTGACCTTGCGGGGGCTTGACAAGTGACCAGACCTTGTTTCTCTCGAAAATTTTCAACTCCTCATGCATGGCATTGACCCAAGACTCATCAGAAAAAGCATGACAAACATCCTTGGGCTCAAATGAGGCAACAAAGGCAGAGTGGAGACAGAAGTGAGACGTGCCAGACTTTGAGCGTGTAACGCGCTCAAAGAGATCTCCAATTATCTGCTCTGAAGGATGAGCTTTCTGGATATGATGGGGAGGTTCTGGATGAGAAGAAGTAGTGGCCTCTACCTCATGAGCTGATGAGGTAGGAACAGAACCACTGGCTCCTGAGGATGCGGAAGGAATGGGCTGATCTCCTTGAGGTGCGGTGGAAGAAGCAGGCACCTCAAGGGGAGGAGAAACTGGATCGGGTAGACAACCCTCATCTTCGTCCTCCTCCTCATCCACAAAGATGGGCTTGGACTGCTCTACTGAACCTGAGATATCGGGCCTAGTCCCCGGACTAGCCTCATCGAAGGTCACCTCGCAGGTCTCTACCATTTTGCTAGACTCGCAGTTCCAGACCCTATAAGCCCGCGAAGAAGTCGAGTAACCCAGAAAAATCCCATCACAGAAACGTGACTCGAACTTATCTAGATTCCCGGACTTCAGAATAAAACACTTACAACCAAAGACACGAAAATGAGATACGCTGGGCTTTCGCCCGTATCTCAACTCAAAAGAAGTGCGATGCAAGTGTGCCCTCAGAAAAACTCTGTTTGAAACATGGCACGCGGTGGCTATTGCCTCAGCCTAAAACTTTCTAGGTGTAGAATACTCATTAAGTATCGTCCTAGCCATCTCGACCAAGGTACGGTTCTTCCTCTCCACTACGCCATTTTGCTGGGGGACGTATGGAGAAGAGAACTGGTGCTCCACACCTGACTCATCGCAAAACCACTCAAAGTAGGAATTCTTGAACTCCGTGCCATTGTCACTGCGGATCGCTCGTAAGGCACCTGGGAGTTCAACCGAAAGCCTACTAAAAAGACCTCGAAAATGTGTAAACGTCTCATCCTTCGAGGCTAAGAAAAACACCCAAGAGTATCTCGAGAAGTCATCGACTACGACAAGAACATACCACTTCCCTCCTGCTGACTGCACTCTAGCTGGTCCAACTGTGTCCATGTGGAGCAGCTGTCCTGGTGCATCGGTCATCGTGACTGTGACCGGAGGATGGGAAGCGGCGACCATCTTGCCGTGCCGGCAAGAAGCGCAAACAATATCTTTGACCATCTTGAGTTTTGGCAAGCCACGAATGAGATCGTGGCTGCTAACTCGGGTCAAATGGTCAAATCCAATATGACCAAGTCTCCTATGCCAGAAGGAAAGGTCGCGGGACTCAGAAGCAACTAAACACCTGAGAGGATCACCAGAAGACTCAGAAAAATTAGCACGAAAGATCCTCACAAAACGAGAAATCCCGCAAACCAGACTACCCGAAGAATCAAGAATTTTGCAATTGTTTTTCTTAAAACTCACCTCAAAGTCGTCATCGGTAAGTTGAGAAACGGAAAGCAAATTATACTGCAGCTTACTAACCAAGGCAACATCTTTTAAAACAAAAGAGTCATTAATGCGCACAGTACCTTTGGCGATGACACGCCCAGATGAAGCATCTCCGAAGGTGATCGTCTCATCACCGGGAGCACGGGCAAGGGAAGAAAACCAACGGGAATCTCCGGTCATGTGTCGTGAACACCCGAAGTCTACGAGCCAAACCTTTCCCTTCCCTGCCCGGCGAACCTGAGTCAAACAGAGAGTAAAGTCTCAGTATTGGGGTAAATCAACAGTGCTTTTGGCACCCAATACTGAATAACACGTCGAGCAGATGAAGTAGTCAAACACGACTGACCTCTATCTACCCTACGCTCTCTGTCACTCAAAGAAGCAGATGGTCTCAGTGTAGACCTAAAGCTGTTATTGGGCTTGACTGCTACGGGAGAGCGAGTCTGAGTACCAACAACACGCTGATCTCGCCGCGGATAGCTATCTCGATGGAAACGAGATCTACCCTCAGGACGGCGAATATCATGACCCGAGGCAAATCGAGGACGGAAATCAGAAGAACCAGAAAAACCAAGTCCTCGATGCTGCCTAAAAGCATCAACAGTAGCAAACCTAGACCTTGTGTTGGTCTTAGGTATACTCAAGGTCTGGGGCTGACCCTGAATACGCCTAAGAGCTGCAACACGATCTCTCTGCGCGATCCTAGCGCGCCTGAAGCATCGATCGATCGTATGTCCATCCTTCTGACAGAAGATGCAATGAAACTTCGCCTTCTGAGAGGTCGAAATTGCAGGTGGAATCACCTTGCTGTCAGAAATCCCTTGGACAAGGCCCGCAGACTTAAATTGGACTTTCTCAGTCCTGGGCTCAGTCTCGATTACACCTGGTGCTATGGGTCTGAGCACGGTAGGTGGATGCTTCCTTATGTCCTCATAGAAATCATATCCTAGACCCTGATTAAATCTGCAAATCTTAGATTGGTCTAGAATAAGATTTAGCTTCTTCTTGCCTCCTACAAATCTCTTGAAAGTGTTCATAAGATACTGACACTCCCGAAAGAGAGAGGTGCAAGAAGAGCAGAGAGAAGAGGGAACAGCAGAGGGTAAGGAAGCAGAAGAAGAACCAACAGTAGAGAAAATAATGGCTTGTGCACGCACAGCCGACTCTGATGGGACAGTCCTACTACTAGCAGGTTGGCTCACGTTGCTAGGCGTCTCTACCTTACCCTTGGGCTTCTCCCCCACACTGGCACACATATCACAACAAGATTGTGACTTCTCTAGTAAATCCTTAGTTAGCTTCACACATTTTTCTTCCAAAGCAATCAAGTCAGATTTTAGTTTATCACAATTTTTGCATGATGAGCTAACAGGGTCCTTAGAAGCATATTTAGCTATTTTCTTGTTATAATCAACCATTTCTTGAAACAGCTTTGAAACAGATTCAAGTTCCGTAATTAACTTAGGACAGTTCAAACAAGAAGCAATTGGCTCAAGCAAAGAAGCATGTAATTCAGCAATTTTATGATCCGCCCGTTTTAAGTTAATCTTCAAGTTATTGCAATTTTCACAAGACTCGGGCAGATCAAGAAGCATGGCATAAGGTCCTCTAGCAGCAATGTCCTTAACCTCATATGAGGTGGGAGAAGTAGTCTGATCAATAGTAAGCAAGGTAACAGCCATCCTACTCAGTTCTAACTCAGCAAGCAGACTAACATTCTCCTCCTTAACAATATCAAGCTTAGAGGACAAACTATCATGCAAGGTCCTTAGTTTATCCATATCTCCAAGCAACGAAGAACAAACATCACATTCGTCACGGGAGGGAGCAGATATAAGTGAAGTATGCTCCCGTGACAATCTCTCTACTTCCTTCTCAAGATCTACGATCCTAGTTCTAGATCTAGCATAAAACTTTCCTAGCTTTAGAAATGCATCATAGAGCTGGTCGTAGGAGGGACCTACCTCATCGGAGTCGCTGTAGAGCTCGCTGTCGCTGATGTCGTTGTCGTTGGCCATGAAGCACATACCGATGAAATCGTCGCCATCCTTGGGATCTTGATCATCCTTGTCGTCGTCGTCGCTCCACCCCTCCACATCGCTGAAGTCGATGTCGTCGAAGGCGGTGAGGACGCGGTGGAAGAGCTTCTTAGCTTTGCCAAAGTTACGGAACTTCTTCTTGCCTTGAGTGTGAACTGGGGGCTTCTTGTTGCGGTTCTTGTCGATGTAGTCGTTCTTGCTCACACCGCCGTAGTCGTTCTTGCCCTTCACCAGCTTGGGCAATTTGCCCGAATGTGGTTGGGGCCACCACACTCGAAACAAATGACATGTCCTCCACTCTTTCTGTCCCTCCTCCTCTTGTAAGCATGAGAAAACTTCCGAGCTAGGAGGGCCAGTTGCTCATCCTCGAGCTGCTCTAACTGATCATCAGTTATATCACAGAGAGCAGCAAGGGAGAAACCACACGAATCGGACGAAAGACCGAAGCCGGCGGGATCGGTGACTAGGCCATCGACTATGACCCGACTTGCGAGACAATGTCAATCTCGTGAGTCTTGAGACGCGAGTACAGCGCATCAAGAGTCAAAGTCGAGAGGTCCGTGGTGTCCTTGATGGTAGTCACTTTCATCTCCCAAACACGCAGATCGAGTGCAGTGAGCATCTGTCGAGCGTTATCCGAGTCGGAGTATGTGAGACCGACCGCTCGGAGATTGCTTAGAATCTTGTGAAATCTCGAAAAACACTCATCCAGAGACTCGCCAGCGAGCATTTCAAACTTGTTGTACTCTCGCTTGAACTGGTCCTGTCGTACCGTCTTTATTTGGGTGGTACCCTCATGGTAAGCATCGAGGGTCTCCCAAATATCGAAGGCGGACGAAAGATGAGATATGCGATCAAACTCACTACGACTCAGGCCCTGAATAATGATGTTCATTGCTTTTGCATTCGCCTCAACATCAGCCATATTCCCGGCATTGATGTTTTCATCGGTAGGAACAACAAACCGGACTTTGACCTTGCGCCAGATGGTGTATCCCTGGGCCTGGATGTATGTCTCCATTCGGCTCTTCCAGAAGGGGTAATCGATGTCATCGAAAACGGGCGGCTTGGTCGAGTACTTGTCCATCGCCATGGCTCTTGAGACCGGTTAAGATCTATTGAAAAGAGCTAACCGGCTCTGATACCAATTGTAGGACCGAAAAGAGCTAAGTTGGACGACATGCTAGATGAGTTGAGTGGTTCTATTACTTTCACAAAGATTGACTTGCGTAGCAGGTACCACCAGGTTAGAATGAAATTAGGAGATGAATGAAAAACGACGTTTAAAATAAAATTCGAGTTATATGAGTGGTTGGTGATGCCTTTTGGTTTAACTAATGCACCTAGCACTTTCATGCGTTTGATGAACGAAGTTTTACGTGCCTTCATTGAAAAATTTGTGGTAGTTTATTTTGATGATATCATGATATATAGCAAGTGTAGGACCGAAATGGCGACAGAGGGGAGGGTGAATGTCGTTCTCTTAAAAAAAACGTCCCTGAAAATTCGCTTTTCAAAAAGATGCAAAACGAAACAACTCACAGAAAATTAATTATGGACTGCATGCAAAACGATAAAAGATTGGAACGCATGCGATACTAAAAAATTCAGCATAGATCAGAGACCTACCAGCAAAAATTTCAGCTCAAAATAATACGGTTTGGTCTGCATGCAAATTAAAAGAAGATCAGCCAAAGAAAATGCAATAGGCATAAGAGGAACTGAACTGCTACACAAAACGAAAGTTTACTGTTGGCTGTTGCTGTCGAAAATGATTACTAACACATGCATTGTTTGTAGCCGAACAACAACATTCTATTGCAACCGAAAGACAACAAATAAACACCAAGCTGGCAACCGGACTACAGACTGCAGAGGACCACTTTTCTTGGTCGAAAGCAGAGAGCTAAAGCACTGTCTGCAGGCTGCAAATGGTTCGGCTAATCACAGACAACAGGCTGGACAACTGTCTCAACTTGCTACAGGGAACAACCGAAGGCAAAAACCAACTTGGACACTAGAAAAACTAAAATCATTCGGCTGTACCAACACAAGAAAAACAGTACCATGTGGTGGCCGAAACTGCTATTGCAGATTGCTGTTTAGACTTAAATAAAAAACAAAAACAGCAAAACAACAGGAAAGCTACTGGGCCGAATAGCAAGCAAATCAAAGGAACTGTTGATACCCGAAAATAGTACTAGCTGTGAAGGGAATCGCACCTAACGAGGACACCGCAATGAACACCGCATGCTGCTACAAAACCAAGAGAAAACACCTGCGAGAACCGAAAGAAGCAGCTATTCAAGAACTGTGCAAATCAGCCGATTAGTACTTGAACAAACCGAACTACATGAGATCGGATGGCTGACTGCACCTACTGTTTAACCGAAAAGCAAAACAACAACAGCAGGAAGGACGAACTACACAACTAAAAAAATCTGCAGATTGCTATTGCTGCCGAACAACAAAAAGACAGGGAGACTTGCAGCCGAACACAACACTAAAAATGGCCTGGCCGAAAGTACTAACAACAGCAAGGAACAAGTACTCCTCTTGCTGCTCCAAACCGGAGAGAACAACTAGAAACTTCAAGCTGGTCGAAAGCATAAAGAAAAGGAAGGAGTGCTGCTGTTCTTCTTAGCCAAAGGAAGCAGAAAATACAGGGACAGCAAACACAGAGAGGAACAAGAACTGTGAACAGGGACTGCAACCCAGCCGAACCTATAGCTAGCAATAACAGAAAATACAATTTGCACCTAGCAGTTGAATCTGTTTGCTATCAAGTTCTTGCCAACAAAGATACTACTTGCGCCATATATATGTTTAAATAAATATTTAGTAGCACTAGAAGCAATACGAACAATAATTCTAAAGAACACAAGGAAATAGCACAAGATATAACACAAGCATGTTCATATTGAGACGAAGAGCGATGAACAATATAACATATGAATGTTTACATCACTCTTCCATGTCTCATCCAAGAACACACACAAGGAGAGAATAGAACCCTAAAATTTGCAAAAATATTTCTCTCCCAAGAGCACAAGCATTAGGAACCCCTAATACTCGTACCCATTTCTCTTTCACTCTCTCATGTGCACTTCTCCACCTAGAGAGCACCTCTATTTATAGTCTCCACTAATGGGTTTTACAAACCTACTTTACCCATTAGGTCACACCAACTCTCCACTAATGGGTTTACATGCCTTCTTTACCCATTAGGTCACACCAACTCTCCACTAATGGGTTTACACATCATTTTACCCATTAGGTCACACCACCTCTCCACTAATGGATCATTTTCAAATAAAATCCGCTTCCTTTTGTGCAGCCTTGCGTATTTACCAAAATGCCCCTCCTGCACCTTCCTGGAAGCTTCCTCGTGTCTTGTTGCGCACGCCTCGCAGCCACTTCGAGTCCTCGTCGTCTTCGACACATCCCGACCGCTCTGACTTCAGCACCGCCTGTGCCTAGTCCGGTCACCCGTGTCTCGCCACGACTCCGTCTCAAAGTCCTGCAGTCATCACCGACAAGAAAACACATTGCATAGCACCGCACAAAATGATATAATGAAATATTTGCATCGGTAATTAGCACAAAAATGCCCGGAACAAACTCAGACTTTATAGGACACGTGTCAATTACTCATCACACAACCGGGGTTACTTCCACATGGTCTCTCAGCAAGTCATATGAAGAACACCTGAATCACTTACGTGCTATTTTAAATACTTTGCGAGATGCATATTTGTTTGGTAATCTTGAGAAGTGCACCTTTTGCACCGATCGAGTATCGTTTCTTGGCTATGTTGTTACTCCATAGGGCATTGATGTTTATTAGGCCAAGATCGTCGCTATCTAGAGTTGGCCACCTCTTAAAACGGTCACACAAGTGCGGAGTTTTCTCGGGCTCGTTGGCTTCTATCGGCGTTTTGTTTGGGATTTCAGCACCATCGCTGCACCGCTGAATGAGCTTACAAAGAAGGGTGTTCCTTTTACTTGGGGCACCATACAACAATATGTTTCGATGCTATTAAAGATAAGTTGACACATGCCCCTTTGCTTCAACTCCCTGATTTTTGCAAGACTTTTGAATTAGAATGTGATGCTAGTGGCACAGGTCATAGTGGTGTGTTAATTCAAAAAGGAAAATATGTTGCTTACTTTAGTGAAAAATTAAGTGGGCCTAGTTTGAACTATTCTACCTATGATAAAGAATTATATGCTCTAGTTCAAACTTTAGAAATATGGCAACATTATTTATGGCCCAAAGAGTTCGTAATACATTCTGATTATTAGTCTTTGAAGCATATTCGAAGTCAAACCAATCTGAACCGTAGACATGCTAAATGGGTTGAGTTTATTGAGTCCTTCCCTTATGTCATTAAACATAAAAAGGGCAAAGAAAATGTAATAGCTAATGCATTGTCTAGGAGATATACCATACTTTCACAACTTGACTTCAAAATCTTTGGATTAGAGACAATAAAGGAGCAATATGTGCATGATGCTGATTTTAAAGATGTGTTGCTCAATTGTAAGGAGGGAAAGGGTTGGAATAAATTTGTGGTGCATGATGGGTTCTTGTACCGTGCTAACAAGCTATTCATTCCAACTAGCTCCGTTCGTCTTTTATTGCTACAGGAGACGCATGGAGGAGGATTAATGGGTCACTTCGGCGTGAAGAAGACCGAGGACATTCTGACCCACCACTTTTATTTGCCAAAGATGAGGCGCGACGTCAAACGCTTTATTACCCACTGCACCACATACCAAAAAGCTAAGTCACGACTTAATCCTTATGGTTTATACATGTCTCTTCCTGTGCCATGCACACCTTGGGAAGATATGTCTATGGATTTTGTTTTAGGTCTGCCTAGAACAAAGAAGGGGAGAGATAGTATTTTTATTGTCATGGATAGATTTTCTAAGATGGCTCATTTTATATCATGTCATAAAAGAGATGATGCTACAAATGTTGCTGATTTGTTCTTTAAGGAAATTGTTCGCTTGCATGGTATTCCGAATACGATAGTTTCCGACCGTGATGTTAAATTTCTTAGTCATTTTTGGAGAACTTTGTGGGCTAAATTGGGGACTAAGCTGTTATTTTTCACTACTTGTCATCCCCAAACCGATAGTCAATAGAACCTTGTCTACTATGCTTAGCGCTATGCGTAAAAAGAACTAAAAAATGTGGGAAGAATGTTTGCCTCATGTGGAATTTGCTTATAATCGCTCGCTGTATTCTACCACAAAGGCGTGCCTTTTTGAGATTGTTTGTGGTTTCATTCCTCGTGCACCTATCGACTTGTTGCCTCTTCCCGCTTCAGAGAAGGTAAATCTTGATGCTCAACAACGTGCTGATTTGATACTTAAGATGCATAAGACAACTAAAGAGAACATTGAGCTTATAAATGCTAAATATAAAGTTACCGGTAGTTAGGGACGCAATTATGTTACTTTTGAACCTAGTGATCTTGTGTGGTTACACTTGCGTAAAGTGTGATTTCCTGAATTGAGAAAGTCTAAACTCATACCTCGTGCAGATGGTCCTTTTAAAGTGCTTGAACGTATTAATGATAATGCATATAAGTTAGACTTGCCTGCAGATTTTGGGGTTAGTCCCACCTTTAACATTGCAGATCTATGACCATTCTTCAGTGCGGAGGATGAGCTTGAGTTGAGGACGACTCCAATTCAAGAAGGAGAGGATGATGAGGACATCACTTTGACTAATATGAACACTCCTCTTGCTACTACCTTGAGATGTCCAAGGTCCAACTACTCGGGCACGTGCTCGTCAACTAAATTATCAGGTAAATTTGTTTCTAGGACTGAGGGTATTACTTAAGAACTCTATGATGCTACCTAATGGAGATGATTTGCTTGTACTTAGGAATTTAGGATGGGACAGCAAGGAGTTGATGATATGCGTCAAGGAAGGAGAAGGCTATAACAATGGCCAAAAAAGGTGAAGAATTTGTGACCTCCAACTCAAAGAGCTTCGGCCACCTCTTTACTTGGTGTTGTGTCATGTGAATAGTAACACAACCGCGTGAACAGTACCTCGTCTAGGGTTTCCACCTCTTGGTCGTCCTCCTCATAAAGGAGCTGTCGCCCCTTAGTCCAAGTCGGGTTTTTCTTTTAGAATTTTCTGTATAGAAGTTTTCACTGTTCGTTCGATTTGAGGGACCCCAACTTTGTGAGCTTCACCATTATTCGCAATACAATTTCAGATTGCATCTTCTTCTCTCTTGCTTGTATTCTTGATTCGCTTGCAGGAGATAGCCTTCTTGACGAGGTCAGCCGCGTTCGGCACAGTTGATAACAAACGGAGAAGTGGTATAGTGATTGCGAGGGATTCGATCTGTTCTGGTCGGAGCCTTTGGATCATCAACGTCGTGTTCTCCACAATCGACATATCAATACCTTTCGGAAGATCGGGCCAACATGCACATTATAATGTATTCAGAGAAGGCAGTAATTGTTAGCGTACCTTGGATATCGGAGATCCATTTCCCTCCTTGACGGCTTGTTCCACTGTTCTACATTTCCTGTGCCCCTAATTGTTAGGGTGTTAGCGTACCTTGGATATCGATCCATCGGTCGAGATCCATTTCCTCCTTTGCACATGCACCGAAACATCGGATGTTCAAACCAGCTTGTTCCACCCTTTGAAGCCATAGTCGTTGAACTGTGTAGGGCACGATTAAGCTACATTTCCAAGCCCACCATACTTCTTGGATCACACACCTTTTCCCATGCTACTGGACCCTCTTAGGGTATGAGTTGAGCAAGGTTTGGTGCCAGTTAGGCAATGTCCTTCCCATCGATCCATCGGATTAGGGTTACCGAACTTTTGGCATACTTGGTTTGGAGTCCCGAGGCCAAACCAAACGATTGAAGGATATATTTTACCCATGACATCGTCGGCATAGATCATCCTATGCTTGACCCCCCATCTCTCTTAAGTTATGAAAAATGCCACCGTTACTTGCTTCAGAGACAACGGCATTTAGAGCATCCATGACTAGTATGAAGAGCATTGGCGACAGGGGATCGCCTTGCCTCAACCCTCTACCATGCCAAATCCTTTGCCCTGGATTCCCATTCGCCATAATCCTTGTGCTAGAAGAGGAAAACATCTTAGCAATCTAAGAGCACCACCTATGGCTGAACCCCCAATGTTGCAGCACCTCCATGAAAAACAGTCAAGCCACTGAGTCGAACGCATGGGCAATGTCAAGTTTGAGCATAATTGCTGTCGTCTTCTGGCACAAGCTCTGGGCCGATTGCTGCACCAACATGAAGTTATCCTAGATACAGTAACCCTTCACGAATGTAGGTGTTGGGGGAGCGATCTCCCTCTCTACCGACGGGCCCCACTATCAACGAGCCCCACTTTACAGGAAACATCTACTCACTAGTCAAGAAATGTGATTACGTTCACATGAGGACGATTGTACTCCTTATTTGTACTCATAGGGTAGCTATTCTCCCAAGGGGTACTTTCATCATTTGTACATGCTCTAGAGCCTACAAATACCCTATATGTCTCTTATTTGTAACTCAAACTCACGAGAAATAAAAAGAGCCATTCAAACTGGTGTCCTCCTGGAGGAACCCTCGCACCCCCCCTCCCGAAGGTCGCTGACAGGAGTAGCGTGGTCCTCTCGGACCCTCAAACCTGTATAAATCTTCATGTTATTCTCATATTCGTGGACACCGACCTGTAATGCGGCTGACATCCACCCCCTCTAAAGTGTTCAGTTTTTGACACTTACAACATTGGCGCCATCCGTGAGGACCGTAGCTAATTAACGAAAGGCTATAACTCCTACCAAGAAGTACTCAAGTCCATGAGGCCTCCCCTATCTCCAAAGCACAAGGAGCCTGTGGACGACCCATTCGCCCTCCGGAGGACACGAGGCATGTGTTGCCTTCGGAGATTGAGGGCTGTTCACCCTGAGATAGATAATATCCTGCGCGTCCTGGGACCGTCGAGCATACCCACTCCCTAGCGCCAGCTGATGCGGGTTCCGGTCAAGAGCAAGTAGCCGAAGGTACCATCAAACCTCTAGGGCCAGCCACCGTTTTCGCGGTACTCAATGCCACTAACTGCAGGGCAATGATGTAGGCAATTGCATGACAAGTGGTTGACTACATGATGGTGGCCTACTGTCCTCCTGATGGGACTTAGCACATCTCTTTCCTCCCAACACCACCTTCAATTCAAGTGGCCACTAATCCAGGCACGTGTGGGGCTTTCACCCCTGGCTGAGGACAAGGGGAAAATTCTTACAACCTCCCTCCACTCGCCCATGCGGCAGTAATGAACAGGGCTCCTTACTGGCCGCTACACCCACCGAGCTTCGGCTGGGGAGGAACTTAGCCCATCCTACTATAGTTTATCCCGTCACCTCTGCCTCCGAGGCCTGCGCTCATACCCCCAACGATGGGAATTCCAGGGCCTCCTCTCTACCCCCAGTCAATGTAGGACTCGAAGATGATAAACTAGCTCCCACCAGTCAATGTAGGACTCTACCCCCATGGTGCTACCTGGTCAAGAGCTACCAAAGAGCCCCTAGGGCCAAAAGTTGTTCCCCCACTAGCAGTCCCTTCGGCACCTTCAAACGAATAAGCCATTCCCCCTGCTGTGATGCAAGCACGCTCACTAAGCACTAGGCGCACCCCTGTACCGCTAGCTAAATCTATTAACAGGCTTGGTCATCATTGCCATGAAGAAGTGGAGGATGAGTCCCTGATCTCCCGGCTGGACCAAGCCACTAGTCGGCATGGGTGCCCTAACTCGCTGGTGTGCGGGCACCACTACCGCCACTACAGAGCATCTAGCACTTCTAGCTCGGGAGAGCCCTGACATCGCCGTCAATGCACCCTAGAGACTGACAAACCCTATTGCCGGATTTAAAATAGTTTGACCAACAAGTCTTGCATGAGCGAACAACAAGAATAATTTGACTACAACCAGTAGCAACCAAAAACAGCAAGAACAAAAAAAAATGGACTGAAGGAGTTCAAAGATAGAATCCTTTGATTCAGCCCTCTACTCTCGGGAATGTCTTAGCCAAATGGCCTTGGGTAGATTCCTAGTTCATAGTATCAAGGATCCAACTCAAGATCAGCAAAAAATAATAAAACCAGAGCAGAGAGAACCAAAAGGAACAAGGCAAACACAGCGAAAACTAGCATCTTAACCATAGGATTTCTCACAAGAATTCAAAGAGAGAATCAAAGAGAGTAGACAAGTAACCAAAACATCTAACACACCAGATTTTTCATATTGAGACAGAGAGAGGAATGATTACACAAGGTTTCGCTACAACCAAATCAACCCATCTCTTGCTTAACAAAAAACCCACACACACAAGGAGAGAAATAGAAAACCCTAACTCTTGCACACACCTCTCATCCTTGCACTAGGGAGCACCCTCTCTATTTATAGCCTCTACTAATGGGTTTCCAACACACTTTACCCATTAGCTCTCAATAACTTATCACTTTACCCATTATCTCCTAACCAAATCCGCTTCCTTTATGCAGCCTTGCGTATTTACCAAAATACCACTCCTGTATCTTCCTATAAGCTTCCTCATTTCTTACCATCCTAGCCTCGCAACCACTTCGAGTCCTCGCTGTCTTCGACACATCCTGACCGCTCCGACCTCAGCACCGCCTGTACCTAGTCTGGTCATCCCGTGCCTCGTCACAACTCCATCTCAAAGTCCTGCAGCCATGTCGACAAAAGAGAAAACTGGAGCAGAAACTGAAAAAGCAAATTTTTCTGCAAAGCTCCAGAAGGCTTTTTCTCCAAATTTCTCCCCCTTTTGGCAATAAAATCATCAAAATACATGAGAGAGAATAAAATTACTGTATGTTATTCATTTTAAGCATTCGGAGCCATGAAGATTATCCAAAATGACTTTTTGAGTATTACTGTAACACCCTAGGACCCACATCACCCTGTAATACTACTAAATCACTCTACAGCTAGCCAAAAATTTCAAGATAATTTATTCCGGCAACAATTTCTAGACATGAAGCATTAAGCGGAAGCATAAAAACTAAGGAAACAAAGATAACGGTAAACAATTAAATAATTGAAAAAACCTCTAGCAGATTAATCAAAGAATATATCACAAGTTCATCATTATTAACTAAAATAATCATGCACGGATAGCTAGGCATTTGGTTAGAATTCCATCGACTTTATTACAGCATAAATTGTTGAACCAAGTGCATTATTGTGGTGCCACTCTACCCATCCCATGAATGCTTAAGAATCATCTGTAGGGGGGAAACAAGGGTGAGATAAAAATCTTAGTAAGCAAACTGTTTAACAAGCTATTCAGACTACAAACAAATACACAACATCATTAAAGTATCCACATGTCCACATCCACAATGTGCATCCACATTCATTAACAAGCTAATTAAACTACAATGATATTAAGATAGATTCCACTCATATCATTCTACTCGAGGCACAAATAATATCTTTTACAAATAGAACCTAACAAAAGAAAGATAAAGGATTCTTAGGAAACACACTAGCAATCAGCTTTCCTTCAAAGGACCACGATCCAAAATAAAGGATTCACCACAAAACCTTTTCCATTCTCCTAGTAGACATTTGGAGAAACCAACGCTACTTTCCCTGGGGCGCCAAAATAACATTCATATTCTCCCCAAAAAAGGATTCGTCCCGAATCCAAGAGTGAAAATCACTCTCTCTGCTGAAGACCAAAACAATCATTTTTTTCCAACTAGAAAGGACTACGCCTAAATATTAAACAACTCAATTTGCAGATGACCTCTGCTATAAACACACAGCTTAAACAAGAATCAAGAGAGTATTTTATTACTTGAGATATCGTTAATTTTCCAATCTATTTCTTTTAATAATTTAACTTTCTTGAACCAAGGATTTCCAAATCATCGCTCAAACACACCAACTCTTTTATCTTAAGTTGGCAACCTCAATAATAAGCTCAAACTGCGTACATCTTCTACACCCTTGTAGAGAGACTCTACTGTTCCCACAAATCGGACTCTAGCCAAGACCCCAACCAACAGAATTATTTTGATAGATAATTCTTAAGGCACCTCAATCACTTAAGGATAACAACTCAAAATTCATATAACACCCACACATACTCCTTTACTGCACCTCAAAGATGCTATCCATGATCCTCACATGATCCTCACACTATTTGGGTTCCACTCTGATCCACTATTCCTATACAGAAACACAGGGCCTTTGAGGTTCTGGCATAACAAAAGGTAAAGCTTAGATTTAGCTTTCAAGACTCCTACAACAACTCCCCGTATAAAGATAGGGAAAACTTCAGGTGAAAACCCTAAAAAAAATCCCCACAATTCAAACATATTCGAGAATTAACACCAACAAATCATATAGCTCCAAGAGAAACATTTTATTTATATCAAATCCTTTCTAAGGATTATTCCACGAAGACAATATATCAGGCAATGCATCTCAAATATCATGATATTTAAGACTTCCACAAAAACATCTACTAGATCACCACTATCCAGTTGCCATCACGTAAGAAAAAGGCTTCGCAATCCACAACAATTACCCTGTTCTTATAAGAAGAGGTAAGAAGAAATAAATTCCAGCATACAGAAAACCGCCATCATTTATAGTAGCCATAAGGCCAAGAGAAAAATAAATAGCAATGAGGTTGGAAAAACACAGGATGAGATCATCTGTACCTCAAATACTTCTAGTACACTCTTTCTTTTAACAAGAAATGATTAAATTTTTTTTATTACCGCATCCCGCCAATTCCAACAAAAGAGGCTGGAAGACCACAACACAAGGTTTAATTAAAACTAATATAAGTATTCATCACGCCACTTTGCTCAAAATAATTTTCGGCTACCACATAAGTCATAATGTCCAAAAAGAAGACCCCAACCGTGAAACTCAAATCCTTTAATTCAATTAGTAACACGGAACTAACAAATTCCTTCATTTGTAAAGCATTCAACACCATAACCACAACTATATGCTATCAATTATATTAACAATAAGATAAAACATTCTTTGCACGAATCATCATATCCTCTTACTCTATATTTTTCCAAAAGGAACACCATAAATAACTTCATCATGTTTATATTATCTAAAAAAGATTCTATTTACTTAACCTAGGAAAAACCTAGAGCACAAGCCACAATATTGAAAACAAACTCTTTAACAAGATAATACTAGAACATGACAATCTCACAAAACATGTTAGTATAAATCTCTTATTAGATTTCATACACTCAATTCTTATTGATGCTCAACTCTAATTTAGCACAATTGATTGCACTCTAGCCATTACTGTCGATAATTGATTATTATTTTTCATCATCGTAGAAATAATGATCCTATCTCTGTTTTGCAATCATAAAAACAATGATGAGCATAGATTCAATATTCCATCTTATGTTCAAAAATTAGAACAAAATAACTTTAAACATCCATAATACTAGCTTAATAAGATAAGATTCCATAAGTCAATACATCGATTTTAATCTATTGCTTTATACATGTTTCAACATTTTAGCATGGTAAAAGTTACATTAATTTAGCAGTTGTATATGCCCATCAAGTATGTAAAGAGATGACATATCAAAGGTTAATATTACTAAGACAATATTCCAACATCTCCTTACTTAACCATCCCAAATGGTTAGATTAATTACTTAAGACCACATAATCCAATCTACCCAATAAGTTGGAAATTTAAACAACCACAATAATCAAACCATTTTTTATATTCCTCAATAACTGCATGAGTTCTAAACATGTATAGATAAATTCTTAATCATATTTCTTCAAGAAACTACAATAGATCAATATCATATTAATCAACTACACTTTTAAGGACGTCAATAGAGATTAATTATGCACCACACCAACATCTCAGCTTGATAATTCATACCTTATCAATTATTTATATGATTGTCACCTCCTACTTAGACACAACAAAACATCTCAAAGGGGTTTAACACTTCCTTTTAGCAAAGAAAGGAATCAATCTTCAATAGCCGAAATAACTAAAAAGAAATGTATAAAGCCAATGCTTCGCAAACAACAAACTTCCAATATAAAGCTTTGTTTTTTTTCAAAATATCAAACAAATAAATGAGTCATATTTTCTAGTAGGAAAGATGGAAACAACATGAAAACCAATATCACCAATTAACAGCGCTTACGAGCAGCAAAAGCATCTCATTAATCAAAAGAAAACAACAGTTGCCTCAAAACGATTGGAGGCCTTTTGGCACCCAACCACTGAAATAAACCACTAACCCAAGAGAAATATCGTTAAATGCAATAGACCAAGAATTGGCAAAAATCAACACAAGAAAGATAACAACATTTCTAAGAAACTTACCCACGACATCCACAACTAAGTTACCTGAGGTAACTGCATCACTAACCCTATACCACGAACGGTGGTATATATAATCAATGCCCAAGGCAACAACTACAATCTGTACATCTTGTCAACGACTATCCTCACTCATAGCAGTCATAGAAGCAAATCATAATCATGCAAGATCATATCATAACATAAATCATCAATACAACATGTCAAAAGCATAAATGCAATGCTTGACCCATCCCATCCTACTGTGCACCAGTGTGTCAATTTAATAATTTAATTACCACGGACCTAACGCCTGCTCTGATACCAACTGTAACACCCCAGGACCCACATTATCCTGGGATGCCACTAAATCACTCTACAACGTAGCCAATTTACATGATAACATAAACTGGCAATAATTTTCTAAATCATGATAAACTAAGCGGAAGCATACTAAAACAAAGGTAATGGAACACTATTAGTTAAGGAACAACTGCTATTAATTTTAACCAATTAAAGCGAACCGCAGCCTAAAATTATTAGTTATACATGATCAACAATGAGAGTAAAGATGAATGACCGGAGGCTACACTTATTTATTACAATATGAAACATCATTTGGTGTATGACAGTGATGTGCTGCTCTACCCTTTCCATGCATGCTCGAGAAGTCACCTGGAAGGGGGAAGCAAGAGTGAGATAAAAATCTCAGCAAGTAAACCGTTTAACAAGCTAATTAAACCATAATATTGTTAAGCATCAACATTTATTTTCCACAGTAACCACAAATATAGCTTTAACCGCATTTACTACCAACAATAATAAAACATTAGCAATAGATCTTGTTTGACTACATCATAATCTCAACTAACTATCACTACCAATGACAGGAAAGCATTAACAATTTCACCTCACTATCTTTATTATTTCTCGCATCCACAACTGCTATCAACAATTTCCACAAGAGAAAGGAATCTCATACCACAATTTCAACCTCTACCATACCAAAAGGGGTGAACCTCATTCCATGACCACAACCACATTCCTCATACCGCAAATGACTCTCATGAGCCAAATCCATATCACAACAATGAAGTTGCTTTTATTTGCAAAATAATTTCATCACAATACATTACATAAAAATACATATGATCTTCCCACAATGCAATGCATATGAATGCTCGTGCTCCACTTCACCCTTACCCAACAAGGTAAGAGTGTGCATCATACTACGGCAATGTACGATGCTGTACCGGTACGGTCGCGGCTATAAGCGGCGACATCCACAATGCAAATGTCATGACATGATATGAATGTTATGATAATCATAAACCACAATAATTTAACCACGAAGATCAACAATATAATGATCAAGAATACTTCCTCATAATCCACATGTGTCTCAGTAAGCACATTGCCAATGATACTTAAGATCATTTCCACATAGCCCACATTTGGCTCACCAAGATCATAATCAATTGATCTATAGGGAAACCTATCACATAGTCCACCATATATTCATCAAGAATGCTACCCCCCACAACCACAAGTATTCAATAAGAATACTACCACCTATACCACCATATGTTCATAAAGAATACTACTCCACAATTATATTTCTTTCATGAAGAACAATTTTGCATACCCACAAATAAACCATCAAGATCATAAACAGTTGAGTTCTTAAAATACTACCACATGGACCATATTGAGGAAACTGTAACAATGTCATAGCACCTCAAATTAAGAGAATAAATTATTGTGAAGGTAGAATAATTAACAAGTTAAACATGTAGCACAACCGCTACGTTTACTTGCCTCTACCGGCGAAGCGATGAGATTACGCTCGATCAGAAGCAAATCCGTCTATCCAAAAAGGTACCTCTCAGCACAATACACAGCAATACAATCATGACTCTTAGAGAAAGGTGTCGCCAAAATCCTAAACCCCACAACATCCTTCCCCGCGTAACGGTTCTACAATATTCCCACTGCAGCGGCGCTGCTTAATATTTTCTTATCTTTAAAAATATAACACTAATCACAGCAAAAGTTATATATCTAGATTACTCACTTAAACACCTACACTTTTCATGTAGATCACATATTTTTATCTTGTCATTAACAGGGTGATATCTAATGCACAAAACAGAGGATGTCCTCTGTTCTGAAAATTTGGACAGCCGACTTTTAACGCGTCCCCAGAACAGATCAAGACTCTAAAAATTTTGGTTCTTTTACATCAGCTAGATTACTGAATTTTCTACCTTTTTCTCAATTATGACCAAAAATTTAAAAATTATCTTCTACCCCTAATTCCCATCTGAACAGCGGTCTGTCCCTGTATGCACCCCTGACGGACAGCGTATCTGGAAAAAATCTGGAAAAAATACAGTAGATGCGTATCGTTGTTCTCTACATTTTTCCTTTTGGGGAGATCCTCAGAAAAAATCGTCTTCGGGGTCTAAATAGCACGAACAGCAACGCTGCGCGAATCAATCTACAGGCATACAACAGGAATTCTCTAATCGGGGGCTCTAAATCCTAATTTCCACCAAAATCTTGGGCTAAGAACCCTAAAATAACAGAAATTAGAAGGATTGGGATGAGAGAGAATTGCCTAGGGATTTGGGATCACCCCTCTTCTTCCTCTTCCTCTCCTTCTTCTCCTTCCTCTTCTCCTTCTTCTCCTTGCACAAGGGCAGCACCAAAGGGGAGGGAGAGGGCGCAAGGAGGGTGGGGGGTGGCGGCTTGGGGTGGGAAAAGGGGGAGGGAGGGCTCCCCAAGGGGTTTATAAAGGGGGTGCTAGGGTTTGGGAGGGGTACGGGCCCTCATTTGAGCTGGCTGGCCCAAAGTAGCTGGCCCGCCTCTCCGGATAGCCCAAAACCTCTTAATTAATTATTTTAATTCTTTTTTATTATTTTAGATTATTCTGAAGAATTTATTTTCACCTCCCGCGATTTACAAAAATCCGGGCGACTCCGCGATTAATTTAAAAACTGACGCCGAAACGACATTCAGGATATTACATTCTCCCCACCTAAAAAGGAAATATCATCATATCCACTATGCATTTACTTTCATATACCACAATTGGCTCATTAAGTAAATTACCACAATACTACCAAAACTCATTGAAACATGACAATTGATTAATATCTTGCTACCGCATTCTTACTTAGAAAACATGTAACCATAGCATATCATTTAACATTTATGAAAATCATGCATATTGCAAGTAGTAAGAATAACGGTTTAAACGGTAGCACATCCGCTATGTTTACTTACCTCTACCGGCGAAGTGACGAAGTGACGAGAGAGAATCAAAACCGTCTATCCAAAAAGGTACCTCTTAACACACATTACAACAATGAAAATGCGACTCTCAAAGAAAAGAAATCGTTAAGCCCCAAAATCCCACAACATCCTTCCCCGCGTAACGGTTCTACAATCTTCCCACTACAGCAGCGCTGCTTAACATTTTTCTATCTTTAAAAATATAAAACTAATCACAGCAAAAGATATATATCTGGATTTCTCACTTAAATACCTACACTTCTCATGTAGATCATATATTTTTATTTTATTCTTAGCAAGGTGTAACATAATGCACAAAACAGAGGACGCTCTCTATTCTGGCAATGTGGGCAGTCAGATTCTAACGCATCCCAAGCACAGTGTAAGACTCTAAAAATTCTGTTTTTTACTGCAGCTAGAATACTGAATTCCCACATTTTTCTCATTTGTGACCAAAAATATAAAATTTATCTACTACCCCTAAATCACGCCTGAACAGCAATCTACCCCAATCTGCACCCCTGATAGACAGCAAGATTCCCGACCTTGCTGCGCCTAGATCTCGCAGCCAAAAAATCTGAAAAATATAAGAGATGTGTATCGACATCCTCTACGTTTTTCCTTTTGGCAGACCCACAGGAAAAATCGTTTCAGGGGTCTAAACTGCGCAAATAGCTGTGTTGCGCGAATTGATCTACAGGCAGATAGCAGGAACTCTCTAATTGGAGAATCTAATTACTAATTTCCACCAATCCTTGGGCTAAGAACCCTAATACAGCCAAAATAAGAGGGATTTAGGGTGAGAGAGAGTTACCTAGGGGATCCTCTTGGGATCACCCCTCTTCTTCCTCTCCTTCTCCTCTCTTCCTTCTCTTCCTTCCCTTATCCTTCTCCTTTTCCTTTGCTTCAAGGGTTGCACCAATGGGGGGAGGGTGGTTGTCGGACCCCGGAACAATGACTCCTAGATCCTCTATGTAAATCGCATTAGTTCAGGATCAAGCTAGTACACACAGTGGATAACAAAGATTCATATCATGCACAATGACATTTATTCATTAACTAAATATGGGCCTGATGGCCAAAGTTTATATCAATGGTTCATAAACCAAAATTAAATATAAGCAGCGGAAGAAAACCAATACAGCAGCAGCCCATCCTGCCTGCCCACAGGCGAATGACTGTAAGACGTGGCCTACTCATCGTTATTCTCACTGAAGTTGCTAAAGTCCTTCTCTGAAAATGGTGAATGAAGTAACATGAGTACATAAAGTACTCCACAAGTTACACCAGGAGGTTTAACAAAGTTCATGCATGCATAAAGGTTGGCAATGGAAGACATAGTAGGTTATTTGTGCGTAAAAGCAGAATTGAGGTAAATACAGTAAATAGATTCAAAAACTGAATTTGATACAATAGATAGAAAGAGTAATTTAACAAAATAATATCGTTAGTGCATGCTCTGACCAAACACTAACCTATCCACAGGTATCCCACCTGGTCCATCTTTTCCAAAAAGATCTCATACGGATTACATCCATCCAAATGCATTTTCATCTCCTATGGATTCCATCCTGTATGATCGAAAATGGCAACAGTGAATGGTGCCTTTTTAAAAAAATAGCCCCCAAATTATCCACAAACAATCTCGACTCTCCGATAGCTATACAAGCTACAAAGAAGTTGGTTCAAGCTCTTTGGAAATTTGCAATTAGATTGACTTTCTTCACTTAAACAAGCCAATCTGAAATTACACACTAATTGAGACAAAGTGTTCAACTTTCTGCTCAAGATTTACCAAACGAACTGAGAACTAGCAATCTGCATAGCAGCAAGAAAAAGTATTCAATAGTGACTACCTTGCTGCTAAAAAGACGATAGATAGAGCACTTAAAACAGAGTTGCTACTGGTATTGCCACGAGCTGCAAATCAGCAGAGGACTGAAACCTCAAGAAAATTGGAACCAGACGAGGCACCAATCGGCTGAAAAGATAACCAGTAAACCCAAAAGAAATTAGACAGGCAGCAGCCGAAACTGGAGGCTGCACAAAACAAAAAATACCGAAAGGGAACAAAGGTATGTTGATTCTGCAGCTAATCGAACAGGGGACAAAACAATACACTGAAACTGGCGAGAGAGTCGAGAGACGGCGAAACGCAAAGAAAACGGGCAACAGACAGAGGTAAGTCCAATGAGACTTGAATTCGAACATCACCAACAACAAAGACTTACCAAAAGCTACAGGAATCATTAATGGCCGAAACATGCAGGAATAAATGGATTGACTACTGCTTTCCTGCTGCTAGCCGCACATGCAGTCAACCGAAGACTTGAGTAACAGAGCAGATAAAACACAGCAGCAGGAACTGAGAAATGGATCGAAAACCTCATAAAAACAGAGAGACACTGACTGAAAACAGTGACCGCAGAGAACTGAACTGCCATCCGAAATCTGAAAAGTGATTTGAGAGGAAGGAGCCTGTTAATTTTGCTTGGGCTGACAAGGGTAAAGGGGTTCGGCAACTAGAAGAGGAACACCGAAATCAGCAACACGCAGTCTGCAGTTAAACTGAAATTCGGCACACAATGCTGACGGCTGCCTCTGAAAATAGTTGAAACCAGTGCGTACTGCTGCAGTCCGAAAACAAAGAAATTAGCCAAGGATTGCTTGATAATTTTGGATCAAACAATTTAGACTTTAAGCTTAATATCACCAAGACTTGAAAGAACAAAAGATTTCAACAATAGATCAAGAATTTGAAGATTTGGCTGAAATATGAAAATGAGCAGAGAGAGGATATATTTTCCAATTTCTTTCCACTCTCTAATCCTTTGCTCACAAAATTTTGCAGAAAGATTAGCAAAGATCTCAGGACTTGCCAAGAAACCCTAGAAAAGAAAACAGAGGAATATGAAAAATTCAGATTTTTAGCACAAAGGAGAACCAAAGAAGTGAGGCTCAACCAAATTCCTTATCTTGATTCATCACCATGAATGCTTACAGAGGAATGATTACAAAATCTTGCTACTATCTCACACACCATACTCACTACATGGATCAACTTTTGGAGAGAACACACACGTACTAGCTCGAACACTCACCAGACCTAACAACCCCTGGAAGCACACAAAAGCTCACTCATTAGCACAACCTGGAAGCATCCACGCGCACTACACAGCTGAGCTCCAGAACGATACTACTTTTTTTTCCCATGTCCACATAAGGAAAATCAAGAAGAGGCATACAACCTCCACTCCATTCCTCCTATCCAAATGAAGCAAAGGTCAAAGCCCTCGACAAAGTGGAGGGAAAACTCAATTCCACTCCAAACCCTAACATCTCGCTTCCATTTTGCCGCCTTGCGCATTTTACCAAAATGCCCCTACCGCACTTTCCTGGAAGCTTTCTGTCATCGCACGACCATACCCGGCATCCTGACCGACTGGACCTCAGCTCCTCCCTGAGCCTAGTCCTAGACCACCTCGCCGTTGCCCGTCGTGTCCACCCGACACCGACCGAGACCTCCGACTCCACCTGAGTCTAGTCCCGGTTCGCTCGTTGTCGCCCATCGTGTCCGTCACCGGTAACTCCAGCTCCGGTTCCTTGTCTCCCGACTCGCAACCTCCTCAGCAACCTCGATCATCTTCGGTATCTCTCATCGTCTGGACCTCAACACCTCCTGTGCCTAGTCCCGGTCCTCCTCGCCTCACCATGACCTAGCTCCGAAGTCCTGCAGTCACACAACAAGCAAACCATCACATAGCATCGCACGAAACAGCGTAATTAATATTAGCACAAGTAAAAGGTACTCAACCATAGAATACCCAAAACAAACTCAAACTCCCTAAACCAACTGTCAATTACTCATCACAAACGTGGGGATACCTCCACATGGTCTCTCAATCTCCCCCTTGATGAGTATCATTGACAAACACCAAAAAAGCATAAGATTGAGTTTGTTTGAAAAATCATACATGGTTCAAGAGAAAGAAAATGATGCTAATGACCAAGTTGATACAAGGAGCAAAAGAAAGAGCAAGTTTTCCTCAAACACTCCCAAAGCTCTCAAAGAGTGGCTTTTTCTCCAATATTCTCCCCCTTTTGGCAATAGAATCATCAAGATGCAAAAGAGAGAATATAACATGGTGTGACTGAGTTTTATTCAATGCTAAGCAATTAGAGCCATGAAGATTATCCAAAATAACTATTAAGTATTACACAAAGCCATAACATATGAATGCTATCAAGATCATGACAAAATATGCATAATCAAGCCAAGCCACATAAGTAATAATCTGAAGATTAGATAAATTTGTTAGCATGTCAAGCCATTCAAGATTACAGTCTAGCTGAAGGTATCCAAGGATGATGCAAGCCATGTCAATAATCTAAACGGAACCAAGAAGCTAGAATTGAGTCATTTTAGAGTGCTACAAGTTTAGGAATGAATCATTTGTACAAGTACTTGGTTCTTATGGTAGAGAAGCAAATGTAGCACAATTCACATGTTTTCTTTTAAAAACTCATGATTTTGGTGATGTGCTAGATCTCATGCCTTACGCGACCATTCCAAGCGAGAAGATTAAGAAGATGATCTTGGTCATCCAAAACTCCCCCTAAGTTCATGCCTAGTGCAATGGCAAGCAGTCTCATGAGAAAGAATTGATGAGATCAGTTCTTTCGCACATAAAATAGATCTTTTTGCTTTCTTAAATAATTATAATAACTCATGCTTCATCTAGAAACTAGCATAACTCAATCTAAAGCTCAATTAAATATTCAAGACACAACTTAGCCTATTTGACATGGCATGAATCATAAAAGGATAACTAAAGACAGACTAATCTCAAGAGCTAACCTGATGTGTCTTAATTCAAGTTGTGCAATTTTAATTAACTTATCAATAGCAAAGGTTTGACGACACATATGAAGTAATGATAAATCTAGCAAGTAAGCATAATCATGGCAAGATGTAATGCATTGTAAACAGGTTATATATGGATAATAGTCAAGGCTCTATGAAGTTATATTACAATGAAATGCAGGAAATCCAGCTCCCCCTCAACATGTGAAGCACTTTTTAGTTCAAGTTGAGTTATGTCAATATTAAGCTCCAGAAGCCCCCAAATGAACTCCCTCTGAACCAAAGCTATAAAATGAGAAGCTAGCAAACAAATCGAAAGCAGTCCTTACAGTATAGACAAGATATAGAGGATACTATGGCTCAGACTGACTCTTATATACCCCATATGACACTAGGACTATCAGCTGCCCAACTAACACACTAAGGAGCAAACACGTTCCCTGTCTACCCAAGGGTGGCCCAACCCTTGCTAGAACCTATAAGAAGTGAGTGAGCTCAACCTAGTGAGAAGAGAAACAGCTAATAAGCAGCATCCTAGAATCACAAGATGAGAGGAAGAAGTCTAAGCATCTAGACAAGAGAACCACTCTAATTTATGCTAGAAAGACTAACCTGAATGCACCCAGATGCAATGCAATAGAAAAAAGCAAGAGCATAATATACAAGATAAAGCAGTGAAGCACAAAGCTCCCCCTCACTACAGTCCATAAGGACAAACCACCCCAAGCTCTCTCCGCAAGGCTGAAAACCTAGAGCTATCCAAAGGCTTGGTAAAGATACCAACCAACTGGTAGTCACTCTCCACAAACTGGAGCACTATATCACCCTTCTCCACATGCTTGGTCTGAGAGTGCTGCACTGGGTTCTTAGCAATGTTAATAGCAGAAGTGTTGTCACAAAAGAGTGGAACACTCTCTATAACTAACCCAAAGTCCCACAGGGTCGAAGCCATCCAAAGTATCTGGCTGCAACAACTGGCGGCAGCAACATACTCGGCCTCTGCGGTGGACTATGCAACACCGGACTGCTTCCTAGAAGACCAAGAAACAAGAGAAGTGCCAATGAATTAGCAGGTGCCAGATGTGCTCTTCCTATCTATCCTACAGCCAGCAAAGTCTGCGTCCGAGTAGGCTCTGAGGGAAAGATAGGATGAGGAAGAGTACTAGATACCATAGTCAATGGTAGCTCGAAGGTACCGAAAGATGCGTTTCACCACCTGGCGGTGAGATACGTGAGGAGAAGCCTGAAATCGAGCACACAGACACACGGAGAAGTGTATGTCCGGTCTCGAGGCAGTGAGGTACAAGAGAGAGCCAATCATGCTGCGATACTCCTTTTGATCAATTGGCTCGTCATCCTCATCTGGGTCGAGTGAAGCTGATGAAGCCATAGGACTTGACCTAGCTTGCCATCACTCATGTCAAAGCATCTCAGGAGGTCACGAGTGTACTTGCCCTGATGCAAAAAGGTACCATCCCGAGTCTACTTGATCTGAAAGCCAAGAAAGAAGCTCAACTCGCCCATCATGCTCATCTCAAACTCTGAGCTCATGACATCGGAGAACTGAGAGACAAGAGTATGAGAAGAGCCACCAAAGATGATATCATCCACATAAATCTGGACGAGTAGAAGATCATTGTCAAGCCTGTGAATGAATAAAGTCTTGTCTACCTTACCCATCTCAAACCCATGACCCAACAAATAAGACTTAAGCCTCTCATACCAAGCTCTAGGGGTCTGCTTAAGTCCATACAAGGTTTTAGAAAACTTGTAGATATGGTTTGGGTATTTGGGGTTCTCGAAACCTGGAGGTTGTCTAACATAGACTTCTTCCTCAATAAACCCATTGAGAAAGGCACTCTTGACACCCATTGAGGAGCTTGTAGACGAGAACTAACAGGCTCTGATACCAATTGAAGGATCAAAAATGGCAACAGAGGGGGGGTGAATGGTGCCTCCTAAAAATCGTCCCAAGTATTCGCACACATTTAACTCCGCTAGCTATGGTAGCTAGGAAAACAAAACTCACAAATGATCAGAACTGGAAATCAGAGAAAAAGGAAATTCACTTAATCAAAGGAAGCAGCTGAAGACTCAGAAAAATAAACACCACTGAAATCTGAGAATAACCACTCCATTCAAAAAACTGAAACACTAAGACTTGACACTAGTGCAAATTTTTAACTGCTGACATGAAAACAATCGAAGTGACTGGGAACAAAGAAGACTTTTGCTTAATCATGTGTGGCTTGACTGGAAGGGGGACAACCAGGAAACCAGCCAAACCAACTTACAAAGCTTTGGTACTTTTTCAACTAATTTGCACTTGAGAGAACTACCAACCAAAGACAGCCGAACCAGAAAAATCAAAACTGCACCTAGCTGACAAAAAGGACTCCAGGTTACAGACTACTTTAACCTGAAAACAGAAAGAAAACCTCATCTCCTGGTCTGCACTTGTTCGGTTAGGAGACCAGGTATTCAGCCCCATAGGTATTCAGACTCCAGTGCAGGGAACACACTGTCCAAGGCACAGGGACTGGAGACAGGAAGGAGGACTACGAACAGAAGGTGCATCGAGAGAACCAAAAAGCAGTCGACAACCAAACCAAATAGCCTAAAAGAACAAGACACCTGCAGCAGCCGAAAATCACAACAAGTAGAGCATATGCACCAGCCAAACTGCAGAAAGACAGCAGGAAACACAGCAGTAAAAAATAGCACCTTGGCCGAACAGAATTCCCTGCATAGTTGCTGTCCAAAACTGCGCCGAGACACAATAAAACAGAGACCGTAGTAGCTGCCGAACAAACAGCAAGAGGAGGAGCAGCTGTTGAACCAACTAAAAGGAAAAGTGCAGATTGCAGATTAAAATGGTCGAACTGCTCTAGCTGCCATAATCCTGAAGCACTACAGCCTATACTACTTTTTGCTTGCTACAACCACAACCGAACAGAGAAGTCTGATTACTATCGATCAGCAAGAAACACTACAGTTTTCTGACCGAAAGGACTGCTGTTCGGATTAAAAGAGCATACTTGGAGCCGAACAGAAATTAAGTCTCCAACTGAGAAATGCACCGAGAGGACAAGAAAATCAGCAGCTAGCAGCAAACTCTTGCGGACTGGACACAGAAACCTTGCTGCTACTTCTTTAAATAAAAAACAGCCCATTTTCAGGATTCAGAAAAAGAACAAATAATTGAAAAGAGCTCATACTCTTGCTTGCTCTTGGACATAAGCCGGTCAATAGGACCTTGAGGAGATTTCTAGTTCAGAGCAAACAAGATTCAGTTCAAGGCTAATAAAAACAGAAAACCAATACGAACTAATAAGAACAAATCACAAAGAGAGGTCAAATAGCCAGCACAACTCAAATACCAAAAGATTCATAGAGGAAGAGAGATGAACGATTAATAACGAGGAATGATTACAAAGGGTTCTACATCCAACTTAAGCCAATCTCATATCCTGGGCAACACATACACTCATAGAGATAGCACTAGAGAAAACCCTCTACCTCAAAACCCATACACACATGGAGAGACACAAATGAAAACCTAAAACTTTAGCACAACTCTCTCTCTTGAAGCACAAGCATTAGGAAACCTTAACACTCATACCCATCTCTGTCACTCTCACACTTCTCCCACTAGAGAGCACCTCTATTTATAGCCTCTACTAATGGGTTTACAAACACTTTACCCATTAGGTCACAACAACTCTCCACTAATGGGTTTACACACCATTTTACCCATTAGGTCACAACAACTCTCCACTAATGGATCATTCCATAACCAAATCCACTTTCTTATGTGCAGCCCTGCGTATTTACCAAAATACCACTCCTGCACCTTCCGGGAAGCTTCCTCGTTTCTTGCCGCGCACGCTTCGCAACCACTTCGAGTCCTCGCCATCTTCGACGCATCTCGACCGCTCTGACCTCAGCACCGCCTGTGCCTAGTCCGGTCGCCCGTGCCTCGCCACGACTCTGTCTCAAAATCCTCCAGCCAACACCGACAAGAAAACACATCACATAGCACTGCACAAAATATTATAATTAAATTGTTAGCATCCATAAATAGCACAAAATGCCCGAAACAAACTCGAACTTTCCAGAACATGTGTCAATTACTCATCACACACACAGGGTTATCTCCACATGGTCTCTCAATCTCCCCCTTGATGAGTATATTGACAAACACAGAAAAAGCGTAAAGTTGAGTTTGTGAGTCAAACATGGTCTAAAAAGAAACAAGGAAACGTACGACCATGTCGACAAAAGATAAATCTGGAGCAGAAACTGAAAGAGCAAATTTTTCTGCAAAGCTCCAGCTAGAAGGCTTTTTCTCCAATATTCTCCCCCTTTTGGCAATAAAATCATCAAGACGCACGAGAGAAAATGACTTCATGTTATTTATTTTAAGCAATTGGAGCCATGAAGATTATCCATAATGATTTTTTTAAAGTATTACACCAAACCATAATTCAGAAGAATGCTATCAAGATCATGACGATTTATGTATAGAAAAGCTAAACTAAATAAGTCATAATATGTGAATTAGTTCAATTTTTGAGCATGTCAAATTAAACATAATTTTAGTCTAGCTAGAGGTATCCAAAGATGATGCAAGCCATGTCAAATAATCTAAGTGAAATCAAGAAGCTAATATTGAGCCGGTTTAGAGTGCTACAAATTCAAGAATGATTCAATTGTTCAAGTACTTGATCTTTTTGTAAATAAGCAAATTTAGCACAAATGACTTTGTCTGAAAATCATATTTGGTTTTATCTTACCAAGTAAGTCCTGGACTAGGAGTCATCCACAACTGCCTCCTAAGCTTCAACCATTTTCACAAATTTTAATTTCTTAGCCATGTGCTAGATCTCAAGCCTTATGCGATCACTCCAAGTGAGAAGCTTAAGAAGATGATCTTGGTCAACCAAGACTCCCCCTGAGTTCATGCCTGGTGCAATGGCAAGTAGTCTCATGAGAAAGAGTTGGTGAGATCAGTTTTTTCGCAAAAAGAGATCACTTTGTTTTTGCAACATTTAGTTCAAGTGCGAGAGATTAGGAATAACTCATGTTTCACAAATGAACTAACATAGCTCAATCTAAAACTCAACAAAGATTCAAGGCTCAACTCAGCCTATTTGACATGGCATGAATTATAATAGGATAACTAAAGACAGACTAGTATCAAGAGCTACCATGACATGAATTAATTCAAGTTGTCCAATGTTTAATTAACTTATCATGGCAAAGACTATACTATACATATAAGATCATGATAAATCGAGAAATTTTAGCATAGATCATGGCAAGATGTAATTCAGTGTAAACAGATCATATAAGGATAATAATCAAGGCTCCATGTAGTTATATCACAATGCAGCATGAAGAAATGCAAGAAAATTCAGCTCCCCCTCAACATGAGATGCACTTTTTAGTTCAAGTGGAGTTATGACAAAATTAAATTCTAGCATACCCAAATAACCTCCCCCTGAACCAAGGCAATAAACATGAGAAGCTGGCAAATAAATTAGAAAGGCAGCCTTTAAAGCATAGACAAGATATAGAGGATACTATAGCTCAGGCTGACTCTCATCTACCCCATGAGACTTTAGGACTATCAGCTGGACTTCTAGCACACTAGGGAATAAACACGTTCCCCGTCTACCCAAGGGGGGCCCAACCCTCGTTAGACCTATAAGAAGTGAGTGAACTCAACTTAGTGAGAAGAGAGACAACTAATACGCAGCATCCTAGCATCACAAGATGAGAGGACGAAGTGTCAGACCCCGGAGCAACGACTCCTGGATCCTCTGTGTAAATCGCACTAGTCCAGGATCAAGCTAGTGCACACAGTGGATAACAAAGATTCATATCATGCACAAAGACATTTATTCATTAACTAAATATGGGCCTGATGGCCAAATTTTACATCAATGGTTCATAAACCAAAAATAAATATAAACAGCGGAAGAAAACCATTGAAGCAGCAGCCCATCCTACCTGCCCACAGGCGAATGACTGTAAGACGCGGCCTAGTCGTCAGCATCCTCACCGAAGTTGTTGGTATCGTCCTCTGGCAACAGATTTTAGCAAGGTGAGCACATAAAGTACTCCCAAGGTAAGCACATAAAGTACTTACGCAAGTTACACCAGGAGTTTTAACAGAGTGAATGCATGCATAGGGATAACAAAGGAAGGCTTATTAAGTTTATTTGTGCGAAAAACAGTACTGAATTTAAATACAATAACATAAGCGCAAAAGCTGAATTTTATACAGTAGATAGAAATAATAAATTAACAAAATAATATCGTTAGTGCAGACTCCGACCAAACACTAACCTAGTCACAGGTATCCCACCTGGTCCATCTTTTCAAAAGGTTTCACATAGATTCCATCTATCCATATGCTTTTCAAAATCTCTTATGGATTCATTTTGTTAGTGCAGGCTCCGACCATACACCAACTTATTCACAGGTATCCCACCTGGTCATGGATTCCACCATCCATCCATAAGCTTTTTCAGAAACCATTTTAAAAACCAAAGTCTAATCCATGAAAAACTTTACCCAGCTTGCCCATAACCGTGGGCACGGCTATCCAGGATAGATTATACACTCTGTATAGGTTGTACAGCTTTACCCACAAGATATGATTATCTCATATTGTCGGACACTACACGCTTCCATAGGCATGCGACTGAGAAAACCATAACAAGGCCTTTACAATGCTAAGCCTTCAACTTGGTCACGCCGCCACTAAGATTTCACCACAACTTGAATCCACAAGTTGGAGCCCCCTCTTGTGCCGTGTGAGACTTCCCATGGCTTATGCCACGCTCATATTCAACATATAGCGAGACCAAAGTTGGGACCTCACAAATTAGTTAGTCAGGACTGTCCCATACCAGTCTTGTGGTAGTACGATGTGGCTTTGCAACAGTAGCTCACAGACCGGTCCTTAACTTGACTTAGGCTCAATCCACATACCCCCTTATGCCTGACAATCAACCAGGTGTCACCAAACACGAGGCATGCCAGCACCCACCACCTAACCATTAGCCTAGGTCCAAACCAAGTTTTTATATTTTTCTTTGAAACATTCATATTCATTCTTGACTCACCGAAGTCAAGAATAGATTTTAGAAACTTATCATTTTCTAGTGAAACATATATTCCCACTAAATCATTCTAAGCATGGCTAAGCAATTCTATAAAATTTCTAGTCAATACTATTGTACTAACTAGGTTTTCATCTAAGGTGACAAGGCATAAGTAAGTTCAATGTCAAATTTGGCCATACGCAAAGGATCTGGGTATAACTAGAATTTAAATTGAATTTAAACTATATTTGAATAAAAGTACACATGCATAATAATTTTAGAAACAACATAAATAATTTAAATTACTGGGAGCAACATGATAAAAGGTGTAACTTGCCTTGCTTCGAAGTTTGCTGAGGTTCGTTGAAGTTATACTCTCCGAAATAGTCGTAGTCTACACGCGAAAAAGCCAGAACAAACTAAACTCAAATAAAATCCAAATAAAATCTAAAAATTATAAAATATATACTGGGAGATAGAATATGAATTTAGATGAATTTAGGAATTTGAATCACCAGATTCGGAGTTTGGACGACGGAGAACGAGTCGTCGGAAGATCGGTTGGAAAAGAAATTGTTGGAACAAGCCAACCGAAGGAATAGTCTTTCAAGACTTCTTCTTGGCTGGTTTTTCTTTTGGTTTCCTAGAATGCATAACAAGTGGGGAATGAGGTGAGGGGGCTGGGGTTCAATTTATAGGTGGAGAGGAGCAAGGGAATGGCCGGAATTGAATGCCGAAATAATGGTCGAATTAAATGAAATGTCGGTTTCAACTTTGCATGCAAGAAACTGAAATTTTAATGGGTAAAAACTGAATAGAATTTATGCTTGGCAATGACTAAAGGTATTATTGCTGCATGCAAATTAATTTGGTAAAAGGGAATTGATTTTTCTTGCATGCATGCATTGCTCAAGGTGGCTTTAGCTGAAAAATAGACTGTTTACTGGTCGGATGCGTGGAGAGGAATAGCGAGGGGGGAAGGAATAAATATTATGTGAAAAGAGAATAGTCCAATACCTGAAAATGGCAAGGATCTAAAGCACTGGATGAGGTGAGAATTTTTAACTGAGCGAGCTTAAACAAAAGAAGATTTTGGCCTGGGGGAAGTCTCCATATTTCCTTTTATTTTGCTTTGAAAGAGAAAAAAATGCCAGAATAATATTTGGACTAAAAAAAAGGACAAATATTTTATGGAGGTTTTGAATTTTTGCAAGATTTGAATTTGAAATTTTGGATGTGAACTGAAAATTTGGAAAGGAATTGAGGTTCTAAAAAGAGTGGGGGGTGACGGCGGCGGGGTTTTAGGGCTGCTGTTAATGACGCGAAATCGGTGGAAGTGGTTGATTGAATCGAGGGAAACGGCGGGAATGAATGGCGCGTGAATGGGGGAGCATCTACGACCATCAATGGCGGGACATAACGATCGGGAGACAAAACTAGCGGAGCTTGAGGGGGGCGGTAATGGTGGCGGGGTCGGTGGACCGAGGAAGAAGAAAGGGGCGGGGGAGATGGCCCTGTCAAGCGGGGCCCACCGGTCAGCGAGAGAAAACAAATGGAAAGGGGAGAGGCGACGGATGGATCAGCGACAAGTGGCAGAGAGGGAAGAGGGCGACCGTCGGATTCGGGGCGAAGCGGTAAGTGAGAGGAGACGGCCAAGATTCCAACCGGCAACTGAGATTAAATCTGAGCCATTGGGACTTCGGACGAAGGGGTAAGTTGGCTCGGGTGGACGAGATCTGGTACGGCAACGGGGAACGGCTCAGATCGATCCACTTGTCGATCGGAGGGAAGAGGGGAGCGGGCGAAGGGGTAAGTGAGAACGTGCGGCCGAGATTGATCGGGCTACGGTGATTAAATCCGAGCCGTCCATTGGGGATGAAGAGGTAAGTGGTTGGGGACGGCGGGGATTAGAACCAGCGGGGTGGTAGCGGCTCCGATGCGCGACACGCGTCGACCAAGGAAAGAGGGAAGGCGGGGGAGGGGTTAAGTGATAACGGATGGTAGAGATTAGATCGGCGGTGAGGGATCGGATTCGGGAGCGACACTTGTCGGCCGGAGGGATTTTTAGGGTTTTAATTTCTTTTTGATTTTCAGAAATACCTAGGAGGCTTTAAAATACTCAGAAAAATACCGAATAAATTTTAAAAATTCCAGAAAAATTTAGGGAATCATCTGGAATGATTTTTGACTTAATAAAAATATTTTCAACTCATTTTGATAATTAGATTTTGCAGAAACACAATTTAACTTTAAAAAGGAGTTTTAAACCTTTATAAATTCCTCAAAATTATTATAATTATAGTTTTGACTTAGGAAAAATGAAATGCATTTATTTTGACCTTTGTAAATAATATACTTTTATTTCTGACTTTATGAAATGGAAATTTTAAATTTTCTCTCTTTAAGGCTTGGAAATAAAACCTAGGAAATCCAATTAAATTTCAGAAGATATCAATAATTAATCTGAAATAGTTCTATACAGAATTTCAAATACCCCTTTATTTGATAAAGCATATACTTTTCTTTTAAATTATTTTTCATAACAATAGCCTCTTTTAAAACAGAAATTTTATGCAATTAAACTTTTACAGACTGAAGAAAGCAAAAGCAAATGATTTATTTTTTGAAAAATTAAATCAAATAAACTTTTTTTTGGCATAAACAGCTGGGTTGTTACACGAAGACTGAGCAGCTAGACGAGATAAGCACTCTAATCTATGCTGAAAAGACTAATCCCGAATGCACCCTTATTCAATGCAATGAAGAAGGACAGAAGCATGCAAACAGGATAGAACAAAGAACACAACGTTCCCCCTCACAACAGTCCATAAGGACATACCACCCCAAGCTCTCCCCGCAAGGCCGAAAACATAGAGCTATCCAAAGACTTAGTAAAGATATCAGCCAACTAGTGGTAACTCTCCATAAATTGGAGCACTATGTCACCCTTCTCCATATGATCTCTAAGGAAGTGATATTTGATATCGATGTGCTTGGTCCGAGAGTGCTGCACTGGATTCTTAGCAATGTTAATAGCAGAAGTGTTATCACAAAAGAGTGGAACACTGTCTATAACTAACCCAAAGTCCCGCAGGGTCAAAGCCATCCAAAGTATCTCGTCAGAGTAATCAAGCGCAACAACGTACTCGCCTCTGCGGTGGATCAGCAACACCGGACTGCTTCCTAGAAGACCAAGAAACAAGAGAAGTGCCAATGAATTGGCAGGTACCAGAAGTGCTCTTCCTGTCTATCCTACAGCCAACAAAGTCAGCGTCGGAGTAAGCTCTAAGAGAAAGATAGGACGAGGAAGAGTACCAGATACCATAGTTTATGGTAGCTCAAAGGTACCGAAAGATGCGTTTCACCGCTTGACGGTGAGATACACGAGGAGAAGCCTGAAATCAAGCACACAAACACACAGAGAAGTGTATGTCTGGTCTCGAGGCAGAGAGGTACAAGAGGGAACCGATTATGCTTCTGAACTCCTTCTGATCAACTGGCTCGTCATCCTCATCTGGATCAAGTGAAATCGTTGACGCCATTGGAGTTGACACCGGCTTGCCATCACTCATGTCAAAGCGCTTCAGGATGTCTCGAGTGTACTTGCCTTGATGCAAGAAGGTACCCTCCCGAGTCTGCTTGATTTGGAATCCAAGAAGAAGCTCAACTCGCCCATCATGCTCATCTCAAACTCTGTGCTCATGACATCAGAGAACTGGGAAACAAGAGCATAGGAGGATCCGCCAAAGATGATGTCATCCACATAAATCTGAACGAGTAGAAGGTCATTTCCATGCCTGCGAATGAACAAAGTCTTGTCTATCTTATCCATCTCAAACCTATGACTCAACAGATAGGATTTAAGCCTCTCATACCAAGTTTTAGGGGCTTGCTTAAGGCCATACAGGGCTTTGAAAAGCTTGTAGACACGGTTTGGGTATTTGGAGGTTATCGAAACCTGGAGGCTGTCTAACATAGACCTCTTCCTCCATATACCTGTTGAGGAAGACACTCTTAACATCCATCTAGTAAAGCTTAAAGCCTTTAGACGCCGCGAAAGCAAACAGATCCTAATGGCTTCTAGCCTAGCTACAGGGGCATAGGTCACCTCAAAATCTAGACTCTCAACATAGGAGAAACCCTGAGCTACCAAACTAACCTTATTTCGACTGACTACCTCATCCTCACTCTGCTTGTTTTTGAACATCCACTTGGTACCTATGATATTATGACCTCTAGAGGGCTCAACAAGCGACCAGACCTTGTTTCTCTCAAAGTTTTCTAACTCCTCATGCATGGCATTGACCTAAGACTCATCAGAAAGAGCATGAATAACATCATTGGGCTCGAAAGAAGCGAGGAAAGTAGAATGGAGATAGAAGTGAGATATGCCAAACTTTGAGCGTGTGACATGCTCAAAGAGATCTCCAATCATTTGCTCTGAAGGATGGTCTTTCTAGATATGACAGGAAGGTCCTGGATGAGAAGAAGTAGTAGCCTTTACCTCATGAGCTGATGAGGTAGGAACAGAGCCACTAGCTCCAGAAGATGCGGAAGGAATGGGCTGATCTCCTCGAGGTGTGGTGGAAGAGGCAGGCACCTTAAGGGGAGGAGGAACCGGATCGGTTAGACAACCCTCATCTCCATCCTCCTCATCATCCACAAAAATGGTCTCGGACTGCTCTACAGAATCTGAGATATCGGGTCTAGTCCCCGGACTGGCCTCATCGAAGATTACCTCACAAGTCTCTACCATCTTTCTAGACTCGCATTCTACACCCTATAAGCCCATGAAGAAGTCAAGTAACCTAGAAAAATCCCATCACAAGATCGTGACTCGAACATATCTAGGTTCCCTGACTTCAAAATAAAACACTTGCAACCAAATACACGAAAATGAGAGACACTGGGTTTTCGCACATATCTCAACTCATAAGAGGTGCGATCCAAATGTGCCCTCAGAAAAACTCTGTTTGAAACATGGCACGCGGTGGCTATCGTCTCAGCCCAAAACTTTCTAGGTGTAGAGTATTCATTGAGCATCGTCCTGGCCATCTCGACCAAGGTACGGTTCTTTCTCTCCACAATGCCATTTTGCTAGGGGTTATACGGAGAAGAGAACTGGTGCTCTACACCTGTCTCATCGCAAAAACTCTTAAAGTAGGAATTCTTGAACTCCGTGCTATAACAAGAACATACCACTTTTCTCCTCCTTCGAGGCTGCGGATCGCTCATAAGGCACCCGGGAGCTCAACAAAAACCTACTAAAAGACCCTGAAAATGGGTAAATGTCTCATCCTTCGAGGCTAAGAAAAACACCCAAAAGTACCTCGAGAAGTCATCAACCATAACAACATACCACTTTTCTCCTGCTGACTGCACTCTAGCTGGTCCAATTGTGTCCATGTGCAACAGCTGTCCCGGTGCATCGGTCATAGTCACTCTGACTGGAGGATGAGTGATGCGGATACGCACGTGTCATGTACTTTTCAGTTAAATATATTATTCAACTGGAAAGAGTTATTGAGCCGCATCAAACATTGCAGAGCAAAAGGAGAAGACCAAGGACTTAAACTACAAGTTTTGGATAAGATTATTCAGCCAAATTCGTACCTCCCACAAGGCCAATTGGATTCAAACTCGGATTCAACTCAGAATTCAATTCGGACTTGGTTTCGGACAGCCTGACAGGCAGTCACTAAAAAGGTTATAACTTTCACAAACGGAGTCCGATTCAGGAGTTCTTGTACTCGTTGGAAAGATAATTTCAAGGGCTACGCAATGGATCTGGCCCCAGCACCAAATTCGTCTCGGATCAAAAGTTATGACCGAAACAATATGACGGCTGTAAAATCTAGTTTCCTTTTTGAGAGAGTTCGTATCTAAAACCATATAGGGTTGAGTTGTACTAGGTTTGTGGACTCTATGGACGTCCCAAGGTCCTATATAAGCCATGTATTGGCAGCCTAAGGGCTCAGACCACCTTTGAGAATAATCAATCTACTAAAGTTTGTTCGAGTATACCATTGCTGCTGAAATTCCGTGAGGGAATTAGGAGTGTTCTTCAATCAAGATCGTTCAGCCTTTCCGCTGGGAATTGGGTGCACGATAGATCTTCGCTTGGTGGTCGGCGAAATCGATGCGAGTGTGTTTTGGCGGATTAAAGAGTGTTTGTCCCTTGCATTGGCATTGGAGGATAGCTACGATTCATCAAGACTCCCGCGAGTATCCATCCTCACGTCGAGAAGATCGGGCACCCCGTATCATCCGCATCGAGCGCGGTTTACTCGGTAGGATCTTATCCCTTTACTTTTAGATTGATTTATTTCTGTCCTATAGTCCAATAAACCGAAAATTGCAACAAAAAAAAAATCCAAACCCTAGTTTCGCATCTGTTATTTTCGTGAGTTTTATTAAGTTTTGATCCATTAGAAATTTTGTTTACGTGCTGATCTTAGTGTCCTTTTGCGTTGCTTAATCGTTGTTATTTTGAACCCTTGAAAATCCGCTAGTTGATCTTTCAATTAGCATCCAAAAAGTAGATTCAATTTACTTTTGAAACCTTGTTCTTGCTGTCCACATAAGATCTTTGTGCATCTTGAAAGAATATCACATCCGAATATAGGGTTTCCTTTCTCTTGATTGATTTGGCCACAAGAATCTTAGTTGCACATATTCAGATCTTCACTTAAATCCTTTGAACCTTGAGACTAGTCGTTGATAATTGCTTTAGGGCTGTTCTAGAATTATCTACACATTGCTGAACAACTTTGGACTTACGAACAATTAAACCTAGTTCGGCCTTGAGTATAAAAAAAAGAGCCAAAAAAAAAAGAAGGCAGCCAATTGAAAAAAAAAGAAGAGTCACAGCTTGAGCAAAAAAAAAAGAAAAAGAAAGCAAGAAAAGAAAGCATTGGCCGAATTTGGGTGAGTTAATTTTAGTCCATAAATTCAGATTGTGTATTTAATTTCTTTGGACAATCTTGTGCCCTCAAATTCATATTATTGCAATTGGCTAGCGTCTCTCCTAGTACTTGGTGCAAAACGAGCTAATATTCCCGATTGTTTCCTTTAGCTCATTCCTTTTGTTTGCATTGAGTCACATTGATCATTGTGTGTGCGTTCATATACTTCACTTATATCATTTGGATCGGCACATAGGCAATACTTTCTAGCTTGGATTATTACTTAATTCAACAACATCGTGAAATTCAGATTGTGTAGGATAAACACTTTCATACCAAACTCCTCTAAATATCCTTTGCCATGCAATTGTGGGTCACTTTTAAATCCGCTTGATCATCACTTACTATTGTAGCCACCACCAAGTGTAAGTTTCTTTTGGGCCTCAATTCACTTCGGAAAGGTAAGAACTTTACTTGGTAAGGACAAAGTGAGATAGAGTGAACTCCACATATCCAATATATGTTGTGGTATTTGTGCGTTCTTTGTACCACTAATCATGACAGGTGGAGACGATAATATGGAAGAGAAGCATACCCCGGTGGATCGTTTTCAATTACACACTTTGAGGGGAACTTTACGCAATGAGTTCACCACTACTTCTTCCACCTTAAAAGCGCAACTCAATACCAAGATGAACAATTTCGCACAAGATATACACATTGAATTCAATCATCAAATGAAAGTGTTACACTCGAACATCGTGAATGATGTTATGCGGGCACTTCATCCACAACAAGTCGAAGATAGCTTTAATTCTTTCTATGGCAGTGAAGATCCAGAGGAGTATCTTGAGTGGGAATGGCGAATGGAGAAAATATTCAGATTTCAAAAGCTTCCCAAAGACAAAGAGGTGATGTGTGCCACTAGAGAATTTGAAGATTATGCTTATAGTTGGTGGCATCAACAATCTGGAAATGAATTCATTAAATCTTGGTCAGATTTGAAGGCACTGATGAGGAGAGAATTTGTGCCACCCTATTATGCACAGGGATTGCTTCGCTATTTGGAGAATATCACACAAGGGAGTAATACAGTGCAAGAATATTATTTTGAGCTACAAGATGCATTACGTCGAGCCTGTCATTAGTGAACTACAAAAGAAGACATACTTCAAAGAGGATTGAATTCTAAGATTGCCGCTACACTTCAACATAAATATTTTGGTAGTGTGCAAGATCTTGTGAATTGTGCTATTCAAGAGGAGAAGAGACTTATGGAGAGACGTACACCACAGTTTTCTCTCACCCATACTTCAATTCTCTGCCTCTACTAGTGTGACACATGAGAAGATGACCGAGCATGGGACTTTCCTTCGGTCAAGGAGATATATAGTATTCCAAAACTACATATAGCTCCTAAGATACACCACAACCTATGTGAGGATGAGAGCCACATAGCCAAATTGAGTGAGAGTGATAAAAAGATCGAGCTGTGATTCCACCATATGTGAGGTTAAGAGCATCCAAATTGAGAGTGTGAGAGAGACATCAAAAGAAAAGAGAGAAGTAGAAAATAGACAAAGTGAGGATGCATATGAAACTAACACATTAATTTCTACTTCTAGTGTTGTTTCTCACATTGTGCAGGTTGACATTAAAGATGAAGAATTGAACATCCAACAACCGGCACCTTTGAAGCCAAATGAGGAGATAACCACGGGAAGGGATAAAGTGTTTGCTGCCCCGAGGGTACATCCTAACAATTTTAAACCCTCAGCAGCTACATCATCTGAGAAGGACGATAAAGGTAACAATAGTGGTGCTGAATTTAGTTATGCAAAGGTGAGTAATTTTGAGAGCTCATATGATCAACTGAAAACTCCATGTTCTGAAATTTCTTTGCTCAATTTACATAATGTGGAATTGATTACTCATAAGGAAGTTCTTACTAGAATATCTCCTAACGATTCTTTGTGCTATATTATGTTTGATGATCCTAGAGAGCTATCTAGTGTGATTTATAATGTTGCTGAAATTTCAAGTTCAAAATCACTAGTTAGTACCTATGCCTACACATATAAGTTTAATTTGATTGGAGATTATGGTATAGATAACAAATTTTATGTTCACAGAATTTGCATTACATGTGATAAGCTTAGAGAATTGAAATCGCATATTATGGATAAACAATCTTTTATGCTATGTTATGATCACAATGAGATTAATTTCAACAATTGCACGTACTGTTTACAAAGATTTCATAAGTCTACTTGTTCAATCTTTAATGTACAAATTTTATGTTCACAGAATTTGCATTACATGTGATAAGCTTAGAGAATTGAAATCGCATATTATGGATAAACAATCTTTTATGCTATGTTATGATCACAATGAGATTAATTTCAACAATTGCATCGTCATCGCTTACAAAGATTTCATAAGTCTACTTGTTCAATCTTTAATGTACAACCATGTAAAAATAATCAGAGTAGCGCAGTTGAAGCATGGAGGCTGCTCAAAATTTTCTTTCAATTTCAACAATTGCACGTACTGTTTACAAAGATTTCATAAGTCTACTTGTTCAATCTTTAATGTACAACCATGTAAAAATAATCAGAGTAGCGCAGTTGAAGCATGGAGGCTGCTCAAAATTTTCTTTCCTATGTATGAACAAATAAATCTGATTTTTCCCATTAATGATTTGTCTATAGAAAAGTCGAGGACGACTTTCTTTTATGGGAGGAGAATGATGTGAAAACAATATCGCAATGCATGCATATTTTGGTTGCTACTATATTCATCGGTTTATGCAAAATCATGAAAATGGCACAACAATTGACTCTTACATATACCATGCGTATGTGTTGTTCTTTTCGCTTATTACACCTTCGATGTTCATGATGTGCTAACAAGAAGTATTGATGACAAATATATATACCATGCATACACGTTGTATTCTTTGTTTAGTACAATTTCAGTTATCAAAAGCCGAGGACGGCTTTTCTTGAAGAAGGGGAGGATGATGCGGATACGCGACGTGTCATGTACTTTTCGCTTAAATATATTATTCAACCGAAAGAGTTATTGAGCCGCATCAAACATTGCCAGGTGAACTCATTCCAAACTAAATATAATATTGTTATTCATAAGAATAGAATACTACCTCATATCATTAAATGGTGCATTCTTAGGTTTGTCGATAACAAAGCAATGGAGACGCAAAATAAAGAGGAAAACCACATTAGGTGTCAAAGACATGAAGGAAGAAAGTTCATTCAGTGGGAGAGCAAAAGGGAGAAGACCAAGGACTTAAACTACAAGTTTTGGATAAGATTATTCAGCCAAATTCGTACCTCCCACAAGGCCAATTGGATTCAAACTCGGATTCAACTCAGAATTCAATTCGGACTTGGTTTCGGACAGCCTGACAGGCAGTCACTAAAAAGGTTATAACTTTCACAAACGGAGTCCGATTCAGGAGTTCTTGTACTCGTTGGAAAGATAATTTCAAGGGCTACGCAATGGATCTAGCCCCAGCACCAAATTCGTCTCGGATCAAAAGTTATGACCGCAATATGACGGCTGTAAAATCTAGCCTTTTGAGAGAGTTCGTAAAAACCATAGATCTTTGACCATCTTGAGTTTGGCAGCCTAAGGGCTCAGACCACCTTTGAGAATAATCAATCTACTAAAGTTTGTTCGAGTATACCATGAGATCGTTAGGAGTGTTCTTCAATCAAGATCGTTAACTTAGGGTCAAATGGTGTGTTTTGGCGGAATCCAATATGACCAAGTCTCCATATGCGACCCGTATCAATGAGAAGCGGCAACCATCTTGCCGTGCGGCAAGTAGGTGAGGTCACGAGATCTAAACTTGGGTCAAATGGTCAATCTAAACACACGAGACTAAGAAGCAACTAAACACCTGAGAGGATTACCATAAGACTCAACGAAATCAGCACGAAAAATTCTCCCATATCTGGAAATCCTGCAAACCAAACTCCCCGAAGAATCCATACTTTTGCAAGCATTTTTCTTAAAGCTTACCTCAAAATCGTCATCGATAAGCTAGGAAAGCGAGAGCAAATTGTATTGCAGCTTACTTACTACGGCAACATCTTTTAAAATAAAGGAATTATTAACGCGCACAGTACCTTTAGCGATGACGCGTCCAGAAGAGGCATATCTGAAAGTGATAGTCTCATCACCTGGAGCTCGGGCTAGGGAAGAGAACTAACGGGAGTCTCCGGTCATGTGTCGAGAACAGCCAAAGTCAACAAGCCAAACCTCTCCCTTCCCTACCCGGCGAACCTGAGTGAACAAGAGAGAGATGGCTCAGTACTGGAATAAATCAAAAGAGATTTTGGAACCCAATACTGAGTCACACAACGAGCAGAAGAAGTAGTCACACACGACTGACCTCTAACTACCCTACGCTCTCCGTCGCTCAGAAAGCCAGAAGGTCTATGCATAGACCTGAAGCTGTTGTTGAACTTGACTGCTATGGAAGAGCGAGTCAAAGCACCAACAACATGCTAATCTCGCCGCGGGTAGCTATCTCGATGGGGAAAACGAGATCTACCTTCAGGACAGCGGATATCATGACTAGAGGCAAATCGAGGACGAAAATCAGAAAAAACTAGTAAATCCAAGTCCTCGACTCTGCCAAAACACCTCAGACTGATCAACCCTAGACCTCGTGTTGGTCTTAGGTGCACTCAAGATCTGGGGCTGACCCTGAATACGCCTATGAGCTTGAACACGGTCTCTCCACGCGATCTTGGCGCACCTGAAGCATCTATCGATCATGTGTCCATCCTTCTGACAGAAGGTTCAGTGATACTTTACCTTCTGAGAGGTAGAAGTAACATGATGGGGCTTCACCTTCTGAGAAGTCGAAGCAACAGGTGAAACCACCTTACTGTCAGAAATCCCTTGGACAAAGTCCGCAGACAAAGCCCGTAGATTTAAACTCAACCTTTTTGGTTCTAGGCTTGGCCTCGATCACACTTGCTGCTATGGGTTTGCGAACAGCAGGTGGATGCTTCCTAACATTATCAAGAAAATCATATCCTAGACCTTGATTGAATTTGCAAATCTTGGACTGATCTAGAATAAGATTTAGTTTCTTCTTGCCTCCAACAAATCTCTCAAGAGTGTTCAGAAGATACTGACACTCCTGAAAGAGAGAGATGTAAGAAGAGTAGGGGGAAGAAGAGACAGCAGAAGGTAAAGGTGAAGAAGAACCAACAGCAGAAGAAGGAATGGCCTCAATTTTGAGGTCTTCGCAAGGAGCAGGAGGGACAGTCCGACTTCTAGCCAATTGGTCCTCGAGCCTAAGCGTCTCTACCACTTCCTTATGCTTCTCCCCCACAACAGCACACATATTACAATGAGATTGTGGCTTCTCTAGAAGATCCTTGGTTAGCTTCACATATTTATCATTCAAAGCAACAAGTTCAAATTTTAGTTTTACAATTATTTTATGGTGAGCTAACAGGGTCTTTAGACGCATATTTAGCTATTTTCTTGGTATGATCAATCATTTCTTGGATGCTTTGAGACAGATTCAAGTTCAACAGTTAATTTTGGACAGTTAATACATGAAGCAATTGGCTCAAGCAAAGAAGCATGCAATTCAGCAATTTTATGATCTGCCTTCTTTAAGTTCATCTTCAAATTATTACAACTTTCACAATTTTTAGGCAGATCAAGAAGCATAATGGAAAGATCTCTAAAAATATTGTCCTTATCCTCACATGAGGTGCAAGAAATAGTCTCAACAATAGATGAAATAGAAGCTACCCTACTCATCTCTAGTTCAGCAAGTAGACTAACATTCTCCACCTTAAGTATGTCAAGCTCAGAAGTTACACTATCATGAAAGGTCCTTAGTTTCTCTATATCTCCAAGCAAAGAAGAACATACATCACATTCGTCACGAGAGGGAATAGATATAAGTGAAATAAGCTCTCGTGACAATCTCTCTACTTTCTTCTCAAGATCAACAACACTAGCTCTAGATCTAGTATAAAACTTTTCTAGCTTAAGAAATGCATCATTGAGCTGGTCGTAAGAGGGATATACCTCATCGGAGTCGCTGTAGAGCTTGCTATCACTGACGTCAGTCTCGTTGGCCATGAAGCACATGCCGATGAAGTCATCACCGTCCTTGGGATCTTGATCATCCTTGCCGTCGTCGTCACTCCACCCCTGCATGTCGCTGAAATCGATATCATCAAAGACGGTGAGGACGCGGTGGAAGAGCTTCTTGGCTTTGCCAAAGTTGGAGAACTTCTTATCTTTGCCTTGGACGTGAGAAGGAGGCTTCTTGTTGCGATTCTTGTTGATGTAGTTGTTCTTGCTCACACCGCTGTAGTCGTTCTTGCCCTTCTCCAGTTTGGGGCAATTTGCTCGAATGTGGTTGGGGCCACCACACTCGAAGCAAATAATCGGCCCACTCCTCTTTCTATCCCTCACTCTCTTGTAGGCATGAGAAAACTTTCTTGCTAGAAGAGCTAACTGGTCCTCTAGTAGCTGCTCTAATTGATCATCGGTTACTTCACAGAGAGCAGTTAGGGAAAAACCATTAGCATTATCAGAGAAAACATCAGAAGCAGAACTGGCATCGGTGACCAAAGCCATCGACTGAGACTTCAACTTGCGAGAGACCATGTCAATCTCGTGAGTCAAAGTCAAAAGATCGGTCATGTCCTTGATGGTGGTCACCTTCATCTTCCAAACTCGTAAATACAAGGCCGAAAGCATCTGTCGAGCGTTGTCCGAGTCAGAGTATGTGAGACCGACCGCCCAGAGGTTGCTCAAGATCTTGTGAAATCTCGCAAAACACTCATCCAAGGACTCACCAGCAAGCATTTCAAACTTGTTGTAATCTCGCTTGAACTGGTCTTGTCGTACGGTCTTAATCTAGATGATACCCTCAAAGTAAGCATCGAGAGTCACACAAATGTCGTAGACCAACGAGAGATGAGAAATGCGATCGAACTCGCTCCGGTTCAGACCTTGGATTATGATGTTCCTTGCCTTAGCATTTGCCTCAATATCAGGCATGTTATTCACATTGATGTTCTCATCGACAGGAACAATAAAATGAGTTTTTACTTCTTGCTAGATCACATAGCCCTGAGCCTGTATGTAAGACTCTATCCTACTCTTCCAGAAGGGATAGTCGACCCATCGATGATAGGAGGCTTGATGAAATACCTGTCTGTCGCCATGGCTCAACAGACCGGCTAAGATCTATAAAGAAGATCTAACCAGCTCTAATACCAATTGAAGGATCGGAAATAGCAACAGACGGAGGGTGAATGTTGACTTCAAAAATCGCCCCAAAGTATTCATGCATAAATCTTCTTCTCTGATAGCTAGGGTAGCTATGAAAACAGTAGAAAGACCCAAGAGTGAAAACCACTGATCTAACCTCAAGAGAATGGTCAGTTTAACCAAGACAAGAAAATAGAGAACCATTGAAATTAAACACCCTCTGAAAAGAAGACCAAAAACAGAAAAACTAACTTCAATCTTGCTGCCCAAAATAGCCAAAACTGAACAAGAAAAAGCGCAAAACTGACTACTATCTTTAGGGGAAAATAGGCTGAAAAGAAACCATAAAACTGCAGCAAAAAAGGAAGCTAATAACAGGCTGAAACAACAACTATACTTGCGGCCTAAACTGAGAATATACAGCCACAAAATAGCACTGAAAAGAGACTAAAAGCAACAGAAATCTGCACCCAAAAATAGACCAACAATTGACAAAATACAGCAGTGAACAGCAATCAAAACAGGCTGAAAATGAGTACAAACTGCTGTCCAAAACAGCTGTGAATTGCAGCTTAAAATAGCACTGAAAAGAAAAGCAAACCGAAAACTAAAAAGCAAAAGAAAACGTAAACAGAAAGCAGACTTTAACAGCCAACACTTGCTGCTAAAACTGAAAAAGGGGACTGCAAACTAAAACAAAATAGGAAACTTAAGCAGTAACTGAGCTATAAACTGCACCAAGAAAATAGTAAATAAACATTTGCAGTTAGCTGAAAACAGAGAAGAACCGCACTCTGCTGCTGACAGCTACTGCTGCCAAAACAAACTACTGCTCTCCAAAAACTTGGTAGCCCAACCGAACACACAAACTGCCTGCTATAAGATGAACCGAAATCAGCAACTACACACCTATTAATTGCAAAAAACAGCAGCTCTCCTCGGGCCAAGAAGCAGAAAATGAAGTAAATCGCATGAGCGAACAAGAAGAATAATTTGATCTGCAGCCAAGAAAGAACCCAAACAAAGAAGAACCAAAAATGGATCAAGGAGTTCAAAGATAGAATCCTTTGATTCAACCCTCTACTCTCGGGAATGTCTTAGCCAAATGGCCTTGGGTATATTCCTAGTTCATAATATCAAGGCTCCAACTCAAGATCAGCAAAAAACAATAAAACCAGAGCAGAGAGAACCAAAAGGAACAAGGCAAACACAGCGAAAACTAGCATCTTAACCATAGGATTTCTCACAAGAATTCAAAGAGAGAATCAAAGAGAGTAGACAAGTAACCAAAACATCTAACACCCCAGATTTTTCATATTGAGACAGAGAGAGGAATGATTACACAAGGTTTCGCTACAACCAAATCAACCTATCTCTTGCTTAACAAAAAACCCACACACACACAAGGAGAGAAAATAGAAAACCCTACCTCTTGCACACACCTCCAGAACACGTGTCAATTACTCATCACACACACGGGGTTATCTCCACATGGTTTCTCACTCCGAAACTCTATTTTGACCAAAGTTCTATCAGCCTAGCCTCGGGCCCTATGATGGGGACTCTAACCCCATGCAGTTTTTGGAAGTATATTCCACGTCGATTTGGGCTGGAGGAGGTGGAGAGGTGGAGATGTGCAATTGTCTCCCACTATTCCTCTCAAGGACAGCGCGCTTTTGGTTCTTCAATAAGAAGAAAGGCTCCATCTACTCCTCAGACTAGCTGCGGGAAGAGTTCAACACAAACTTTGAAGAAGATATATATGCCCCATGCTCCCTAATCAACTCTTTACTGTTAAGCAGTGAAGGGCGAATCCACATGGGAATTCCTTAAGCACTTTTTCAAAGTGCAAGCCAAGTGGCAGATGCCCCCAGATTCCACTGCTATCAATGCATGCAAAGAAGGGCTGCTCCCAGGGGAGCTGAACTGCGCGCTGGGAAGGGATCCCCCGAGAATGACCTATGAGCTCTTCAAGATGGTGGAGAAATATGCCCGATGAGAAGAAGACGACCTGACCAGTAAGAGGATTCTCCCACAATACGGAGGTGACCTCTAGGGAAAAAGTCGAAAGGCTCCTCTTGGAAGAAGAACAAGGACAGGTGGGATTGCCTCGGTGGGGGCGTGATTTTAAAGTCCTCGTTGTGATTGACACCCCTTCGCGAGAATGCAAGGGCAATTCTGTCAGGGGATTCAAGAAGGAGTTGGGGCCTAAAACCCAGGGGAAGGGGTGCCTCGGTGAAGGCCGCAAGATAGAAAGAACAATCCTTACCAGGGAGATGGATGCTGGTGTGATTACCATAAAATGAATGGGCATGACACAAATGAATGCTGCCAATATGCTATTGAGGATACGTTTTGACCAGAAAAGCCCGTGCTCGCTTATTTCGAGCACAGGCTTCTTCGGTAAAGAGGAATCAGACGATTCAAGTGGAGTTTTTGTGCCTCGAGCCAGCCACGAGGGTTTCCACCGCACCCCACAGCTACGGAGGCAGAGCCCCTTCAAGCAATCCCACCACTCTTGGTGATGAGGACATCCTAGCCTATGTTGTTCATTGTAATTCAACAAGTGCTTCAGAACTACAAAAGCTTGCTAGAAGAGTTAGAGTTGTGGAAAATAAGATTAACATTAAGGACATCACACTTTTGGACACAAATAAGACTTCTCAACTTGAAGCAATACAAGGGCTAATTACAAAGGCACGTGCACAACAACTAAATTCTCAGGTGAACTCATTCCTAGCATAACTATTTAATGGAGAAGAGACCACCATTGAGAAAAATCAATCTACTAAAGTTTGTTCGAGTTCAACATTGCTACCGAAATTCTATAGGAAATTAGGAGTATTCTTCAATCAAGATCGTTCAACCTTTTTGTTGGGAATTGGGTGCATGATATATCTTCGCTTGGTGGTCGGCAAAATCGACATGAGTGTGTTTTGGCAGATAAAAGAGTGTTCGTCTCTTACATTGGCATTGGAGGATCGCTGCGATTCATCAAGACTCCCGTGAGTATCCATCCTACGTCGAGAAGATCGAGCGACCCCGTATCATCTTGGTATTAGAGTGCAATTTACTCGGTAGGATCTTATGTCTTTACTTTTCAGTTCATTACTTCCTATCCTATAGTCCATATAGCCAAAAATTGCCTCACAGAAAAAATCCAAACCCTAGTTTTGCATCTGTTATTTTTATGAGTTTTATTAAGCCTTGATCCGTTAGAAATTTTTTTTACATGTAGATCACGTGTCTTTTGCGTAGCTTAATCGTTGCATACCAATTTTCATGAAAATCCACTAGTTGATCTTTCAATTAGCATAAAAAAAGATTCAATTCACCAATTGAATTCTTGATCTAGCTATCCACATAAGATCTTTGTGTGTACTGGAAAATTATCATATCCAAATATATTTAGGTTTCCTTTTCTTGTTTGATTCGGCCGCAAGAAACCCTAACCAACACCAAGAATCCTAGTCAGACATGTTCGAACCGTCTTAAGTTTGTTGTGGTTTGAATTCCGAGCGTCTTTTCAGATTTTTACTTAAATCCTTTGACCCTTGAGACTAGTCTTTAATAATTACTTTAGGGCTATTCTAGAATTATCTACACATTACTGAACAACTTTGGACTTGTGTAGAATCAAGGAACAATTATACCTAGTTCGGCTTTTGAGTAAAAAAAAGAAGGTAGCCGATTGAAACAAAGAGGAGCCACGACTTGAGCACAAAAAAAAAGAAATGAAAGCACTGGCCGAATTTGGGTAAGTTAATCTTAGTCCATAAATTCAAATTTTGTATTTAATTTCTTTGAGCAATCTTGTGCCCTTAAATTCGTATTATGAAATTGGCTAGCGTCTCTCCTAGTACTTGATGCAAAACGAGCTAATATTTTCTCTCCTAGTGCTGATGTAATACTTGATGTATTGAGTCATATTGATCATTGCGTGTGCGTTCATATACCTCACTTATATCTTGTGGATCAGCACATAGGCAAGAGTTTTCTAGGTTGGATTACTACTTAATTTTATAACATCATGGATTCAGATTGTGTAGGATAAATATTTCCATACCGAGCTCCACTAAATATCCTTTACCGTGCAATTGTGAGTCACTTTTAAATTCGCTTGATCATCATTTGTTATTTTAGTTACCACCAAGTGTAAGTTTCTTTTGACCTCAATTCACTTCGAAAATGTAAGAACTTTACTTGGTGAGGAAAAAATGAGATAGAGTGTACTTCACATATCATATATATGTTGTGGTATTAGTGTTTTCTTGTACCACTAACCATGTCGGGTGGAGAAGATAGCTATGGTGACATTTCTAACATCAGGCAAAGAGAAGTGCAACGGAACAAGAATTTGTAGCTAGCATAGCTACAATGGGGGACAACTCAAGACAGATATGTAAGACCGTCGCATTGGATTCAATCATTAAATGAAAGTGTTACCCTCAAATATCGTGAATGATATTATGCGGGCACTTCATCCACAACAAGAATTCCTTTCTATGGAAGTAAAAATCCAGATGAGTATTCTGAGTGGGAATGGCAAATGGAGAAAGTGTTCAGATTTCAAAAGATTTTCAAAGCCCAAGAGGTCATACGTGCTACTAGAGAATTTGAAGATTATGCTTATAGTTGGTGGCAACAACGATTTGGAAAAGAATTCATTAAATCTTGATCAGATTTGAAGGCACTCATGAGGATAGACAGAACCTATCGGTAGGAATATCAATGTTGTGCATGCATATATAAATTGGTAAGTATAAAATAATTATTGCAAGATTGACAAACCTAAGGATTATTGGTCTTCGAGGAATGGAGAGTTGTTGCATGTGGTGGCAAACATTGGATCCACAGGTGTTGCCTGGCTACTGTTGGTGGCACTGCAAAAATAGAATTTATTAATTCGAGAGGTATTACTACAAAGCGTTATATAGGATTAATGTGTACTAGCGAATACCGAAAATCTAGATCGTGTCACAAGACATTGATCCTTTCATTAGATTTTCGTATCTATGCAATCTATGCGGCGAATGACCTACGTGGTTCTAAAAAGTTAGGCTTAGCCATTGGGAAGGAAGAAAAGGCTACAATAGAGCAGCACCGTGAAACTCTTATCGGACCAACCGTTACTTGCCTTCAATTTCAGCAGTTCAAGCACGGCTGGCAACCTCGTGTACATTGACATGCAGCACATGAACAAAGGTTTCTCCGAGTTGTTCATCAAGCCCTGGAATATAACATACTCTCTCATCATAGTTTCTTTCTGAATCACGAAGCATCTGATCCAAATTGTCATCGTGTAGCCTATCTAAATCAGAACCACAATCGACATCATCCGGCGGTATATCATTGACTTCACCGGCGATGTCATTATTATTACCTTTCTGTGTAACCTGGTCTTCACCATGACTGTCCACCGCGCATACCCTTTTTTGAAACCCCTTCGAATTAAGTGCGCTTCAATCTATGCTCGGTTCTTAATATTTTTAGATTCTCTTAGTCAATACATGGATAGTACATATATTACACCCCCCTTATTTAACATATCCTCCTCAGCAACTCTTGTAAAAGCAGATATGCCATTAATGTACTCTTCAGTTGCACAGTTTCCAGCGTATATCTAGCTTCGGTCCTACATTATGCATATATATAATAATTTAGTATTAAATATTAAATTATTTAATTAGTATACTAGATATATACCACATGCATTGAGGTCTTACTTAACACAAAAGTCATTTTCCCTAGAACCAATTATAACCAACTATTTTGACCAATTTGGCCTACATGACGAGCACTGACATGCATGGCTAAGTAAAAATAGAATATAACTTGACTAAATCCTAAACCCTAAACTATGCTAGATGTAAATAATCTTCTCTCCACATTAAGCTAGCTAGATCTAAACTATCTTCAATTCTTCTGTTACCAAAAGTTAGATCTAAATTATAATACAATTAGGAACAAATTATTAACCATAGGTAGTCAAAAACTTGATGCTCTTCGATCACTCTTGCTAAATAGTCTCTTTTCACCAAATGGCCTCAAAGCCCCACCTCTAGCTCAAAGCAGAAGCCTGGATCTAGAATTTAAGACAGAGGGTCGACGGGTTTATGCGTAATTAATATAATGGAATTATCACAAATAGTTTTTAATACAAATCGTCTGTGATGACTTAATTATCACAGACGGTTTGTATACATCACAAAGAGTTCAAAAAAAAATTGTTTGTAATATTTGGTACTATCATAGACGATTCATGGTAAAACCGACTATGATACTTCACAGACAGTTTTTACCATGAACCGTCTGTGATATTACATCTTCACAGATGGTTTTTAGTATTGGTAGTAACACAAATGGTTTTTAAACTAAAACCGTCTATAATAGTATTTAATACTGACGGTTTTGAGAAACCATTTATGATGTGATGTCTGATATTAAACTTTTTGTAGTAGTGGAATCTCAACCATTGCCTTCCTCTCTAACCACGCTATTTGGGACGCCTTACCATCAATATTCCTATGGACCTCGGGCATGATCCTCGCTGCTATTTTACAATTCCATGCAGAGTGTCAACGACTTTGATCGTGGTCACTACCACCATCATCAATGCTATTACTTATCGTCATGCACCCAGGAGACAACCATAGCTGTCATTGACAAGTATTGTTACTATAGATCTAATTCCAATTCTTCATGCTGATTTCATGGTCCTATTACTGTTAATATGTTTGAGAATAAGACAATGGAATGGCATAAGTCTTCCATTTTCTTTAATTTGGAAAAGTACAGTTGATATTTTAACGCTCTTTGAGCTTGTCAAAACTGTTAGGAAACCGGTGTCCTTATGGGCCAATTTGGATTGGACTTCGTCCACCGTTTCCTTCACATACAACAAAGGTAGGTGTTGTGACTACTAACCAAATAGTAAATAAGGGAACTAATATGTTGTGTGTGGAATGAAAATCCCTTTTTCTTTGTTCATCCAGGGGCTATATATACATGGCCATAAGGCCTCCTTTACAATGCTACCCTAACTATGGGTACTACTTTTAGGGTATACATGTCTTTTACATGTCCTGCTGGGTCTCTTAGGCTAGCAGGTTGAATGAATGTAGGTGGGGGCTAGCCCCGCAATAGTAGCCTCTCATGGCAAGAGGCTCTATCTCAGACAGACCAAAACCATGTCGCCAGGTCTTTTGGCCCCTCCCGTCCCTTCGGTCTGTTGAGTGAGTAGTCCATGGGTCGGGTTATACAGCCCACGGCAATGGCATGGATTGCTTTGGGCGACCTGCCCGTGCTGCCCCACAAGACACGTGTTCTCTTGCCACTGGTGCATCATGTGACGCTTGACGTCTTCATGTGTTCCTGAGATATGGTCAGAGAAATCGCATGGACCGCCTCGAGCGACCCGCCCGTGCTGCCCCGCGGGACACATGTTGACTTGCGGTTGGTGTGTCGTGCTGATGCTTGACATCTTTGTGTGTTCCTGAGGTATGGTCGGGACATCGTGCGGCCTTATGGGTCCGGATGGACCGCAACGTGACGCTTCACTTGCTACTCCTTTCTCTTGGCGTTCGCACTCCTATTCACGCTTCTTCCTAGCGTGATTTTGTAGCCTCTGTCCTCCACCACTTCTTTTGGCTTCTTCCCGCTGGCACTCCTTGCACGTCGTCACCAGCGACTACACCCATGTTGTATCCGTGTCACCTTTGCTAGTATACCAATGGCCCGAGGTAGCGACCATACCCGACGCTCCGTTAGCGGTGCTTCATCCAGCCGTGGCAGCACTTCCTCCAGTCGCAGCGGCTCATTAACGACGAAGATGGAGTACAGGTTGGTGAGGCGTGATTCATCGGTGGCCGACAAGAGTTGAAATGCGGCGAGGAAGGTCAACAGCCGCTGCACCAATGTGCTGGGGGTGAGTCTGGCCACCGAAGACTTGATTCATGGCCTAGTACATGATAGGAAGATTTTTGGCCGGGTGGTAGTCCGACTACCTTCCACCAGCAAGATGGAGCCCCACTGACAAAGTCGGAGACCATCGCCTTCGCTGTGTACTTCAAGGTAGGTCTTCGCTTCCCTACGGCGATGTTTGTGGGTGAAGTGTTTACGCAGTACAGGCTGGAGTTGGTGCAGCTGACCTTGAACGCCATCGTCTGGCTGGCTGTGTACTGCTGGGCATGTCAGGCGGAGACATCATGGCCAAGTCCTGCTTTGTTCGCCTTCCTACATGATACCCAGTGCGAGCCGAAGAAGCTTGTGGAGAGCGAGTATTCCAACTTTGGAAGTGTCAACTTCGTGCTCGGCTCACATTGCATGAAGTCATTTTCGGTGAATGAGACATGAACAAAGTGGGAATCCAATTGGATGTGGTGGTGGTTCTACCACTAGCTGGAAGGCAGCAATACTCTATGATGGTCGAGTCATGTGATGGACTTCAATATGCCTCCCTCGGTGACCCTCGTCCGTGACGCCGAGTAGCGGGCACGAAGGCTCTTCGGGGGTGGCTCTTCGGTTTAACATGCGGAACTTGGTGGGGGAGTACCTCATGTTCAGGTTTTCTCCACTGATGCGTCCATGGCATGTCTAGGCCGAACCCACCCAAGACGATGGTCTCTGTCCTGCCGTTGCTTTGTTGCCAAGGCCGACAAACCCTAGTAAGTGCCTCGTTGAACCGCGCCATTACTTTTGGTACTTGCGTTAATTACTTATCATGCTTTGTACCTCTGCAAGACTCACGTTTGAGGATGTAGAGCACGCCGTAGCCGTCTTCTTGGGGCCCTATATCGCTAAGGAGCACAGCCTGTGAGAGTCTATGATGGCGAACCTCGGCCGGATCAACCAGGTGTGCGAAGCCCTTAGCATCCCTGTGCCAGAGCCCCCCTCCCCCCACCGAGCACGGTATGGTCACACGGCCATAAGGGCGACGAAACGGAGGCCTCCACCTCACGGCGATGGGTTCGTTCTCTGCTGGTGGCGTCGCCCGTGCGCTCCCTGCCTCCTCTCTCGGACGAATCATGGGAGATGGAGGCTAGCGCGGGTACGAAGTCAGAGTCCGTGGATTATGCAAACTCCGATCTCGAGGCGAACACGGATGATGCATCGAGCCCTCGACGGCTCTTCATAATGAGATAGAACCATTGAAGCCGATGATGTTAATGCTAGTACTGATCTGGATGTGCCCGATGCCCTCGAGGTTGTCGGTCCCGTGTCACCAACTTGCCTCGCGTGTCCCGATACTAAGACAACGAAGCACCGTCGGGAGGACACGGCTTCCCCTTCCAACGACTGTGAGGTGGACCCAAATACTATGGCTGCCAAGCACGTTCGCTCAGCATCTCCTATACCCGCGGGTGGTGACACTGGCCTTGCCATCGTTGGTAGCATGGGGTTCCATGTGGCGTTGATGATGCTGATGGATGAGTTAGACTCGGACGCAGACCTCACCGCTCCCGAAGTAGGGAGCAGAGGTAGGACAGGCAGGGGGTCTGGCACGATCCCTCGTGCGAAGTCGACGAGTGTTAGTAATTCTTGGCCAACATCCCCCAGTCGAGCTACAGGTATGATCAACTCCTTTCGTCTCTTGACTTCACGCGGTTTTTTCCCATCTACTCGCTGACACTGTCCTAGGCATCAACGACCCCTCGGTCCCCAGGACACGCACATGACTCCAGCGATGGAGCTGGACGTGGCCCGGCTATCACTGCCGCCGTGGATGTGTCTTCGGGTCCCCCCACCGACGAGATTATGGGAGCGGGAGCTCGGCGCCTTGTCATGGCAGACTTCATGGGCCATCTAGATGCTTTGCGAGTTTTTTAGGGGCCATTGACTACGCGGACATTGCCTTGGACCACCGTGCTCTTTCCTCATATGGCTCGGAGCTATTGCGGAGATAAAGGTACATGTAGCTTGTTCTGGTGATGATTAATGGATCAGGCACTGACACCAAGGAGCCTTGTAGGCTCTTTCCCTTGCCCATGCTGTCCAGGTAGTGAGGAGTCAGGAGCGGAGTGGATTACAAGAGCGATTGGCTACTGCAGAGGCGGAGGTCGAGTCCGCTCTGCTGAAGAGGCAGTTGCTATCGTGGCGACGAAGGATGAACGGATCCACTTCCTCGAGGCAAAGGGCACCAAGGCGATCGTTGATGCGCGTGCCTTAGTAGAGTGAACTCAGCAAGCCACCACCGAGGAATGCGCGGGACTGCTACAACAGATCTTCAAACTAGAGGCGGAGAGGAGCCGACTAGCATCCGAAGTGGGGGCCATGGGGCACACACTGGGCGACATCTCCCTGTTGACCTGAAGGTCACTAGAGTCACTGGAAAGTACTCTTGTTGACTTCGCCGTGGAGGTCCCTCCCCGGTTGCACGGTCCCAAAGATGTTTTATGTAGTCTCTGAAGGATCGGGAAGGCAACGTCGCTGACTCTGAATGCCACACACATGTATAGCAATCACTGCTCTCTTGCAACCAGCCAGATGCTCCCTGTCCTGCTTCACCCTCGGGGGTGTCTACATCTTGGCAAACTGGCGAATCCCCTCCTGGACCTGCTGGAGGGGAGCGGAACCATGTTAGGGGCACTTCATACCGTGCGGAGGTCCGTCCGTGCCTTCTACCACCGGATCTGGCACTATATCAGCTAGGCCATGGCGAAGGTTGCTATGAGGCGTACACTTGGCGTGACTGTGGACCTCAGGAGTTGGCTCAACGAGGTACCTCAGTGAACTGAAGGCGAGGAAGCTGCTACAAACGTGTTCGCCAACCAGCAGGTGTGATGCTGAGGTCCCTTGTTCCTGTGTAACGTGGCCCTCTGCCTACGTGTGTGCGGCACCATGCCCGCGCGATGTAACAATATTTTTGTAATGAAAAGGAGCATAGCATTGGCCATGTATCCTTATTGAATGTTTATGTGATGATCAGGTACTTGATAAGGATCCGCTCCTCATTCTGGACCACCTTGTGTGCTGTCGGCTACGGCATTGGGGATGGGCGGAGGACTCGCTGCGATTCTAGGTGGGAAGGCCCCGTGGAGGTGAGCTCTCCATCCGGGAGTACATAAAATTAGAGTCCTTAGAAGAGTAGTTCATCCAAGGCATGTCACATCTGTTATAGTGAGATATTGTATTATGGCAATAATTAATAAATGGTTTGAATGTCATGCCGCCCCAATCATTATGGCGAACCCTTACGCCTCCAATCGTGAAACAAAGTGTAGAGCCGCTTGCGTGAAATGAAGTGTAGAGCCACTCGCGCTCCGTTTAAGAATACGTGCACTCCATTCCGCACTTTTAGGTGGTGGCGCGATGAGGAACGTGCTCCATCCCCCACCCTCGAGCATCAACAAAATCGACAGTGAGGCAGGGCCTATGAGTATGTGCTCCATCCTCCACCCCTCGGACGGGTATCAATGGAATCAGCGATGAGGCGAGGCCTACGAGCACACACTCCATTCCCCACCACTCAGATGGGCATTGACAGAGTTGGCAATGAGGCGAGGCCGACGAGCGCGCGCTCCATCCCCCACGCCTCGGACGGGCGTCGACGGAGTTGGCGGTGGAATGCATGCTCCGTCCCCCACCCCTTGGACGAGTGTCAACGGAGTTGGCGGCATGATGAGGCCCGCGAGCACGCACTCTGTCCCCTACCACTGGGATGGGCATCGACTGAGTCAATGGCGAGGCGAGGCCTATAAGCGCGCGCTCCGTCTCCCACTCCTTGGACGAGCGTCGACGGAGTCAGCGGCAAGATAAGGCCCACGAGCGCGCAGTTCCCAGCGCTTCATATTCCACAAAGTGCGCGCAGAGGCCAAGGTCTCCACGCATCTTGTTTATACTCCGTAGACTACGCACAGAGGCCAGGGTCTCTACGCGCCTTTTTTATACTCCGTAGAGTATGTGCAGAGGCTAGAGTCTCCACGCGTCGTTTTTATACTCCGTAGAGTGCACGCGGAGGCCGACGTCTCTGCATGTCTTGTTTATACTATGTAGAGTGCGCGTGGAGGCCAACGTCTTTGTGTCCTTTTTTACCTAGGATGGCTAAGTTTCTGGTGCTTTATACTCCCCAAAGTACGCTGGGCACGCAAGGCAGCACCGTATGGTTTTTATACTCCATAGAGTTGCCCAGGATAGCTAAGTTTCCGACGCTTTATACTCTGTACAGTACGTCGGGCGGGCAACGCTGCATCATGCAATTTTTTTATACTCTGTAGAGTTACCCGGGATGGCTAAGTTCCCGATGATTTATACTCTGCAGAGTACGCTGGGTGTGCAAGGCTGCACCGTGCGATTTTTTTATACTCCGTAGAGTTGCCTGGGAAGACTAAGTTCCCAGCGCTTTATACTGTGCAGAGTATGTCGGACACGCAAGGCTGCACCATGCGATTTTTTATACTCCATAGAGTTGCCCGAGACAGCTAAGTTCCCAACATTTTATACTCCGTAAAGTACGCTGGGCGCACAAGGCTGCACTGTATGATTTTTTATACTCCATAGAGTTACCCAGGATGGCTAAGTTCTCGGTGCTTTATACTCCGCAGAGTACGCTGGGCGCGCAAGGCTGCACCGTGTGATTTTTTTTATACTTTACAGAGTTGCTCGGGACAGCTAAGTTCCCGACGCCCTATACTCCGTAGAGCACACCGGGCGCGCAAGGTTGCACCGTGCAATTTTTTATACTTCGTAGAGTGCGCGCGGAGGCCAGGGTTTCTGCGCATCTTTTTTATACTCCGTAGAGTAACTTACGGATAGGGTGCGCTTGAATGTAAAGCCTTATTAATATGTACTCGTTTGTGCGGGTAAGCTTTTACAAGTGCATGGGCTGCAGGACTTCCACGCCATGGCCTCCCTACGCGTAATATCATCTCAGCTGATCCGCATTCCACATATGATTGAGGACATGCCCTTCGAGGGTGGCTAAGCGACATGCCCCCTACCGGATTTCTTCCCACACAATGTATGGGCCTTCCCACTTGGAGTCGAGCTTTTCCATCGTCGCAGCATGTAGAGCCTTGCGCAAGACAAGGTCCCCTACCTCGAAGTCACGTTGGTAGATGAGCCTATTGTAGGACCGAGCTGTCGCTTGCATGTAATTGGAGATATGTTCAGTTGTGCTAACTTGGACACTATCAAGGAGATCAAGAGAGATCGCTCGCTCGTCAGCCGGAGTCGGAGCGAGAACCCTCCATGATCCTGCTTGTATCTCCTCTGGCATGACTGCCTCATCACCGAAGAGGAGCTTAAATGGCATGAATCCCGTAGGTCATGTTGCTATTGTACGAATACACCAAAGTATGCTCAGAAGCTACGATGGCCATGTGCCTTTTAGGAGGCCCACGAGGCACCTCTTGACGCCCACTGAGATGGTGCCGTTAGCTCACTCCACCGCCCCGTTGGACTGTGGGTGAGCAATGGACGCATAGCAGAGCTTGATACCCATTCGTTGGCAAAATGCTCTAAAGGCGGTGGAGTCAAACTGGACGCCATTTGTTGACGGTGATCTCCCTTGGAACCCCGAAGTGGCAAATAACATTCTACCAAAAGAAGCGCTACACCACCACCAAGGTGACCTTCGATAGGGTGGTAGCCTCGGGCCACTTGGAGAAGTATTTGTTGGTGACAACAATGAACCATAGATCTCCTGGGGCATGTGGCAGTGGGCCGACAATGTTGACCCCCCCACTGGGCAAGTAGCCAAACCGGCGAGATGGGCAGTAGCTGCCTCGATAGTTTGTGGATCATTCGTTCGTGCCATCCACTGGCATCCTTGGCACTTCTTGACAATGTTGTGTACGTCCGATGCCGCGATAGGCCAGTAGAAGCCTTGCCTGAATGCTTTCCTAATAGGAGCCCGTGGGGCAATGTAGGAGCCACAGTGTTCGACATGAATATCGATGAGCAGACATTGGCCTTCGGGACGCAAGAGGCATCGGAGGAGGGGGGCACAGACCCCACACTTGTAGAGTATGACCTCGACGATCTTGAAAGTCCATGCCCTTTGCTGTAGCCACTTGAGTTGGAGGGGGGTCGTCGGGCTCATGTGTCCCCTGCAAGGATGGGTAGATTGGCTCCCGCCAATCGTCATGAGGCACGATCTAGTGAACGGGGCTAGTGGCATGCTCATTCTGCTGGACAGCTAGGACAGCGAGGATCTCGAAGAACGCCCCCGTCGGTGGCTGATGTCGTAGGCTCACCACCTTGGAGAGGGTGTCAGTGTCCTCGTTGTTTGCCCTTAGTATGGTCCTGACTGTAAAGCTCAAAAAGTGACGCTCGCGCACGCGAACAGCAGCTAGGTACTGAGCGAGGTCATCGTCTTTAACTTGGTAGGACTTGTCGATGTGTCCTACAAGTAGCCATGAGTCGGTCTGTGCTAGAACCCTCCAAGGCCCAAGAACCTTGATTTTGCCGATGCCAACCAGGAGGGCTTCGTACTCAGCCATGTTGTTCATCATGGGAAATTCCAAGTGCGCAGAATAGAGGAGGCGGTGACCCTTGGGCGTAGTGATGACCACGCCGACGCCTACCCCGAAGCATTATAGGCTCCGCGGGTTATGAAGTCTGTGATTGGGCTAGCGGTGTCTACTCCGCAACGAAGTCTGTAAGGATTTGTGACTTGATCGCTGTGCGCGAGGTGTAGGTAAGGAAGAAGGGCACTAGCTCAGCCGCCCACTTGCCGATATGACCCGTCATCTCCTTGTTTTGCAGTATCTCCGCTAGGGGGAATGACGAGGGCACTATGATGGGATAAGCCAAGAAGTAATACTGCAACTTACGTGAAGCCATGAGGAGCACGTACACTAGCTTCTCCAACTCGATGTATCGTGTTTTGGCTCCTTGGAGAGCTTCTGATACAAAGTACATTGGGCCCTGAATCACTCCTTCCTCCAAGATGAGGACTGCGCAGACTGCTGTGGTGGCTGGCGCCACATACAACAGGAGCGAAGCCTCTGGTGGCAGGGAGACCAAGGTTGGGAGCTCGGCAAGGTATTTCTTGAGTTCGCCGAAGGCCACGGTGCATTCACTGTTCCAGTGAAACCCACCACATCCAAAAAGTATCTTGAAGAACAGGAGTCCTCCCTTAGCCACTCTGGGCAAAAAACAGTTGAGAGCGGCTAGACGACCCATGAGCCTCTAGACTTCTCTCGTCTTCTTGGGCGGTTCCATTGAGAGGACCGCTCAACCTTCTCTGGGTTGGCTTGAATTCCTCTACCAGACACCAAGAAGTTGAGAAGCTTCCCAGCTTTACCCCGAAGATGCATTTTTTTGGGTTGAGCTTGATATTGGCTCACCGCAGGTTGTTGAAAGTCTCCTGGAGGTCTTCAACATGAGACCTAGCCTATTTACTCTTGACCACCATGTCGTCGATGTATGCCTCGACATTTCTACCCAGTTGAGTGGTGAGGGCGAGTGCTACGAGACGAGTGAATGTGGCTCCCATGTTTTTCAGGCCAAATAGATAAAGCAATACGTGCCCCCCAGAATTATGAAGCTTGTCTTGGCCTCGTCCTTAGCCGCTTGTGGATTTGGTGATAGCCAGAGTATGCATCCAGGAAGCTCATGAGCTCGCAAGCCACCGTAGCATTGACCAGCTGGTCGATTCGTGGAAACGAGTAATTGTCCTTCGGGTATGCCTTATTGATATTGGTGAAGTCAACACACATGCCCACGTACCGTTGGCCTTCCTCACCAAAACCGGATTGGTAAGCCACTTCGGGTGATGGACCTCCCGGATGATGCCAGATCGCAATAACTTCTCAGCCTCAGTCTTGGTGGCCTATTGATGCTCAAGTGACATACGCCTAAGTTTCTACCTGACTGGCTTTGCGTTGGGGCACATAGCGAGGTGGCGTTTAATGATAGATCGATCGATTCCCATAATGTCATCCGACGACCATGCGAAGATATTGGCGTTGGCGCTAAGGACTTGGAGAAGTTCCTACTCAGCCGCTGGGTCGAGCCCTTCACTGATGGAAACCTGCTAGGACATATCCAAGTCACAGAGGGAAATCCTATTGACCTCACCGCCTAGTTTGGGCTTGGGCGTCCACCCCAGGGCCGACGGTGACACAAGTGTAGGCGTGGCAAGGGTCTCGCTCACCACATGCAACTTGCAAAGAGGACCCCGGATGCCTTGCTCTATTTGGTGGGTGAGATCTTGATCTTTGCACATGGTGATGATCTCGTGTGGACCCAGCAACTTCATGCATAAGAAGTTATGGTGTGTGACCACCCCAAAAGCGTTGAACATAGGCCTTCCAAGGATGGCATTGTAAGGGTAGGGAAGGTTGATGACATTGAAGGTGACATCCTTACTTCTCTCTTGGTTGCCCTGCCTGGAGGACACTTGGAGTTGAATCTAGCCTATGGCATACTGGGATTGACCCCCGAAGCCCTGGAGTGGGACTCCCAGGGTCTGTAGTCTACTTCAGGGGATACCCATATCATTGAAGGCTCCGACGAACAGGATGTCTGTGGAACTACCGCCATTAACCAAAATACACTTGACATCACACACGGCAATGGTAGCTTGCACTACCGTGAATGTGATGTCGTTGTGCGCCCAAGTCGGGGGCGCTTGTGCAGGGTATGCGGCAACGTGATGAAGCCGATGGGCATAGGCCTTCCGTTGCCTCTCAGACGAGAATTCCAACGACGACCCTCCTGAAATGACATTGATGATCCGACGTTGCCCACCATCGAGGGCCTATATGCAGAGAGTGGTAGGGGCAGGTTGAAGTAACTAGCCTTTCGGAGGCTGCACGTGCGCCACCACCTGTGTCCGCGCCTCGATAGCCCTATCCCTAGTGACGCTCTCATTGAGCATCGCGGTGGAGGGGCAATGCTGGGTTAGATGCTCGCCACGTCCATACACCTCGCACCATAGTTCATGCTGTTGTAAGTCGTGGAGCTATTTGTCGTGGTATTGTTGGCTCACCACGTCCATGCACCTCGTGATTCAAAATTAATTTGCTCCCACGAGCACACGGAGTTCGGCTCGATGGTGAAAAACCAGAAAAGCACTCTCCCCTAAAGGGCAGGCCCTTTGCCTTCGTGGAGTCATCGCCCTCCGCTCCTTCGATGGCGGTCTCATAGACGCATACAAACTCCCGGGGATCCCTATCACCCTTGTATGATTTGATCATGGGCATCTTGAAATCATGCGGCTAGCCAACCTGCTGTAGGCCGACGGAGAGGGGAGACTCTGGATCTACTTGTTGAAGTGCACTGTAGGTGTACTTGGGACTTTGCGGCTCTCCGCCCTCTCGGTGGTGACCTCCGCGGTCGTTGTCGTAGGCACTTGCTGGCTCTGAGCCTCTTGTATCTCCCACATGGCGCCCTGGAGATCTGTTAGCTCCCACTGCAACGCTCCAAGGGCCGCCAATAGGGTGCCCTCCATCGTTAGCCCTGCGACCCTTGCAGGCACGGGCGTATACGTTGCGAGGTGGCCGGCGGCGACGGCTTGATCGCTGGAGCCGCTAAGTACGTTGGAGCGGTAGGCGTCATGGTTGCCGACGGGACTCGCCTGAGCGTCGAGACCGTCGACTGCTCTAGTGCTACCTCCCAAGCTAGTCGAAGTGCCGACGGCGGTGTGTGTGTTGGCCGTCTAGTCACCTATACGGTTGTCGTGGCCGAGGGTGGTGCCGGCGCAGACCTCGTTGCTGATGTCGACAGTTGCATCAACGCTGACGTCTGGGCCGGCTCTTCGTGCTGACGCTGGCTATTTGCCCGTCGTGACTCTGGCTTGGGTAATCACCACTGTCGTGCTACGCTTCCTTTTTGCTGCCGTCGTCGCCGTCTTAGGCACCATTGTCTCAAGCTCATGATTCTCTTGTCCAATTCCCACAGATGGCGCCAACTGTTATGGCTACTGACCAAATAGTAAATGAGAGGACTAGTATGTTGTCAGTAGAATGGAAAATCCTTTTTTCTTTGTTCATCTAGGGGCTATATATATATAGCCGTAAGGCCTCCTTTATAATGCTACCCCTAACTATGGGTACTACTTTTAGGGTATACATATCTTTTACATATTCTGCTATGCCTCTTGGGTTGGTAGGCCGAATGGATGTAAGTGGAGGCCAGCCCCACAACAGTAGGCTTATAACTAATATCTCCGAAAGACTCTTAGGCTATAAATATATAGGAGTAAGACTATTGTATTTTGTACAGTAGATTGTTGAAATAGGAAAGATGTCGGATTGCCCTCTACGTCGTATGTTTATTTGTTATACTTTTGTATTATCTAATTATGTTATTAATGTTTTTCTAGTTGCGACGATTGGTTATATGAATCACTCAACAAGCATCAACATCGACCGCTTACCACGATACGCGACCGTCATGTCTCCAGTAGCGAGATTAATTTAGAAGATGCGCTCTCGTTCTATTTGTTTCAATCTATTGAAATTCGGCACGAGACGACCATGGCATCGACTTTGATCCGTGGATGTGCGCCCGTACGCGTACCCTCGTCTTCGCTAGCCCGCGCGCCAGCGCAAGCCGGTGTGCCACCACCGCAGCGCCGTGCCCTCACCGCCGCTGTGAAGGTTGCCTGCAGCGCCGTCGTCCCGAAGTTAGCACCGCCGCTCTGCCCGTCGTCTTCGCAGCCCATTGCCGTCGCTCGCACACGACCAGGCTCTGCCGCGCTGGTGCAACGGTGTGCCGTCTCAATCCGTTGCCATGACGCGCTCGCCCGCCTAAAGCTACGCGCAGCCGCCACCAGCGCCGTCCCGTGCTGCACACGCGCCACTGAAACGACAGGTGCTAAGGTTGGACCAGATGCACGGCACCGCACAGTCTGTCCATCATACGCTAGCCCAGTCGACCACACGTACAGCATGAGCGAGCAATTGCCAAGAGCCCATCAGTAGAAGGCAGTCCATGTACCTGCAAGAATAAATGGGCCCAAAGGCATGGCCTCAGTTTCTGGTCGAAAAATAAAAAGAGGAAAAGGGACCAGCAGACATTTTCCGAAAATAGCCCAGTTCCGGTTAATTACGAATGATATTCGAGGTATACTAAAATCTTGCAGATTGAACCCTAAAGGTAGGGATGGGAAATAGTAAAGGATAATCTATTTTATCTGATATATATATATCTAAGAAAATACGAATGTGGTAAGCCAAATCCGTATTAAAGAATATTTGTATACGAGAATGTTTGTATCTGTATTTGAGATTGTTTATATTCGTATTCGAGAATATTCGTATTCATATTCGAGACTATTCGATTTATATTCGATCTGTTTCCATCCCTAAAGACCTTGGGGATGATTGTAGGAAGCAATTTTCTGATGAACCAAGGTTGACATGCAAGAAGTGAAAATTACTTTGCATAATTTTTAACTTTATGCGCTACACTACTAACTCGTATAGACGTTTAGTCATATTACATAAATTTGTTCTATCGAGATTTGCTATAAAAGTTTTAGGATATTCGTATTCGACCGAATTAAGTATATATTCAATTTGAATTCGTATTTGTTACAACATTCAATTCAAATTCATAATCATTTTAAAATAGAAATTTGTATTTGTATCCTACTCATTTTAAAAATATGGATTCATATTTGTATTTAAGACTATTCGATTCGTATTCGATCCGTTTTCATCCCTATTAAAGGCAAATAATGAATCTTTTGTGGTATAAGATATCTTTTCATATAGTCCCCCAATTTTCCAGATATTTGCAGTTAAGTTTGTGCGGCTTAAGAAAATCTTGTGGATTGGCCCCCGCCATTTAAATAAATCAACTTTAATTGTTTAGAAATTCTGAAAATTTCATTAAATCATACAAATAGAATTTCTAAGGCATATGAGCTTCTATAAATTTATGAAACCTTAGATTTAGTGCACCTCCGAAGCATCATATTTTATGGTTATTTCTTGGCAATTGTTTGTTTGGGGAAATTGATTTTCTCCTCGTGGACACATGGTTCTGGGCATTATCTAGCACAAAGTCCCGAGCGTTCTTGGGTGTGAGGCCCCAAGCATAAGTTTAATCAATAGCAGAAAATCCATAAAATTGTTATGAAATTTCTGAGAAATTAAGAAAAATATCTACTAAATAGATTTGTTACAGAGTAACTTGTACCTGTATTCTCTCCGTTGTAATCTCATATTCTGTACTTGTAGACTCGTTCCTTAACCAACTCCCTGCATGCATAACTACGACTCCATCCGCGAATGCAAGGATCTTGTAATCTTTGTGAGATATCTCATCGCTCTCAGAACTCCATCTGCCTATTAATAGGCCTGAGTAATGAATGCATGGTGTGTAGCGTGTGCCATAATTTTCATGGTATCAGAGCTAGTACTTCCTACGCCACTTCTTCCTCTCCACCTCTAACTAGTACTTCTATTTTTTTTCCCTGTCCAACACAAGCCAACCATTCTCCATTCATCTCCTCCTTCTTCAACCACCAGATCTGGAGAGTCTTCTCCAGACCGGCGCCCCTCCACGGCTCCAGTCCCGCCGCCTCCAGCGCCTTCCCGCGGCCTTCCCACACCGCCGCCTACCCGCCGAGCTCCAGGCCGGCGTGCCTCCCTCCCGCGCCTTCCCCCGCGCTTTCCGCTTCCCGCGCCGCCCTCGCCTAGCTCGGTGCCGGCGCGCCGCCTCCTAGCCGGCTCCACGCACCGCCCCCTCCCCACCGCTCCATGCGACTCCGCCCTTCCCGCACGCCTCTCTGCAGCCTTCCCAACTCCCATGGCTGACACCACCTCCTTTGTCACCGTCGCCACCGTCGGCGCTCTCACCTCCTCTTCCACCGACTCTTCTACTTCCAGTGCCCTCCCCTCTTCTGCTGCACATTCCTCCTCCACTGGAGCCCACTTCACCCCTCTCGCCACCGCCGTGCAGTCCGTCAACATCACCACCCTCGTCCCCATTCGCCTTGACATGCTTTCCACGGCCTATCACCGCTGGAAGACTCTCTTCCTCATTGTCCTTGGGCATTTCTTTCTACGCCATCATATTGATGGCTCAGATCCCCTTCATAATGATCTGATCTGGATCCAAAATGACCTCACCATCATCATGTGGTTCCACGCGATGCTTGCCGACGATCTCATGGACATGGTGATGGAAGACAATGCCACTGCCTACGGCATCTGGAAGAAGATTGGCAACTTCTTCACCGGCAACAAGGCGAGCCTTGCCGTCCAGCTCGAGCAGGAGCTGCACAATCTCTAACAAGGTGACCTTTCCGCTGCAGCCTATTGTCACAGGTTGAAGACCCTTGCCGATACGCTAGCTGATTGCGATCAGCCCATCCCGGAACGCTCCCTCGTCCACCAGCTCATCCGCGGCCTCAATCCAAAGTACCACGTTCTTCGGCAACTTCTTCCTGCGCTGCCGTCCTTCCCGACGTTCATGGAGGCGCGCGATCAGCTGATCATGGCTGAGAACATGCTGGCTTCCTCGACATCCGCCACAACCGCCTCTGTTCTCGTTGCCACTGATGAGTCCTCGGGTGCCGGCGATGACTCCACTACACGCACCTATTACACCGATCATACTACGCCATCCTCGCACTCCCGTGGTCGTGGCTACCGTGGCCGTGGCGGTGGCTATCGAGGCCGATGGCGTGGTCGTGGTGGTCGCGGCTGCACCAATGGCCCGGTTCTCCTCCAGCCTGGGTGCAGCAGCTCCCCCCATGGGCTGCATCCTGGTTGGCCTCGAGCCGGCGCCGGACCCTCCTGGCGTGCGCCCTGGACCGGTGCGACCGGGCCTGGGGTCCTTGGTGCCCGTCCGCCGTCCGGCCAGGCCTACCATGCCCATCTGATGCCGCCGACTACTACACCTGCGCCGCATGCTCCACCATCCTTCGACACCACGGGTCTGCTTCAAGCCCTCCAAGCTGCATCCCTGCCTCAGCATCAGCCCAACAACGACTGGTACATGGACACCGGCGCCAGTTCCCACATGTCCGGCGACCCAGGTAACATACCTGATTATTGTCCCACCTCCCTGCATAATTCCCCACATATAATTGTTGGCAATGGGTCTCGTCTTCCGATTCTTGGCACCGGCAACACCACTCCGTCTACACCTCATACTACATTTCTTCTTTCCACCGTCTTGCACACACTAAACTCATCAAGAATCTTATTTCTGTACGAAAATTTACTACCGACAACTCCTGTTCGGTTGAATTTGACCACTTTGGCTTTTCCATCAAGGATCTTCACAGCAAGCGAGAGGTTCTGAGGTCCAATAGCCAAGGCGACCTCTACCCCTTCGGTCCACATCATCCATCACCCAAGGCGGCCCTCACAACTTCTTCCTCACCTACTCTGTGGCATCGTCGCCTCGGGCATCCTGGTCATCAATGCTTAGATAAGATTTTGTCGCACTTTTCAGTTCCTAGTCGAAATAACACTCCTCACATTTGTGATGCTTGTCAACAAGGGCGACATGTCCGCCTGCCCTTTGCTACTTCTACTTCCACCACATATTTTCCTTTTCAAATACTGCATTGTGACTTGTGGACCTCTCCAATTGAAAGCTTCACTGGCTATAAATACTATCTTGTCTTACTTGATGATTATACTCATTACTTGTGGACCTTTCCTCTTCGTCACAAATCTGATGCCACAGCTACTATACAAAACTTCTATACGCTCATACTCAATCAATTTCATTTGAGTATTCAGTCTCACCAGTGTGATAATGGGAAAGAATTTGATAATTCTGTTTTGCGCCATTTTCTTACTACGGTGGCATCACCTTTCGACTTTCGTGTCCCTATACTTCTGCACAAAATGGCAAGGCCGAGCGCTCTATTCGCACCATCAATGATGTGCTTCGAACTCTACTGTTTCAAGCCAAATTGCCCCCCGAATATTGGGTCGAAGCATTACAAACGGCTACATATCTCCTCAACCGACGTCCTTGCACACCTTTGAATTTCTATACTCCCTATTTCATCCTTTTCGGCCAAGAACCAGACTACTCCCACCTAAAGGTTTTTGGTTGCTTATGCTATCCAAATCTTTCCTCCACCTCCTCCCACAAACTTTCCTCCCGATCCACCGCTTGCATATTCCTTGGTTACCCTCCTGAGCACAAAGGGTACAAATGCATGGATCTGCAAACACAGAAGGTAATCCTGTCACGCCATGTTATTTTTGATGAAGACACCTTTCCGTTCTCTACCCATTTTTCTACCGATCAACCGGCCACAGCAGATCCGCCCTGTTCCACATCAGGCACACTTCCCGGACCAACGTCTGCATCCTCATACCCCGGGCTTCCACCGAATCATCAGCCGTCCAGTCATACTCCGCCTCCTGCCGTCTCGGTTCAGGGGGGCTCGTTCGCACCGGCCGGCACCGATTTTGCCTCCTCGTGCATGGCTCCGGCCAACAAGTCCTCTCCGTCCGCTCCTCCCAGCTTCATGCACCCAGCTCCGCCTAACCAACATCCCATGCAAACTCGTGCCAAAGGAGGGATTTTTGTGCCTAAGAAACAATTTAATTTGACCGCCTCCAACAGCCTCTCACCAATCCCTCGCACATACCGACAGGCCTTACAAGACCCTAATTGGCACAAGGCTATGCTTGAGGAATTTAATGCTTTGATGTTGAACAATACTTGGTGTCTTGTTCCTAGGCCTGCAGGTGTTAATGTGGTGACCGGCAAATGGATATTCCGTCACAAACTCCATCCCGATGGTTCTTTAGCACGATACAAGGCAAGATGGGTGGTGCGAGGATTCACACAAGAACAAGGCGTTGATTATGCCGAGACGTTCAGTCCTGTTATTAAGCCAGCGACAATCCGAGTTGTTTTGAGTATTGCCACCTCTGCATCATGGCCAATCCATCAACTCGATGTCAAAAATGCCTTTCTCCACGGTAATCTCTCCGAAACCGTTTTTTGTGAACAACCCTCGGGCTTTGTTGATTCCTCCACTCCTTCTTATGTGTGCAAGTTGAATAAATCCCTTTACGGTCTCAAACAAGCCCCAAGAACTTGGTTTCTTCGATTCACAACATTTCTTACATCCCTTGGTTTTAAGTCATCCCGCTCGGATTCATCCTTGTTCATTCTCCATACTCCTACAGACACGGCATATCTTTTACTATATGTGGATGACATCATTTTAACAGCCATCGCCACACCCTTCTTGCACCAAATTATCACACGCTTATGTCATGAATTTTCTATGACTGATCTTAGGCCCTTGCGACACTTCCTTGGCATTCATGTTACTCCAACAAATCAAGGAATCTTTCTTAGTCAGGAGCAATATGCCCACGACCTTCTTACCCGAGCAAACATGGCATCCTGCAATCCTGCACTTACACCCATCGATACCAAAGCCAAACTTTCCGCAACTGAAGGTGAGCCCTTGAGTAACCCCTCTGAATACCACAGCCTTGCCGGAGCTCTCCAATACTTAACCTTGACTCGCCCGGATCTCACATATGCAGTACAGCAAGCTTGTCTATTTATGCACAATCCTCGAGAGCCTCACCTGCAACTCCTCAAACGAATTTTGAGGTATGTCCGTGGCACTACCAACCATGGCCTCCACATTCTGCGGTCTTCCACCTCTGATATTGTTGCGTATTCAGACGCCGATTGGGCCGGCTGTCCAGATACACGGCGTTCGACCTCCGGGTATTGTGTTTTCTATGGAGACAACTTGGTTTCTTGGTCTTCTAAGCGGCAAGCCACTGTTTCACGATCCAGTGTTGAAGCAGAGTATCGTGGGGTTGCTAATGCTGTCTCTGAATCCTGTTGGCTACGGCAATTGTTAACTGAGCTTCATCGGCAACCAACTCGGGCAACAGTTGTGTTTTGTGACAATGTAAGTGCAACATACTTGTCCACAAATCCAGTGCAGCACCAACGTACCAAGCACGTTGAAATCGATCTACATTTTGTCCGAGACAGAGTGGCTTTGGGTCAGGTAAAGGTGCTTCATGTTCCGTCTCAATTACAATATGCGGATATATTTACAAAAGGTTGGCTACAGTACTCTTCCAAGAATTCAAGCGCAGCCTGCACGTCGATGCCCGTCCAGGCTGAGGGGGGCTGTTACAGAGTAACTTGTACCTGTATTCTCTCCGTTGTAATCTCATATTCTGTACCTGTAGACTCGTTCCTTAACCAACTCCCTGCATGCATAACTACGACTCCATCTGCCGAATGCAGTGGATCTTGTAACTGCTGTGAGATATCTCATCGCTCCTGTAACTCCATCTGCCTATTAATAGGCCTGAGTAATGAATGCATGGTGTGTAGCGTGTGCCATAATTTTCAAGATTAACAAATATTTACTATTTTGCACTCATTTAATGCATTTAAATTATTTTACCAGTATTAAACCTATAGAAAATTGCATGACAAATGTAGGTCATGCTAGACATCGCTAGGAGGGATTTTGATTGCCCTAGATGGTAGCAACCACCTTACATGGACATTGAATGTTGATATTAATCATATACTCTTATCTCATAATCGAGCCACGGTGCAGGGAGTGTTGCTGCTCGCCACCGCGCAAGAAGTACAGTTGCACGCGCAATTGCACAAGTCAATTGTTCTCCTATAAGCACAACACGACTTGATCCAATTATGCTCTAAGGACAGGAAGCCCGTAGCATAGTATAATCCCATCATACACCATATTGTACCTCAATTAAGGCTATGAAATCAGGCAGTTACTAAAGCTAACATGATTGAGAGGACCGTGTCCATCTTGCACCCTAGTAATGTAACTTTACAATAGCAGTAACGTTACCCCAACTATTTTAACTATTCTGAGTAAATCTCTATCTTGCTATTTATGAAGAAGCAGAATGATCCCCTGAAGGATCACACTACTAGTCCTAAAGGGACTATGCCAGTTTAAAAAGAACATGCAAATACTCAGAAGAAAAGACGTAGCCATAGAAAAAGGCCATATGCCAGTATAGTGGAAGGCAAAGAAAGCAAATGCATTTATAGATAAGTCTAGGGGAGGTATATAGAGACCTGCAGTAGTCTCGTTGTTTCCCTTAGTAATGATTGGATGTCACATACCTACATGAGTTGCATTATTAGTTTAGGTATAGTTCATGAAGAATTTGGTTATGCTCATGCAGAGAAAGTTATTATCTTTTGCTTTAGGCTAAAAACTTTCGCATTAGATTAATGTCTTTTCCAGAATGATAGGGCTCTTACCTAGTATTTTCCCACAATGATATGGCAAATTGTTGAAAATAGTAGAACTTCCCTACCGTATAGGATTTCTTACCATACCTATCTTGCCCTCTGCTAGTAGCACATCTTACCTGTAGTACATGATTGCTAGTAGCTCCTAATACCTGTAGTAAAAATCTTTAATCTTGCATGAAATAAAATTATGTTTGTGTGCCTGGCATTGTAAATAATATATTGCCTTGCCTATTAGAATTAATTATTAAAGATGTACTCTTAATATCCACTTAGCTTCAAAAAATAAACCATGTAGGTTATTTATCCACCAGTTCTTTGTGTGCATTAATGCCTAGTAGGCAAAAAGGGAAACAAAATTTCTCGGTGACACATGAACAAGTGGAATTTATTGGCCTTATATCAATCTCCAAAGAATCATTTTGGCTAATATAATAGTATAATCCTCAGATAAGTATAGAATAACTTGCACCCTAAGACTTGAAGTCCATATGACTCCAAACATAGCCACACTGTTTCTTATTTAAGAACTCTGTAAGCCAAAAAAAATACAGGATATGTGTAGATTTCCCGCCAAATAAAAATTGCACTCTAGTAGTAGTTTGATTGCAAAATACTGTTGGAAGCATTTGAGTTAATTCAAAGCAAATGCAAGAAGCATACTCTATGACTTAGAATTTTTATGGTTGGCGTGAAAAGGAAGAGGAATTTGGACGTAAGAGGTAAATTTGATATGAAGAGGCGGAACAAAAATGTGGAAAACAATATCCATGATAGGCATAATGGCATATCCTTAGTCAAAGTCAGAAGCAATTAGTAATCTATTTATTTGGGGGTTAATAAATTGTATAATGATTATTAGTATCTGGTAGACATCAAGAATGACATTCATATTATCTTTTTAATGGCCATAATATTTATAGCCTATGGTAGCATGACTGATTTGTACATTGTAATGTACCAGCTATCGGCACGTAGGTGTATTCGTGGCATGATGTCGATGTGCCACTGAGGGGGTGATCGGAATAGCGATGGCTTTTGGCTTTTGACTGAAAAAACACTGTAGCTGGCTGAAAAAATGCTGTAGCTGAGTTAGTGGATAGTGTAGTGAATAGTGAAAAAAAAGCTAAAGCTAGAAGCTGAAACCGAAAAAAGTCGAAATGATCAGGGTGCGTAGGAAGCGCAGCTATGTTGCCATTGCATAGGAAGGATGGCGGCTCACCATAGCGCAGGAAGTGCTACCGCTTGCTACATGTGGCACACATTGAATCACGCCATACACATCGGCCATGACATATGCATACAGGTACAAGCAGTCTGAAGTCGCATCACCATTGACAACTATATTGTTTACTCGAAGTAAACTAACTCCCAAAATAAAAATGATGACCTATTAGATTATAATGATATAAATTAACCATATTTACTTTAGCATTTTAATAGAAGTCAGGAATATCGTTTCACCCACTTAAATAAATTATTATATTCTTGTAGAATAATCAACATTCCTACAAAATAGTGAATCTTTTTGGGTGATTCAACTAAGGTTGAATTCCAGAAGAAAATCTAGTATTTTCATGTAGATTAATTATGGTCCATGTTTTATGTTCTAGTATTATATTTATGTTCCAGTGGAGCACCTTGTAGATTATATTATGATATTATAACATAATACTTATGACTATACAAAACATGTTGCATAATTATAAACTTGAAGTTTTCATGATTCAAATTAGCTTAAAGATGGTATGAGTATTTGGATTGAAATGTGGACAAAGAACAAAGAATCTAGAATATAGATGTCGAGACCCGAATATGCAAATCTAAACTCTCTGTGTATACCACACTAGTCCAGGATCACGCTACTGCACACAGTGAAACAGAGGTCGAGGCTCCGGCTCAGAGACGACAATGGAGGAGTCCGGTCTGAACATGCACGCCGAGGCGGATCGAAGACGACCGGCGAAGGAGCTCGAAATGGAGACGAAGCACAGTAACCAGACCGGTCCATGGGTGACACATGGCTCGGAAAGGAATTGGACAGATGCGATTAGATGGCACCAATGAATAGTGGTTAGCTGACTGGATGGTTGACACGTGTCACAAGTGAGAGATCTAGCGGTCGGCTTCGGTGAGCAGACGGATGGGCGATGTGTGGCAAGGATAGGATCGAACGGCTGGAGTTGGCTGAGCCAGTATGAACAGTAATAGGCCAGCCCATTACTGTTTGAGATTTTTGGAGTTTTTTCTAATTTTAGAAATTTAAATAAAATCAAATAAGCTCTAGAAAATAGCAAATAAATCAAAAACAATTCACAGAAAATTCCTTGAGACACAAGGAACCTAAATAAAATACTTCTAGCACATGTTAATGTTTATTTTATTCATATTAAATTATTTTAATTAATAAAAATTTATTTTAAACTTGTATTAAATCTAGAAAAATTCAAATGATGTGTTTTCTTTTAAAAGCTTTTAATAAACTCTGAAAAATCAAGATATTATAATAGAACAATCTGCTAGCACGAACCTTTGTTCAAGCTTCTTTGTCGCGGAATAATAACAAACTAGGAGTTGGGATAACCCACAATTTGTTAGGTCATGTAGTTTTTCATGCCACTGCATTAATTAAGTCTATGTCATTGCATATAAGTAATAATCCTAATTGAATAAGTACGTGTTGAAAGAATGAAACATTTCCATGTGTTATCACCACCATAGCATACATCTTTGGGCCTTCACTTGTAGTTGGGGATATATGTTGATCTAAAATTCCACCAACCCAATGCCCATAATAGGGGATTTTCATGGTATGCTATTACCAAAAGATCAAATCTCATCATTAGGGGAAAGGAAAAGCCCAAAGTTGTCGAAGGCCTTGATATTTTCTTGGATGAAAAAGATCTTTTCACGCACTAGCCAAGCTGAACTAGATGTTTAGTTGATACTCCTATAGACCAGAAGTGGGAGGTTGTCATGTAATTTTGAAGAAATTACAAAGGAGTAACCAAGTTGTGTTTACAGGAAGCTAACACACCGCCAAGAGTGGTATACCGCAGGTTTTGAATAGTATATTCACCAAGGCAAAATGACTTGTTGGTCATTGATCTAAATCTGTAGGGATGCTGAAAGGATCTAAGGTCTAATGACATTGGTCAAATAATGGTTAAATACTCATTAAGACTTTTGAAGAGAATTCACCTAGAAGGTGATCTAACGAAGAATGTGGGCAGGAAGGTTAGAAGAAACTCATCATGAAGATGAAAACCTAGTAATATAAGTACGTGCAAACCATAATGTTGGGAATGCAGAACAACCAAGAAGTTTTCATTTTTGGAAAATGACAAAGATTTGATTAATAATAAAATAACGTCAATTTACGAGGATATGGGAGAAAAGAATAGTTTTCAACAACGTTGCCTCTATGATTGCTAAATATTTCTCTAATGAGAACCTGGATCCAAAACCAAAGCACACGTCAAGAGACATTTGAAGCGCTCATATCGGGCCAAATAAACAAATTAATTAAGGTTGAACAATAATCACTAAATATATATCTTAGAACCAACAAGTTCATATTAATGGTTCATTATGAAAATAATGAGGTGGTGAACAACAATGGCTCTAGGTCCTTGTAAAAACTGGCACTCTCCTATTGTGAATGAATGTATATTCCACTTCATAGCATTTCTTGTACATGGTATGAATGAATAAAGAGTAGGTAGTTAATGGACTCGTGCTTCCTAATAAAAAGAAAGAAAAGCACAACATATTTACAAATAAATCTCATATTTATTAATAACAAGTCTCAAGCTAAAGAATGAGCATTTTCTTTGAATTGACAAGTCGATATCTGAAATCATACCAACGACTATATAATCCCTTGAAGTAGACAAAGACCCATATAGGCCTAAGAGAATGAAATGAGAAACCATAAGATTGGAAGTGTGTCTATAAGCACTTATAAAGTGCATACTCCACCAGAAGAAAGTGAAATGGTGGTATCCTCTAGTACCATGAAGGTATGAAATATATTGGTGATAATGCTAATTTGATTTATCCCCTAAATGCCAAATTTTAAACTGGTTATATCTTACTCTGTAGTGGTACAAGCCAATTCTTATTATTCAGCAGAATAGACTAATTGGTTGTAACTTTGAAAATCCACTCAGAGAAAGTTGCAAAGTATTTAGCCTAAATAAAGAGGCTTGATAAGTTATATCTAGAAGGTATGTGAAATTGGAACTAATTTTACCCCATAGTCCTCTATAAGGATAGAATTTTGCTTGTGTTGCATAATTAAATAATGGTTATTTGAAATTGTTAAGTACATTGCTCCCAAATTATTTTATCCTCACAATCTTAGGAAGAATAATGGTATCAATGTCTACGAAGCTAAAATATTGTGATAATCTAGTAGATTTACTCATAATATCATTACTTATATTTTATTTTATGACATTGGAATAGGAAGATTCCAACGGATGTCATTTTGAGGGGAGCATATATCCAAATTTGATTATTGTATTTTAGATTATGGAATTCTTAATTTTGATTTACCTAGAAGGAATCAATTTGATGATCACTACCTGAATTTACCTTGCAAATTTTGCCACTTAATTGCTAAAGATCATGCATAGATCATAAAGATAAATATATATTCATGAAGAATAGATGGTCTACAAGATTGTGTGATGATGAATATTAAGTGTTGTACTCTTTTTTCCACCAGTAAGTTTTTACTAGAAGGTTTCTCACAAAAAAGGTTTTTAATAAGGCAATAAATTCAATGCATCCTGTGTATGTGGTGTACTCTTTTCTTCTATCTTTTTTTCCCATTGGGTTTTGGATGGAGTTTTTAATGAGGCTTGTGCATGTTGTGGTATTCGTCCAAGGGGGAGTGTTATAAAATCGGTGTGCCCTTAGGGGGCAATTTAGATCAGATGAAGGATCTAGATTTGTTATTATGAGTTAATAACATATTTTGGTAATTGATAACAATCATATTATGGGACTAATATTTTCATTTGAGATGGGTCAATAGGTCATCCCATGGTGGTGTATGACTTGAGATGGTCTCATGTGTTGATCGTGATCAAGTCAAGCGAAGGTTATCATATGTTGATGACTAAAGTCAATGACCCAGATTGAGGTGAAGATGTGTGTCACAAGCTTTAAGATGATACACAAGGCAAAGATATAACTAGTATAGGCTAAGGATGTGGTTCTTAGTTATTTTGTCGATCTTGGTGTTTCATGAAAGACTAGGTTGCTAGTATAGGTTGTCATACTATTAAGAGAGGTCATGACTAGTAGTTTGAATGTGTCATGTGTTGATAGCTCATTTACTTACTCTAGCTCTTTGTGGAATGGATGCTAGTATTTGCGAATATGTTTTATAAATAGTTGCAGCTCATATATAATTCTTGTGATATGTTACTTAAGTTTGCGAATGTGCTTTGCAAATAGTTGAAGTCCATATTCTCTACTCGTTGAGGAATGATACTATCATTTGCAATATGTTTTGCAAATTGTTGAGGCTCATGTATAATTTATATAACATGTAACTAAAGTTTGCGAATGTGTTTTACAAATGGTTGAAGTCCATGTTCTCTACTCCTTGAGACATGATCTTATCGTTTGTGAATGTGTTTTACAAATTATTGAGGCTTATGCAAACAGTTCGAGTCCATGTCTCAAGTATTTGTGTCATGATTTGAAGTGTGCAACTATAGTGGTATCAGATCTTGGTCTCTTATTTTGATTCATTCAAGTGAGCTTCTTCGACTTGTTACTCTTGTAGGTTCTCGACTCCTAGATGGCTTTGGAGGCATGGTGATCTGATGATCTTCTCAAAAAACTTGTGAGAAGGACTAACGTGTTGTGACTGGTGTGGTGCTCATTATCTCCTAAGTGGAGGAAGAGTAATCCTAGTGGAATTAAAGTGGTTGGTTAAATTCATAGAGTTGGTCTAATTCGTTTGGCTTTACCTCAACGTGGATTAGGGGAAATCAGCAAGTTTTTGAACACCACAGTAAAATATCATAGGTAAATTGTAGTTTACTTTCTTGAGCCCAATTTACTTGTAATTTTTATTCATAGAAATTTAATTGATTGCTTGTCACCCAAGAATTACAAACCTTGACCTAGAATTAGGGTGTTCGTGTACTTAGGTGAACCTAGTTGATTTGGACCTTAATTTTGCAAAACTAATTTGATTTACACTTTTACATTGCAGACTTGGTTTTAGCCAAAGAATATTTATAAACACCTATTCACCCCTCCTCTAGTTAGCCTCCTTGTCCTTATAAGTAGTATTAGAGTTTAGTCTCTTATTTATTAGGCTTCACCGCCAAAAGAGTAAGGATGACGACTATAGTGATATCAGAGTTTGTCTCTCATTTTGATAGCACGAATTATACTTCTGGGAAGGTTAGAATGTCTACTTTTTTAAAGGCTAGGCATCCTCAAATATGGATAATTGTTGATGAGGGTTTCGCCACTCTCATTGATCCACTACATTCTACTCAAAGGGAATAGTAAAACTCACAACACAATGTTCAACCTTTAAATGCTCTCTTTAGTGCCTTGAACGAGGATGGGTTCAATAGAGTGAACAATCTTGAAAATACTTATGATGTTTGCACAACCCTTATAGAAATTCATGAGAGAATATCCTCGGTCAAGGAAGCTAAATTGCATAGATTGAGGATAAATTATGAGAACTTTATTATGTTGCCTCATAAGAACATAGATGAGATGTATACTGGATTGAACAACATTATAAATTAGCTCAAAGGCCTACCTTGTGAACTAATCAATATTGATATTATGCACAAGATGCTTAGGGCCCTCCCGAAGGAATATGAGACATTGGTGATACTCTTCCTAAACTCCTCCAAAGTACTAACAATGACTCCTACCAATCTGTTCGAAAATCTGACTACCAATGAGATATATAAGAAGGATAAAGAGGAGATCAAGGAGATAGCCTCATCATCAAACAAGAAAAATCATGCATTCAAAGCCAAGCATGAGTCAAACGATGATGAGGTAGAAGCATGCCAAGATGAAGACACCGATGAGGAAATGGTCAAGAAGAAAATGGAGAGAATCATGAAGAGACGTGGCCCACAAAGTAATGACTTATGGAGTCTATCCTCCAATACAAAACACTAAAAGACCATCAAGTGATATGAATGTCAAGAAAAGGGACACTTTGCCTCAAAGTATCTATACAAGGAGGAGGATGAGCCCAAGTCATCATCAAGAAATAATAAGAATGGCAAAAGAAGACACTTTGCTATGATAGCCATCAAGGATGATCCATCAACCACCTCAAATGCATATGAGGCTCCATCACTCTATGACCTGTCCACATGCTTCATGGCAAAAGGTAATAATGAGGTAAATGATTATGAGCCCTATTATGATGAATTAATGGATATGCTAAAAGAGCTTAATGAGTACCTTACGAAGGAAATGGCTAGATTTAAAGTTTTGAAGAAAGAGCATGTCTCTCTTCCAAATAATTATGATGGCTAAAGGAAGAGCATAAGTCTCTCCTCCTCATGGATATCACTAAGCCTAAGGTGGATATATACATCGCATGTACATTATTAGATGATTTGCCTTGTGTAGGTTGCATTACATGAAAATATTATTCAAAAGGGTGTTCTTGCCCTCATTCAAAAATTTCATATTTGTAATCTTGAGCAAGTTGGTTGTGGAAGATTAAGGGGGAGTGCAAATTCATAATCATGCGTATCATCCCCATTGTCCCAAACTTATTTAAGAGCTAGTTTTGATTTAAAAATGAGTCAATTAGCCAAAAGTCAAAAATTTTGAAATTATTTGTATATATTTGAAAAATTAGTCAAAAAATGTATACAAATACATTTTTAAAGTCTTTTCCAAAGGTTTTGGCTTTATAAAAACTAATTTTAAGCAAAAATAAGTCTCTAAACCAAAACTAGCAATATAACATCTTGTTTTGGCTTTAAACTCAAAATTGACTAAAATCAATTATAAAAAGAATTTAAAATGGTGTCCAGTTCCAAAAACCTAGAGTTGGCTATTTCAAACATTTTTGGTATTAAAATTTTTACAAAAGGCAAACCAATCAAAAGTTATTTGGTTTTGAAACTCATCCAAAATCCTAGTTTGAACTAAGTGATCACAAAGTAGCACTCAAGTGAGTTTTGTTATTTGAGCCCAAAATATTGACATGGATCGGCTCATAAGGGCATTTTAACTTATACATACAATTGGATGCTTAAGATACTCGCAAATGCTCATTTTGGTGTTTTTGAAGAAAATTATTGAAAACGAGTTTCTATTGCAAAAATAAAAGCTTATTTTGGTAAAAACTTACATTAAAAATATTTTGCGTGGCCTATCCTAGTTGAAAATTCTCCAAATATGGTTTTTGATTGAATGTGTGAAAGTTTGGAGCAAAATACAATACTTCTCTAAATCTCTCTTATCTGTCTTTCTATTGTTAGGCTATTTCAGCGCTAAGTGGTCTGACCACTTTTGCACTTCCAGTCTGACCAATCCCAGTGGTCTAAATGCTTGAAGTAGTGTGGTCTAACCACTACTGTTCCTTCGGGATATCGAATGTCTTTCTCTCTCTCTTCCCGGTTAGACCTCTCTCTCACCTGACTCCTTCCTCTCTACTAGCTCCCCCCGTCGTCCTCACCTCCTCCGACCATCGTTCTTTGCCTTCGGTTGTCCATCTTCCTCTCCAAAGGTCTTCGAAGGTGCTCCTCCACCCCCTCTTCTCTTTTTCTCCAAAGGAATTTTGGTTTGAGCTCTTATACTCTCAATGCCATAGAATCCTAGGTGGAGTTTCATCCAAATTCGGTCAAGCTCTTCAAGTGCCCATCTTCTAAGTTTCATCCCCTCTCATCAAGCCGTGATCATGGGTAGGACTAAAGCAGTCTCTCACAAGAATGCTACTCCTGAAGGGGAACTTGTTGATCATTACTCTCCTCGACAAGGTCCTTTCTCCTCTCATCGTAAGGTAGCTTCACGCAAGTTGGCTCATGCTCCACAAGTGGACAATGATCCAAATACTGCATCATTCTTGCATGAGATGAGTAGTCGTGATGAAGAAGAGGATGCAAATGAAGAAGTTGAGATGGAGGTTGATGATGAAATAGAAAACAATGAAGATGATAATGAGGATGCTAAGGAAGAACAAGAGGAAGCTCCTTGATGTGACGATGGGCCGATCTTCCGAGAGGTACTGATAAGTCGATTGTGAAGAACTCGACGTTGATGATCCAAAGGCTCTGACCAAAACAGATGGATCCACTCGCAATCACTACATCACTACTCCGATGGTTATCAACCGTGCCGAACGCGGTTGACCTCGCCAAGAAGGCTATCTCCTGCAAGCGAAACGAGAACACAAGCAAGAGAGTAAAAGATGCAATCCAAAATTGTATTACGAATAAAGATTAAGTTCATAAGTTGGAGTTCCTCAACTAGACGTGCGGTGAGACTGCTAAGCAGAATAAACTCTTAAGAAAAACCCCAAGAAAACTAAATGGGTGCAACCTCCTTGAATAGGAGTGGGGAGGCCGCACTTATCTAACAAAAGGGGATGCAGTACTATTCACGGGTACTGTTCATGTGAACAGTACCGCCCATGAATAGTGCTGGTCCAAATAGTCTAAGTATGAGTACAAGACCCAAGGCCCACTTTGACTCGGACTAGAAAAGTGACATAAATTATTTTGCAGTTTTTGATTAGATCGGATGGAATTTCGAGGTGAGACTAGATTCATCTGAAAGTAGACTCCAAGATCTTTCCAACGAGTACTCACGGGCCTCGAGAAACCTTCTGGATCAAAAGTTATGGCCGTTTGAAAAAGGCGCTGTCAAGCAGTCCGAATCTGAGTCGAACTCGCGAATATGAGTTGGATTGCGCTTGACGGTTCCACTTCTACACTTGATCTCATGTGGTTCTTCTCCATGGTTCCTAAGAACAAGAAAATCACAAGTCTTAGAAAGTATCGAATGCTCAGCGGAAATATTATTGACTCCTAAAAACGAGTTTACCTAATAGTTGAGTTGACGAACACGTGCCCGAGTGATTGGTCCTTACCCATCATTCATAGAAGTAGTAAGAGGAGTGTTCATATCAGTAGAAGTGATGTCATCATCATCCTCTCCTTCTTGAATTGGAGTCGTCTTCGACTCAAGCTCATCTTCCGCACCGAAGAATGACCGTAGATCTGCAATGTTAATGGTGGGGCTAAATCTGCAGGCAAATCTAACTTATATGTATTATCATTAATACGTTCAAGCACTTTAAAAGGACCATCTGCACGAGGCATGAGTTTAGACTTTTTCAATTCAAGGAATCGCTCTTTACGCAAGTGTAACCACACAAGATCACCCGGCTCAAAAGTAATATGCTTGCGTCCCTGACTACCAGTAACTTTATATTTAGCATTCATGAGCTCAATGTTCTCTTTAGTCGTCTCATGCATCTTAAGTATCAAATCAGCACGTTGTTGAGCATCAAGATTTACCTTCTCCGAAGCGAGAAGGGGCATCAAGTCAATAGGTGCACGAGGGATGAAACCATAAACAATCTCAAAAGGGCATTTCTTTGTGGTAGAATGCAGCGAACGATTATAAGCAAATTCCACATGAGGCAAACATTCCTCCCACAGTTTTAAGTTCTTTTTAAGCACAGCCTGAAGCATAGTAGATAATGTTCTATTGACCACCTCAGTTTGTCCAACGGTTTGGGGATGACAAGTAGTAGAAAATAAGAGCTTAGTCCCCAATTTAGTCCACAAGGTTCTCCAAAAATGACTAAGAAATTTAGTATCACGATCTGAAACTATCATATTCGAAAGACCATGCAAGCGAACAATTTCCTAAAAGAACAAATTAGCAACATTTGTAGCATCATCACTTTTATGACATGGTATAAAATAAGCCATCTTAGAAAATCTATCCACGACAACAAAAATACTATCCCTGCCCTTCTTTGTCCTAGGCAGACCTAATACAAAGTCTATACAAATATCTTCCCAATGTGTGCTTGGCACAGGGAGGGGCATGTATAAACCATGAGGATTAAGTCGTGACTTAGCTTTTTGGCACGTGGTGCAGCGAGCAATGAAACGTTCGACGTCGCGCCCCATCTTTGGCCAATAAAAGTAGTGGGTCAAAATGTCCTCAGTCTTCTTCACGCCGAAGTGACCCATTAATCCTCCTCCATGCGCCTCCTGTAACAACAAAAGACGAACGGAGCTAGTTGGAATGCATAGCTTATTAGCACGGTACAAGAAACCATCATGCACCACAAATTTATTCCAACCCTTTCCCTCCTTACAATTGAGCAACACATCTTTAAAATCAGCATCATGCACATATTGCTCCTTTATTGTCTCTAATCCAAAGATTTTGAAGTCAAGTTGTGAAAGCATGGTGTATCGCCTAGACAATGCATCAGCTATTACATTTTCTTTGCACTTTTTATGTTTAATGACATAAGGGAAGGACTCAATAAACTCAACCCACTTAGCATGTCTACAGTTCAGATTGGTTTGACTTCGAATATGTTTCAAAGATTCATGATTAGAATGTATTATGAACTCTTTGGGCCATAAATAATGTTGCCATGTTTCCAAAGTTTGAACTAAAGCATATAATTCTTTATCATAGGTAGAATAATTCAAACTAGGCCCACTCAATTTTTCACTAAAGTAAGCAACATATTTTCCTTCTTGAATTAACACGCCACCAAGACCTATACCACTAGCATCACATTCTAATTCAAAGGTCTTGCAAAAATCAGGGAGTTGAAGCAAAGAGGTGTGTGTCAACTTATCTTTGAGAACGTCGAAAGCATGTTGTTGCATGGTGCCCCAAGAAAAAGGAACACCCTTCTTTGTAAGCTCATTCAGTGGTGCAGCGATGGTGCTGAAATCACGAACAAAACGCCGGTAGAAGCCAGCGAGCACGAGAAAACTCCGCACTTGTGTGACCGTTTTAGGAGGCGGCCAATTCTGGATAGCGACGATCTTGGCCTGATCAACTTCAATGCCCTGGGGGATATTCTCAAACACACTAGATTGTTCTATAGGCTCATCAAACAAGATATAACACAACAAATTAGTGGGGGATATTCTAGTAAGAACTTCTTCAGAAGTAATCAATTCCACATTCTGCAAATTATGTGATGAGAATTTAGAATATGGAAAATACATGTAAACACAAGAATTCTTACTTATTTCATCGGCAACATGTATATTGTCACATCTACTTACCAAATCTTGCGGCACGGATGTTTCAATACCTTTGCTATTATCTTTTTCGATCTTCTCTGTTGATGCAGGTGGTGTAGGGGGCGTATCTTCAAAGTATCTATCTTCTTCTTTAGTGAGTGTGGGTTGTTTAATGTTTAGCCCCAAAACTTCGTTGTCAACCTGCACACCAAGAGAAACACAACTAGAAATATAGATTAAGTTGTTAGTTTCAGAAATATGCTCATATTGGTTATCAGCTACTTCTTTCATTTCTTTTTGTGTATTTCTCTCACTCTCATCTATTGGTGACATAAGAGTACGTTGTATGCGGAAATGAGATACAACCCCTGGAGGTGTTTCTTCTACGACTAGAACTTCCTCTTCATCTTGTCGAACTTTATGCGTGAACTCATTTGGGGGCAAAATACCTAGGTCCTCTCTCTTATCAGCTCTGGATAACCCAAGAGTGAACCTAGCTGAGGAAATAGGTGAAGATGTAGGGCTTCGACCTAAATTGAACCGAGGTATATGCTGCTCCTTAATTCTGTTCTCCTCCTCTATAGCATAATTCACAAGATCATGCATCCTACTGAAATATTTATGTTGAAGTCCAGTAGCGATTTTAGAATTCAAACCTCTTTTGAAGTATGGCTTCTCTTTATATGCACTAGTGATACCAGCACGACGCATTGCATATTTCAGCTCAACATAGTAATCTTGGACAGCTCGACTCCCTTGTGTGATGCTCTCCACATGATGAAGTAGTTCTTGCTCATAATAGGATGGCACAAACTCATTTCTCATAAATACCTTCAAATCTAACCAAGATTTAATAAGTCGCCTTCCGAATAGTTGTTGCCACCAACTATAAGCATAGTCTTCAAACTCCATAGTGGCCTGCTCCACCTCTTGGGCTTCGGAAGCATCCAAATTCAAAGATATTCTCCATTCGTCCTTCCCAGTCAAGATACTCCTCCGGATCATTGCTTCCATAGAAAGGAAGTTCCACATATTCGTGACCTACCATGGTTAGTTGCAGCAAACAAAAATTCCCATCCTATCTAATAGGTATAAAATGTGGAATCACTTAGTCTCACTTCTTGCTTACCGAAGTTCTTATGAATGCTTGATAGATTGGTCAAGTGCATGTACTGCAGCGGTAGGCGAGTGTAGGTGATGAGTTGAGTAATTCAAGGCCCAAGTGCTGTATTTTGACAATGGCTATATGTGGAGCTTGGAGGGTTGGTATATTCCTACTCAATTGAAATTCTAGATATTGTCAAGGTAAGTAATAATCCAAACTAGAAATCCAATACCTAGTTGCTGATCTCAAGATATAAGTGAAGATTATAGCAACTCACGCACAAAGATAATGGAACTTAATGCAACCAAGGAATGAGCTATAACGCTAGCAATAAGTGAAGATCAAAATAGCTCGTGTTGCACAAGTTATAGAAAGACGCTAGCTTGATTGCAGTTGATGTAAACGGGCTATAGATTTGCACACAGGAATCAAAACTTTACCGAACTTTGGAATGAAATTTATGCTTGATAAAATATCGACCACGACACTTCCTTCTTTTTTTGTTTCTTGCTTCTTTTTCTTTCTTGCTTCTTCTCTTTTTTCTTTTGTTTTGTACTATTTTTTTACTTTTCTTTTGCACCAAGGTCAGCAGATATATCAAGATCTTACAACATATCCAATAATTCAGTCACAAAATTCAAGATGATATCAAGTGTGCAAAACCCTAGCAATACTCAAAAGCTAGTCTTCAAATAGGATCAAAGTTTTCACAAAGGATAGATCGGGTTCTCAAAAGAATATAAGTGAAGCTCAAATAACCAAGTTATAAATTCAGATTTGAGTGATGTTCTATGCGCAAGACAACAACTTTCTATTCGAATAACAATGATTTTCAGATTAGCTTAAACAAAAGTAATGCGAATAAAGATTTTTAGATCAGCAAGTAAGCAAGGTTCTAATGGATTAAAACCTAGCAAAACTCACCAAAATTTTCAATTGCAACTACGGCAAAGAACAGTATTTTTGTGTGGCTTTTTCTGGATAGGAAAGAAAACAATAAATATAGAGGGTAAAATCCTACCGTGTAAATCTGGTGCTCTGATACCAAGCTGATGCGGGGAAGGGTGGCCCGATCTTCACGACGTAGGATTATGGATAACTAGCCCGTGCAGCCTAGCAATTGATGCGGCCAACCACCGTCTCTATACGGCAACTGCAAAGACTCAAATTACTCAACCACACGCTACGGCCTTCGTCTACTCGCTATCGTGGAGCAGACACGTTCAAGCAATCACCAGGGATTCGCAAGAACAACGGAGTAGCAACTCAGAAATAACACCCAATCCCAATTAGTGGTGGAAATGGCTCACACACAAAAGGAACAAAGTGTTCTACTAAAACTCCAAGCATGAACTATGCTCATACATGGGGGGTACCCCCCTATTTATAGGGTGAGGTGACTTGGGGGTTAAGAAAGTGATGAGGTAAGCGCGACATCATGTTTGTACGATCTTACGTGGCCATGCGATCTTACGTGGCTATCTTGACTTGGGGCTAAGAAAGCGATGAGGTAAGCGCGACATCATGTTTGTACGATCTTCCTGTGGCCATACGATCTTCTGTGGCTATGATGACTTGGGGGCTAAGAAAGCGATGAGGTAAGCGCTGACATCATGTTTGTATGATCTTCTGTGGCTAAAGGATCTTCTGTGGCTATGCTAACATATGCGCTTACATCACTTTATGTCAATCTTCTACGGCCGTGGGATCTTTTGTGGCTATGCTTCCCCTGTCCCTAAAAGTCCTTTTCCTTCTGTATCTTTTCCTCGAATCTAAGAACACATAAAAAAGATGCATTAGGTAGTAATCTATTCTTAATATTGTTATATGTCATTATTTAGGGAAGGAATTCACCTGATAATTTTATTTGGCTCAGTAACTCCTTTTAGGAAATCCATGCCTTGAATATGAATATAAAGCGCCTCAAGCTTCAAACTGCAAAGCGTGGTTGTAGAGCTGAATGTGATGTAGGAGAAAATAGGTAATGCTTGTGCTATCCGCATCATCCTCCCCTTCATCAAGAAAAGCCGTCCTCGGCTTTTGATAAGCTGAAAGAGTATTAGACAAAGAGTAGAAAGTACATGCGTGGTATATGTATTTGTCATCTGTTTTTGTATTCCCTTTGTTTCGCCTAAACCATTTAGCACGATAATAAGCACAAGACATATATATGAATTCAGCACCTATAATATCTATATCATTCCCCCTCTCATCAAGAAAAGTCGTCCTCGACTTTTGTAAGCCTGCATATATGTTAGTAGTGGACAATACCATATGAAACTGTTCTATCTTGGTTGAGAAAATTTTTTGCACCTTCCATGTTTCAGCTGCGCTACTCTGATTACATATATAAATTTTGGATTCAACAGATGAACTAGTAGGCAACATACTACATTTTAAACAGCAAGCATTATGGTTTGGATTCAATTTAAGATCAAAACATTGCACAATTGATTGTTTGCCCATTATATTTAGTTTCAATTCAGCAAGATTATCACAAGTTATGCATATTTGACACAAATAGAATTTGTTGTCCATTCCATAATCACCAATAAGATTGAATTTAAAAGTGTAAGCGTATAAACTATAAAGTGATTTCAGAGTTGAAATTTCAGATAGTTTCTCAAACACACTAGATTGTTCTATAGGCTCATCAAACAAGATATAACACAACAAATTAGTGGGGGATATTCTAGTAAGAACTTCTTCAGAAGTAATCAATTCCACATTCTGCAAATTATGTGATGAGAATTTAGAATATGGAAAATACATGTAAACACAAGAATTCTTACTTATTTCATCGGCAACATGTATATTGTCACATCTACTTACCAAATCTTGCGGCACGGATGTTTCAATACCTTTGCTATTATCTTTTTCGATCTTCTCTGTTGATGCAGGTGGTGTAGGGGGCGTATCTTCAAAGTATCTATCTTCTTCTTTAGTGAGTGTGGGTTGTTTAATGTTTAGCCCCAAAACTTCGTTGTCAACTCACACACCAAGAGAAACACAACTAGAAATATAGATTAAGTTGTTAGTTTCGAAATATGCTCATATTGGTTATCACTACTTCTTTCATTTCTTTTGTGTATTTCTCTCACTCTCATCTATTGGTGACATAAGAGTACGTTGTATGCGGAAATGAGATACAACCCACGGAGGTGTTTCTTCTCGACTAGAACTTCCTCTTCATCTTGTCGAACTTTATCGTGAACTCATTTGGGGCAAAATACCTAGGTCCTCTCTCTTATCAGCTCTGGATAACCCAAGAGTGAACCTAGCTGAGGAAATAGGTGAAGATGTAGGGCTTCACCTAAATTGAACCGAGGTATATGCTGCTCCTTAATTCTGCTTCTCCTCCTCTATAGCATAATTCACAAGATCATGCATCCTCTTGAAATATTTATGTTGAAGTCCAGAGCGCGATTTTAGAATTCAAACCTCTTTTGAAGTATGGCTTCTCTTTATATGCACTAGTGATACCAAGACGACGCATTGCATATTTCACTCAACATAGTAATCTTGGACAGCTCGACTCCTTGTGTGATGCTCTCCACATGATGAAGTAGTTCTTGCTCATAATAGGATGGCACAAACTCATTTCTCATAAATACCTTCAAATCTAACCAAGATTTAATAAGTCGCCTTCCGAATAGTTGTTGCCACCAACTATAAGCATAGTCTTCAAACTCCATAGTGGCCTGCTCCACCTCTTGGGCTTCGGGAAGCATCTGAAATTCAAAGATATTCTCCATTCGTCCTTCCCAGTCAAGATACTCCTCCGGATCATTGCTTCCATAGAAAGGAAGTTCCACATATTCGTGACCTACCATGGTTAGTTGCAGCAAACAAAAATTCCCATCCTATCTAATAGGTATAAAATGTGGAATCACTTAGTCTCACTTCTTGCTTACCGAAGTTCTTATGAATGCTTGATAGATTGGTCAAGTGCATGTACTCTGGTAGCGGTAGACGGGTGTAGGTGATGAGTTGAGTAATTCAAGGCCCAAGTGCTGTATTTTGACAATGGCTATATGTGGAGCTTGGAGGGTTGGTATATTCCTACTCAATTGAAATTCTAGATATTGTCAAGGTAAGTAATAATCCAAACTAGAAATCCAATACCTAGTTGCTGATCTCAAGATATAAGTGAAGATTATAGCAACTCACGCACAAAGATAATGGAACTTAATGCAACCAAGGAATGAGCTATAACGCTAGCAATAAGTGAAGATCAAAATAGCTCGTGTTGCACAAGTTATAGAAAGACGCTAGCTTGATTGCAGTTGATGTAAACGGGCTATAGATTTGCACACAGGAATCAAAACTTTACCGAACTTTGGAATGAAATTTATGCTTGATAAAATACTGACCACGACACTTCCTTCTTTTTTTTTGTTTCTTGCTTCTTTTTTTCTTTCTTGCTTCTTCTCTTTTTTTTCTTTTGTTTTGTACTATTTTTTTTTACTTTTCTTTTGCACCAAGGTCAGCAGATATATCAAGATCTTACAACATATCCAATAATTCAGTCACAAAATTCAAGATGATATCAAGTGTGCAAAACCCTAGCAATACTCAAAAGCTAGTCTTCAAATAGGATCAAAGTTTTCACAAAGGATAGATCGGGTTCTCAAAAGAATATAAGTGAAGCTCAAATAACCAAGTTGCGCAAATTCAGATTTGAGTGATGTTCTATGCGCAAGACAACAACTTTCTATTCGAATAACAATGATTTTCAGATTAGCTTAAACAAAAGTAATGCGAATAAAGATTTTTAGATCAGCAAGTAAGCAAGGTTCTAATGGATTAAAACCTAGCAAAACTCACCAAAATTTTCAATTGCAACTACGGCAAAGAACAGTATTTTTGTGTGGCTTTTTCTGGATAGGAAAGAAAACAATAAATATAGAGGGTAAAATCCTACCGTGTAAATCTGGTGCTCTGATACCAAGCTGATGCGGGGAAGGGTGGCCCGATCTTCACGACGTAGGATTATGGATAACTAGCCCGTGCAGCCTAGCAATTGATGCGGCCAACCACCGTCTCTATACGGCAACCTGCAGCACTCAAATTACTCAACCACACGCTACGGCCTTCGTCTACTCGCTATCGTGGAGCAGACACGTTCAAGCAATCACCAGGGATTCGCAAGAACAACGGAGTAGCAACTCAGAAATAACACCCAATCCCAATTAGTGGTGGAAATGGCTCACACACAAAAGGAACAAAGTGTTCTACTAAAACTCCAAGCATGAACTATGCTCATACATGGGGGGTACCCCCCTATTTATAGGGTGAGGTGACTTGGGGGTTAAGAAAGTGATGAGGTAAGCGCTGACATCATGTTTGTACGATCTTCTGTGGCCATGCGATCTTCTGTGGCTATGCTGACTTGGGGGCTAAGAAAGCGATGAGGTAAGCGCTGACATCATGTTTGTACGATCTTCTGTGGCCATACGATCTTCTGTGGCTATGATGACTTGGGGGCTAAGAAAGCGATGAGGTAAGCGCTGACATCATGTTTGTATGATCTTCTGTGGCTATACGATCTTCTGTGGCTAAAGGATCTTCTGTGGCTATGCTAACATATGCGCTTACATCACTTTATGTCAATCTTCTACGGCCGTGGGATCTTTTGTGGCTATGCTTCCCCTGTCCCTAAAAGTCCTTTTCCTTCTGTATCTTTTCCTCGAATCTAAGAACACATAAAAAAGATGCATTAGGTAGTAATCTATTCTTAATATTGTTATATGTCATTATTTAGGGAAGGAATTCACCTGATAATTTTATTTGGCTCAGTAACTCCTTTTAGGAAATCCATGCCTTGAATATGAATATAAAGCGCCTCAAGCTTCAAACTGCAAAGCGTGGTTGTAGAGCTGAATGTGATGTAGGAGAAAATAGGTAATGCTTGTGCTATCCGCATCAGGCAGTCCCGGGGGTAGTTCCACTGGAAGCACATCCTCATATTCCTGCAAAAGATTAGTGACAGCAGACGGCAAAGAGCTAGATATATCAACAAGTGAAAATAAAGTGTCTTTGCATATCAAAGCATAGCATGGCATATCATTGTCGACAATTTCAGCAAGATCAGATTTGGTTGCAAGCATGACACAACCCTTTAATTTAATTCTCTTAGTCCTAGAACTAGATGCCAATTTCTCTTTCTTAGGTGGGAAAATGTTCTTCACTACTTGCTGATTTTCATATTCATGTTCTTTCCTCTTATTTGCAGCTATATCTTTTTCACATTGCACAATTTCAGCAGGTGTCAAAGGTAGTAAAATTATTTTCTTTCCTTTGTGCATAAGAGAGTACTTATTACTTCTACCATGATGAGTTGCGTCGGTATCAAATTTCCATAGACGACCTAATAAAAGTGAGCAAGCTTGCATAGGTACTACATCGAAATCAGCTACATCATGATAGGAACCAATGGAAAAATACACTCTCGCAGATTGTGTTACTTTCACCTTATCGCTGTTGTTGAACCACTGAATGTGGTATGGATGAGGATGTGCACGTGTGGTCAAGCCTAGCTTCTTGACCAAATCTAAACTCACCAAGTTATTACAACTCCCGCCATCAATTATGACACGAACACGGCAATCCTTGACGATGAGAAACATCTGAAACAAATTATAGCGCTGTAGCTGCTCCGCTTGCTCCTTTTGAGTGCTCAACACTCGCTGCACAATTATGGTCCTATAATTCTCCGTAGCAGCGGTACCTAAAATTTCCTCCTCTTTGCTATGTTCCTCTGGATCATCATCATTACCTGCAAGGTTAGCTATAAGAGCATATTCATCCTCAACATCACTAGCACTTACATATCCACCGTCTTCTGTCGCAATGTACGCTTGTTGACTTGGGCAATTTTCATGACGTGGCACATCACTTTACAACGGTGGTATATAATCCCCGTCGTACGACCCGTGGAAGCAACTGATGAAGAGTTCTGCGCTGGTGTCTGCACACTAGTAGATTTGCTCGCCTCAGATGCGTGTGACGGTGGTGGTGGCGGTGCTGCTGAACGCGCCCTACTCACGGAGGGGGTAGCAGACCGGAAAGCAGGAGGTGGGGCTGACTTGGTTTGCCCCGGTGTCGATCTCGAGGCAGAAGTACTTCCATAGTTGCTCCTATTCCATTGTTGTCTTCCCTGCAATTCTTTTTCTGCTAAACATGCAAGCTGGAACAATCTGTTGATATCATTATACTCCTTGTAATCAATTATGTCCTGAATCTCACGCCTTAAGCCTCCATAAAAACGAGCCCTCTTATCCTCCTCATCCTCTACAACATTACAACGCAGCATGCCTATTTGTAGTTCTTGATAATATTCCTCAACAGATTTATTACTTTGATCTAAACGCTGTAATTTCTTACGCATATCATGTTTAAAAGCAGGAGGAATAAATCTAGCACGTATAGCTACCTTCAATCTATCCCATGTATCAGGTGCTAAACCGAATTAACTACTTGACTCCACCAAATGATAGCAAAATCTCTAAATTCACTAGTAGCTTGTCTGACTCTATGCACTTCAGGAACTAGATGGGTATTAAATTTTTGTTCAACTGTCATCTCCCAATCTAGATAAATTTCAGTATCATATACACCCGCAAAAGATGGTGTGGTAAATTTAACTTTAGCAAATGGGTCATCCTTAGCTCGAACATTGTGGTGTTGAAAATCATTACCTCTTATACTCTGACGATTGTGTTGTAGGCGGTGTCGTAGGCGTACATCTTGAGCTTCACGATTTCGCCTCTCATTATCATCTCCCACCCCAAGATCTTGGGGTGCAACATGTTCATACTCGCGTTCGTCGTTTGGTAGTCGATTCACCATTCTTTCAAGGCACACGTGAGTGCTGCAATACTCTCGTTGATGGAGCGCTGCAATATATCCGTCGTAGCTTGAAGCTTCCTATCGATGTCCTCATTAATGGTAGTGCGTTGTTCATCCAAGAGCGTCGTGAGCTCTCCCTTTGCAACACACTCTTGCGCATTAGACGACTCACCTGCTATGGTTAGTAGAAAACAGAAGACAACACAAGGAATTATCCCTATCAACTACTAGGTGATGGAAGGTGGAATCACACACTCTCAAGCATCTTACCACACTCTTACGAGTATTCTTACCATCGCAAACAGTAGAAGATTCAACCGGTGGCTAGTTCGTGATACCATATCGAACGTGGGTATGATTGCAAGAGGGAACCTGTTCTGATCAAGAGTATGTGGAGTTCGGAAGGCACAATATGGTAGCAAAGGATCAGCAATAATCAGTTCAGTAAATGCAAGTTGAAAGATTGTTCAAAATACTCATCAAAGGTTGCTGATCCCAACCTAATCACAGCTAGCCAAACAAGCTCGAGGCCAAGAAGTGTATGTACGCATACGCAACGATCAATCGGACTCAATGCAAACAAAGGACTGAGCTAAAAGAAACAATCGGAAAATATTAGCTCATTTTGCACCAAGCACTCGGAGAGACGCTAGTCAATTGCATTAATATGAATTTTAAGGCACCAGATTGCTCAACGAAGTTAAATACTCCAACTGAATTTTATGTCATAAAACACTCACCCAAGTTCGGTTCTCTCTTTTTCTTTTCTTTTTTTAAAACCCTAGTAGTGACTCAAAAGATTCAACTTTTTATTCCGAGTCTAATGAGGTATTTGAATCACAAACTCTCTCTTTTTTTTAAACCTTGTAGTGACTCAAAAGATTCAAAATCTCATTCTGAGTCTAATGAGGTATATGAGTCACAATCTCTTTTTTTTTGCCGAATGGGTGATGTATACCTCTAAAATAAATATTCAGTCGAAATAAATAATTTTGGAGCAGCCCATATGCAATTATCAAAGACTAGTCTCAAGGGTCAAAAGAATTTAAGTGAAGCTTTCAACAGACGCGCGAAAGTTTAATTCAACAAGCTTTCGGATGGTCCGAACATCACCACCCGCCTCAGATGGTTCGATCAGAATCAAAAGGTGCGGCTGGGGTGAGCGCGTCGGATGATCCGAACGTCTCACGCGGCTTCGGATGGTCCGATCGGAATCAAAAGGTGCGGCTGGGGCGAGCGCGTCGGACGGTCCGAACGTCTCGCGCGGCTTCGGACAGTCTGAACGGAATCGGGCGGCTCGGCTGTGGGCGAGCGCTCGGACGGCCCAAACATCTCGCGCGCCTTCGGACGGTCCAATTAGAATCGGTCGATCCGAATGTGCGGCGGGGACTTCGGTTGGTCCAAACGGACTCAAGATGATTTTGATCAGCCGATCTAGAACGGACGGTCTGAAAGTCCAGCAGGAAACTCCGGACGGGCCGAACGTGTCTGTCTAGGATTCTTTGCGGCGCACAACTTCGTGGAAGTTTAGGGTTTCTTGCGGCCGAAATAAACAAGGAAAAGGAAACCCAGGTGTGTTTGGATCTGATAAATTTCGAAGATGCGCAAAAGATCTTTTCGTGGACAACCAGAATAAGAGTTCAAAAGGTAAATTGAATCTACTTTTTCTCTCTCTTTTTTTTACGCTAATTGAAAGATCAACTAGCGGATTTTTCAAAGGTGTGAAATATCAACGATTAAGCAACGCAAAAGGACACGAGATGCAACTAAACGAAGGCGAGTTGGACTCTGACTAAACTAGCAATTAGCAACTTGACACGATAATGTAACCAAAATTTCAACGAGCAAAAACTGAAAATAAAGATTGCAATGGCTCAAAAGGGTGTTGGGACAGCGGAAAAACACTTCGAACAATTTTTTTGAGCTATTTTTTTGGAGTTTTTAGGACGATATGATGAACATAAACTAATTCTAAAAGGGATGAATTACCTCACGGGCAACCGTTACTCTGATACCACCTGATGTGACGATGGCCTGATCTTTCGAGAGGTACTGATAAGTCGATTGTGGAGAACTCAACGTTGATGGATCCCCTCGCAATCACTACACCACTGCTCCGATGGTTATCAACCGTGCCAAACGTGGTTGACCTCGCCAAGAAGGCTATCTCCTGCAAGACAAATCGAGAACACAAACAAGAGAGTAAAAAATGCAATCTGAAATTGTATTGCTAATAAAGATTAAGTTCACAAGTTGAGGTTCCTCAACCAGACGTGCGGTGAGACTACTAAGCAGAATAAACTCTTAAGAAAAACCCCAAGAAAACTAAAGGGGTGCAACCTCCTTAAATAGAAGTGGGGAGGTCGCACTTATCTAACAAAAGGGGGTGCGGTACTATTTATGGGTACTGTTCATATGAACAGTACCGCCTATAAATAGTGCCAGTCCGAATAGTCTAAGTATGATTACAAGGCCCAAGGCCCACTTTGACTCGGACTGAAAAAGTGACGCAAGTTGTTTTGTAGTTTTTGATCGGCTCGGATGGAATTTCGAGGTGAGACAAGATTCATCTGAAAGTAGACTCTAAGATCTTTCCAACGAGTACTCACGGGCCCCGAGAAACCTTCTGGGTCAAAAGTTATGGCCGTTTGAAGTAGACGCTGTCAAGTAGTCTGAATCTGAGTCGAACTCGTGAATATGAGTTGGATTGCGCTTGACGGTTCCACTTCTACACTTGAGCTCGTGTGGTCCTTCTCCATGGTTCCTAAGAACAAGAAAATCACAAGTCTTAGGAAGTATCGAATGCTCAGTGGAAATATTATTGACTTCTAAAAACGAGTTACCTGATAGTTGAGTTGATGAGCACGTGCTCGAGTGATTGGCCCTTGCCCGTCATTCATGGAAGCAGTAAGAGGAGTGTTCATATCAGTAGAAGTGATGTCCAAAGTGATGTCCTCATCACTCCTTACATAGATGTCACTCAACTTAGCAATGAGCAATACACCATTCTAAGGTATACTAACCAATTTCAATGTGCTCGAAATGCAATAGAAGAAATGTTCCACACTCAATTTAAACAACATGTATTCTATCAAATTTATGGTATTAAGAGGTTTGCAAATCATAGACACGTGACATGGGGCTACTTGAATACACAACCTCTTTACCATGGGCTCCATAATCTTCTTCAGACAGTTCATTTGCATAGGCTTGTGACAATCAAATGTGACTATAGCTCTCAAGTAATCAAGCAATACTATACAATCGTCTATGTCTCTCCCAATCATGAGTACTTCACATGGATGACGGGGACCATTCAAGTTGAAGCTACTAAGGAACATTTGCATAATTCTTTAGGCCTTCCTCACACTCAATATGTCAAGGTGCATGATGAAGATCCTATGCCTCTTGTCCATTCTGATGTGTTCTACAATCATGCTTTTGAGAAGTATGTGCATGGGAGAATTACTAGTCTCTTGCCACTTCCTAGTGTCATTAATAGGATAATGAGAGCCATTTTTCTTCCTAGAAGTGGAAACAATGATCAAATCCATGATCATGCTTGGAATGTCATTCAATACATTATGGAGTGTGCTCGCTTTGACATTGTCGACCTCATAATTAGGGAGATAGCCTTATCAAAAGGAGATAATGGTAAAAGAATTTATTATAGTCCTTATCTTATGAAACTCATAATTGAGAAGGCTGGGTACAATTCTCCTTGGATGAAGAACACCATAAGTGTAAGCCTAGGAAAGAACAACCTTAAGAGCCACCATAAGAAGTACATGGGCAGTAACATAAGCCTCATGGGTAGCAACATGAGCACTTTGAGTAGCATCAGGAGCACATTGGACCTCATGGGCAGCAACATGAACACTTTGCACAGCAGCAAGCTTAGCAAGGACAACAATAGCAAGCTTAATTCTTTAATGATGCTTTCATGAATGAAATTTGCCAAAGTCTTGGGCATCTCTCCACCATACTTGCTAGGGTAGATTCTAGAATGGAGAACATGGAAAGGACTCAGCATGAGGCACTTGTCGCTCAAGCGAGATGGAAATTCAAGAGTTGAGGTAGTTGAACGACAAGTGGTTGATCATGGAAATAGGCTACATCATGTTGAGCGAGATGATCCTCCTCCAGTGTACCATCATTGTCATCATGATACTCAGGATGGTTCCTCCTCTAGTGCTTCTCTTTGTCATCATGAGTACTCCACCGAGTGGTTTGGCCCTCATCGTTCCTCCAAGTGACTTCTTGGTGATTTGGTCTTCTCTTTTAGTTCTTGATGCCAGAGGGGGGGAATGAGTAGACATAGAAGAGATAAATTAATTATTATAGTTTTTATGTTGGTCAATAGACCTTGCTAGTAAGGATAAGCTTATGCATTCTTGTAAAATTATTATTGTAAGCTCATTGAACCTTTTGTGGAGTTGAATATATTTTGGACATCTTATGGATGTTTATGTCTCTCTTTATATCTTTGTGGTTTATTTGTAATATTGGTCCAAAATATGTTCCCTTGTATCCCACTTGTGGACATGCATGCATATTTATATTGTTGTTGATTATTATTAATTATATTATTTTCATGCTTCCACGAATTCAAAATATAGAGGAAACTCTGTTAAAATTTGCAAAATCCACATACATGTGCATGAACTTCCTTCCAATCCTCATGTACATATTTAGAGGGAGCTTTCTCTATATCTTGTGGCTTTGCCTAGTATTAACTTCAGAATTCATCTTGCATTCACTAAAATGAATTTAATGCTTCCAAAGCTTATCATAGAGTATACAATTGTTATGTACATGGCTTATACTCAAAAAATTATTTTTTTATCTCATTAACTTATTGAGTACTGTCATCAATTACCAAAAAGGGGAGGTTGGATGATTTAGACTCGTCATTTTGAGTTAATGACATGTTTTAGTAATTAATAATAATCATATTGTGGGACTAATATTTTTATTTGCGACGGACGAATAGGTTATGTCCCATGGTGGCGGATGACTTGAGATGACCACATGTGTTGATTGTCATCAAGTCAAGCAAATATTATCATGTGTTGATGACTAAAGTCAAGGACCCAAACTTGAGGTGAAGATGTGTGCCCAGGCTTGACTGGTCGTACGGTTCGACTAGGCTTTAATAGCTGGTTGCCTCTTTCTAGAGAATCATTTTTCTCTAACATTTGGTTTTGCTGTCTAATCGATGCCTATGTGGGCGGTCTGACTAACCTGGCCTGTAATGGTTAGTTTTCTAGTTGTTGCAGTGAAGGCCGGTCTGACTAGCCATATGTGATAGTTAGACCGATCAAGGCTGATTTCGGTTGAAACCGAGTCTAACAGCTAGTTTCTTAGTGTAAGGTATAAATACTCACTTGTGCCCAGTTGGACAAGGTGGTTGGTGCCATATTCTTCTCGCTTGAGCTAAGAGCAAACCCTCTCACTTCTTATGTGCATGTATTGCACATAGTGAGTTTGAAAACCTTGTGTAAAATCAATTTAATTTATGCTTTCGCATTACAAACTCAATTTTAGCTAAAGAAAATTAAAAACGCCTATTCATCCTCTCCAGTCAACCTTCTCATTCTTAAATTGGACTCCATCCACTATTTCCTTCATGTACAAGAAAGATGGGCTTATACCAAATATCCCCGAAGGAAAGGTGGGATTATACCAAATATCCCCGATGGACTCTTAAACTATAAATATAAAAGAGAGGCTATTGTAATTTATCAAGAAGATTATTATAATAAAGAAGATCACCGAATTGCTCTCCCTACATCTTGTGTCAATTTATTCTTCTACTTTTGTATTATCTAACTAGTATTGTGCCCATGCGTTGCAATGGAATCCAAAAAAATGTGAGACATAAATATAAGGGGTCATAAACCATACAATAAATATCAATATCAACCAAACAATCATGTGCGCAAGCCCTCAAGCATGCACTAGAAAGTGATGGAAGGTATACTGCATTGAGAAGGCAAAAGACACGCAACATCCATTAAAGAGAACACAAAAACATGGGCACCGATGAGAATTTTTGCATTACCATGACAATCCATATACATAAATACACTCAGGGTTGATGGAATTGCACTCAGCATTATCAGATACATGGTATGTATCCCGCATGTTACACTTTTGATGCTTAAACAAGGCATAATACATCACAAATCTGAGAGAAAGGTACCAAATTTATGAAGAAAATTATACTAAAAATATCAAAATTAGCATATGTAAAATAAGGAATTAGATCACCATGGCTACAATCAAATACAAATAGCTTTACATATGAACACCACCACCATACCAATTACCAATTCATTCAGCTGCAAATTAACATGTTCAGCTGCAATTTGGAATTTTAGATGAATTTAGAAATTTGAATGGGTCAATTTGGAGTTAAAATGAGAAAGATATGGCTTTTGGAAGTTTCAAAATAAGGAAAAAGGATAATTTCTGGAATTAATTTTATTCTGAAAATGAATTATGACGTCAGCAAAAATTATTTTTCTAAAGAAAAATCGGAATAATGACGTCAGCATGGAATTTAAATAAAATCACAGAGGCTGACAGGTGGGGCCGGTCCACGGTGGACCGAGTCCACGAAACGATACAGCGACGAGCGGCGGCGGCGACGCGCAAGCTAGGGTCGGCGTGGCACGCGCTGGTGCCGCCGCGTGTCAGCTGGCGGCGTGGCTGCGGCGTGGCGCCACGTGGCACCGGGGTGGATTTTGGTGATGTGGCGGTGGCGTGGCATGCCACGCGGCCGCGGCGTGGACTAGGGTCGGCGTGGCACGCGCTGCGCCGCCGTGACTAGGGCCGAGCGGCGACTCGGGTGATGCGACGGCAATGGATCGGGCGGTGGGTGCGGCCGCGCGGCGGATCGAGCCCGGCTCAGATCGAGCGAACAGCGAGATGCGGTAGCGCGGCGGGGCGGCGTCCGATCAATGACGCGTGGCGGGCTCGCCGCGCATGCGCCGCGCGGACGCGAGCGAAGCGCCTTGGCGCGACGCGGCGCGCGCGCGACCGAGGAGCGCGCGGGTTGCACGGTGGAGATGGGGCGCGTGGCGGGGCGGTGCCTCGCGTCTCGATCTTGGATGGACGGCGTGGATGCGGGGACTCGAAGCGGGATGGCGATCGATGACCGACGCGTGGTCCGCACGACGACGCGCGGCGTCAGCGCGACACGGACGCGCGCGCGGCGCAGCGCGACGCGACGCGCGATCGAGGAAGCGGCGCGGGCGCGGTGCTGGCGCGAGGACCGAGGGGCGGAAGCGGCGGCGACGGGGCGGTGGAGAAGCTCACCGGCGGCGGCAAAACGTTCTCCGACGACTTCGAAGACACGGCGCGGCGACGCACGCGAAGAGGAGGAGAAAGAGAGAAGACGCGGGGGAAAGGCTCCCGAGGTGACATTTTATACGCCATGGAGATGTAACGCGCGCACGAGCTCGCCGAGGAAGCGGCGGCGGTTTTAAATCTCTAACCGGCGGAAGCGGCGACGACTTCGAGGAAACGGCCGCTAATGCGCGCTCGGCGGCGGATGCTCGGGACCAATAATGGCGAAGAGTAACGGACGGAGGCGAAAAACGCGGGCTCGGGCGGTGCGAGAATGGCGGCGGCGCGAGGAAGCAACGGGGGACGATGGGCACGACAGGCGGGCCCACACAGCCGGCGAGAGAGAGAGAGAGAGGCAAGCGGCCGGATGAGCGGCGGGTGGCGGAGGAAAAATCTCGGCCGTCGGATCGCACGAAGAGGTAAGTGAAGATGGGCGCGCGGATCGATCCGGCGGCGGGAAGACTCGACGCGTGACAAGTGTCGACCATCGGGGAGGGAAAGGCGGGCGAAGGGTAAGTGAAGATCAATGGTCGAGATTAGCGCGGGGGACGGATGGTCGGATGGGTGACACGTGTCGCCGAGGAGTAATTAGGATTAAATTCTTTTAAAGATTTTGAAAACCTTAGGAGGCTTTAAAATACTCGAGAAAAATACCAAATAAATTTTAAAAATTTCAGAAAAATTCACGAAATTCTGGAGAGGTTTTAGACTTAAGAAAAATATTTCCAACACATGTTACTATAAACTTTTATTTTTAAACAGAAACCTTTAACTCTGAAAATTCCAAATAATTTGAATTAATTAATTTTAAAATTATTCTTTCCAAATAAAAGTAAAATTTGGGATGTTACAAACCTACCCCCCTTAGAAAGAATCTCGACCCAAGATTCGGAAGGACTGGAAAAGAGACTAGGGAACTCCGTTCTGAGATCTTCTTCACGCTCCCAAGTTGCTTCCGACTCTGGACAATTGTTCCACTGCACTTTGCAAAATTTGATGGTCCTGTTTCGAGTACGACATTCTGCTTCTTCCAAAATCTTGACTGGAAACTCTGAATATGTCAAATCCTCTTTTAGATCCACTTCCTCTAAAGGCATTAACTCTTCTGGGACTCGTAAACATTTTTTTAATTGCGACACATGAAACACATCATGTACATCTGACAATTGGGTAGGAAGCTTTAACTGATAAGCAACTTCTCCTCTTCTGGCTAAAATTGGAAATGGTCCAATATACCTCGAACAAGTTTACCACTAACCTTGAAACGACGCATCCCTTTTAGAGGTGACACTTTCAAATACACATGATCCCCTGGTGCAAACTCTAACATTCTGCGACGATTGTCCGCATAGCTCTTTTGCCTAGTCTGTGCTGTTTTCAACCTATCTCGAATTAAACGAACTTGCTCTTCTGCTAGCTTCAATACATCAGGTCCAAATACTTGACTTTCTCCTGTCTCTGACCAATACAAAGGTGTTCTGCACTTTCTGCCATATAAAGCTTCAAATGGAGACATCTGCAAACTTGATTGGTAACTATTATTGTAGGAGAATTCTGCGTAAGGCAAACTTTGATCCCAACTGGCTTTATTAGCTAATGCACATGCTCTCAACATATCTTCCAATATTTGATTTACCCTTTCTGTCTGACCATCTGTTTGAGGATGATAAGCAGTACTGAAGTTTAAATTAGTGCCCAGAACTTCATGAAGTTTCCGCCAAAACCTTGAGGTAAATTGAGATCCTCTATCCGATACGATTTTCTTTGGAATTCCATGTAAACTAACAATTCTTGACATATAAAGTTCTGCCAATCTATCTCCTGAATACGTAGTCTTTACTGGTATAAAATGTGCAACTTTTGTTAAGCGATCCACTATAACCCAAATTGAGTCATAACCTGACTTGGTCTTTGGTAATCCAGTTATAAAGTCCATTCCGATTTCCTCCCATTTCCATTCAGGTATCTGTAATGGTTGCAAAAGACCAGCAGGTCTTTGATGCTCTGCTTTAACTCTTTGGCATATATCACACAAGGCTACATATTCTGCAATTTCCCTTTTCATACTGGTCCACCAGTAACTTTCCTTTAGATCTTGATACATTTTTGTACTTCCGGATGAATCGAATATCCTGCCTCATGAGCTTCCTTTAAGATTAAATATTTTATTTCCTTTTTCTCGGGTACTAGAATTCTCTTTCCAAACCAAAGAATTCCCTCTTCATCTTCTGAAAATCCAGGTGCTTTACCCTTCTTCATATTCTCTTTAATTTCTTTAGCATATTCATCCTCTCGTTGGGCTGCCTTGATCTGATCTTCCAAGGTAGGGTGAATCTTTAATGTAAACAGAATACCTTCCTTAACTATTTCCAAATTCAGTCGCTGAAATTCTTCATAAAGAAATGACTATCTTGAGTCAACATATTGTTAACATGACTCTTCCGACTCAACGCATCGGCTACTACATTAGCTTTTCCTGGATGATAGTGTATTCCCACATCATAATCTTTTATCAATTCGAGCCATCTTCTTTGTCTCAGATTAAGGTCAGGTTGAGTGAATATATACTTTAAACTTTTATGATCTGTATATATTTCACACCGATTGCCGATTAAGTAATGCCTCCACAACTTTAGAGCATGCACAACCGCTGCTAGCTCTAAATCATGAGTGGGATAATTTTCCTCATGCGGTCTTAACTACCTTGATGCATAAGCTACCACTTTTCCTTCTTGCATTAGTACACAACCAAGAATTTGTCTCGACGCATCACAATAAACTTCAAAATCCTTTCTAATATCAGGTAACCGCAGAACTGGTGCTGAAGTTAACCTCTTCTTTAACTCTTGAAAAATATCCTCACAAGATTTACTCCATTCAAATTTCTTTTCCTTCTTTAACAACTGGGTGAGAGGCCTGGCGATCTTGGAAAATCCTTCAATGAAACGACGATAGTAACCTGCTAAACCCAGGAAACTTCGGATTTCTGTTATGGTCTTGGGTTGGATCCAATTTAACACATCCTTAATCTTTCCTGGATCCACAGATACTCCTTCTGCAGAAATTACATGTCCTAAGAACTCAACTTTCTTCAACCAAAATGCACATTTACTGAATTTGGCATACAATTGATGTTCTCTTAATCTTTGTAAAACTATCCTCAGATGTCCTTCGTGTTCTTTCTCAGTTTTGGAATAGATAAGAATGTCATCTATAAAGACAACAACAAACTTATCTAAATATTCCATGAATACTTTATTCATCAAATTCATAAAGTATGCCGGTGCATTTGTCAGACCGAAAGACATCACCGTATACTCGTATAATCCATACCGAGTAGAGAAGGCTGTTTTAGGTATATCTTCGGGTCTAATTTTTAATTGGTGGTATCCTGATCGAAGATCAATCTTAGAGAAGATGCTTGATCCTTTTAGCTGATCGAATAAATCATCAATCCGTGGTAGAGGATATTTATTCTTGATTGTTACTTCATTCAAAGCTTTATAATCCACACACATACGCTGGCTACCATCCTTCTTGTTTACTAGAAACACTGGCGCTCCCTAAGGTGAAGAACTTGGTCTAATGAAACCTTTTTCCTGCAATTCTTGAATCTGCCTCTTGACTTCTGATAAATCATTGGCTGACATCCGATATGGTCTCTTTGATATTGGAGCTGTACCAGGTACTAGATTTATAACAAATTCAATCTCTCGGTCTGGTGGCATCCCTGGCAAATCCTCAGGGAATACATCAGGGTATTCACTCACTACAGACACATCCTCCAAACTTCTTCTCTTTAGGCTGGTCAACAAACTTTCCGTATTTGAGGATGTATTGGATTCATATCTAATCTGAATTCCATCAGAATTTGTGAGAATAATGGCACGATTGGCACAATCTATCTGCCCTTTATACTTGGTCAACCAATCCATCCCAAGTATTATATCTATGCCTTTGGAGTCTATTATAATAAGGTTCGCTAGGAACTTTACTCCGTTTATATCTATGGTTGCTCTAGGGCAAACCAAATTAGTCCTCAATTCTTTTCCAGGTGATTGGACTAACATAAGATTCTTTAGCAAACAAACATTCCAATTATTTTTTTCCACAAAAGCTTTTGTTACGAAGGAATGTGAAGCTCCGGAATCAAATAATGTAATTGCGGGAACTGAATTAACAAGAAACTTACCTGAACCACGTCCGTGTATCTGTCTTTATCGCAGAATAACATGATTTACACGCCCTTTGTTGAACATCTGCGGAGTCTTGGGAGTTTGAGGGCTTCCACGTCCTTGATTAGTGTTTGAAGTTCTTGCCGGCGTAGAATCAAGATTAAAACGAACTGGAGTTACTGCTTGACGCTTCTGGGGACAATTATTAGCGTAATGCCCCATATTCTTGCAATTGAAGCATTGCACTCCTGCAATCGCAGTCCTATTCTGCTGGGGTTGAACTGCATTCCCAACTCGAGAAGCTTGAGGAATAGGGCGAGGTGCAGAAATCGGTGTCCTCACCGATCGGGCACCGGAGGCCTACTGAATCTGTTGTGGAGTAGGGCGATGGCGAGCTACTTGCATTCTGCTGAGCTTGAAACTTCCTCTTCCTAGATTCATAAAGCTGACGCTGGGCATCCTCTTGAACAAGTGCTTTATTCACCAGGTGCTGAAAAGTAGGATAGTCATTGGATACTAATTGCACTTTGAGATTAGGATCCAAACCTCCCATAAACCTCCAAATCTTTGCATTATCATTTGCTACGTCCTCTGGTGCATACCTTGATAGTTGAATGAACTTACTCAAATATGCGGAAACGCTAAGGTTTCCCTGCTGCAGTTGGTGAAATTCCTTCCTTTTCATTTCCATAATGCTCATAGGTATGTGAGTGGCTCGGAAAGTTCGCACAAAGTCTGCCCAAATAATATTCTGAGCATTTTGGTGTGCCGTGCAGTAATTTTCCCACCAGTTGGCAGCAACTCCCTTGAGTTGATGTGCAGCAAACAAGACTTTTTCATTCTCGTTACATTGAGCTAAATTTAACTTCCTCTCCACTTCCTTAATCCAATCATACGCTTCCAATGGATCAGCAGATCTGCGAAATCGAGGTCGAGTCCTCATGAATTCACCAAGCTTGGACCGAGGTGGTTGAGCAGTGCTTGCTTGAGCCCGATTAACTTGATTTTGAGCTAAAGCTTGAAGAAGTCAGTAATTGCATGGCCATCATCCGCTCCAAGTTCGGTGCTTGAGTCATGGAGGTGGAATTGGGGCATTGTTGTCATTGGACCCTTGACTATTGCTGACATTGCTCCTTGTATTCACCATCTGAAGCTCCACCAAGAGAACACAAGGTAAGAGAGAAAAGCATAGATGAGGAACAGGGGTAACTAACAACATCCCAAACCAACACACAAGAACAAAGCAACAGCTGAGAAAACGCAACTTTGAAATTCAAATTAGTTTTAAGAATGGCTGTACCACAGGTGCACAAGGCTCGGTACAGTCCATTTTATTACATCACAATATTATAAGCGTTCTAATATCGAAAAACAACTAAGAAGGGATACTGCTGACTGGCATCTACTCATCCTCCACGATGATGCGCTCCTCGGGTTCCTCCTCGGGTCCTCCTCTGACTCAGCGGAGTGGCTCTGTCCACAAGTAGCGCAGTTGTTTGGTGAACGGGACCGAGATCGACTCTGGCTGAAGGCAGGCGATATGGAATGAGAGCGATGGCGTCCTCTGCTAGAATCTCCAACGTCGATGTTGGGTGATGGACCGGGGCGTCGCACACTCTTCCGCGCAGATGAGTGCAGTGCGGGTCCTGAAATCGACGTGGTGGCGGCAGGGCTGGCAGAGTGGGTGCGATCGCCGGCTCAAGCGTTCCACCGGCCTCGGCAGCAATCCTTGCCTGATTTGCGTCAGCGTGGGCGGTCTCACTCTATAGAAGCTGCACGCGAAGAGTATCGGAGTGCTCGTAGCTCGAAGTAAGAAGCATCCGAAGAAGTCCTATCTCCTGCTGTGCCCTGGTATAGGTCGCTGAAGTCGCCTGAGTGAGCTGCACCTGGTGAGACAGTGAGGGTCATCCACCACAATCTAAAAAGGCTCCGGATGAGTCTGTCCTGCTCTCGTAGTTGGGAAGAAGCTGAAGGGTGACTGTCGCAGTTCTGCCTTATGCCTCTTACACAACTCAGTGATCGCCATCTGGGCCGCATCTTGGATAGCATCCGAGCAGTGAATCTGAGGATGCTCGATCTGACGTTCAATGGGATCAAATTTCCCTTCTTGAGCGTAGAGGAACACCTCCATGGTCCACGAGTCCATGTTCATGATCCTGGTCTTCCGCCCTCTGAAAATGGGCTGCTGAGTATACTTCAGATGTTGCATCAACTGCCGTAGAAGACTCACAAATGCTCCCTCGCCCTCACCGTGAGAAAGGTGATCCCATAGAGCTGACGACGAAGAACCTGCCATCTACAAGTTGAAAAATAGGAGAGATCAGTAAAACTTTTTATAGAGTGAAAAGGAAGAAAAGTACAAGGTACTAAGTAAGAGAAGAGTAGAAGCAAAGGAACTTATTTTTTTTTTGTATATAAATTTTTATTAACATAAATCTTTAAGGCTTGCCAAAACCTAGGGCTCGTCCTCTGATCAAGTTGGCTCGATACCATACAGTAAGACCCGGAGCAAAGAACTCCGAGGATCTTCCGTGTATTACTGCACTAGTCCCAGATCAAAGCTAGTGCACACAGTTAAACAGATATGATACATAACCAATCACGCTTTGTTACAATACTCGAGAGTACAGACCTCGAAGTCTTATTTACAAATGAGGGTTTAAGTCCTCACACAAACAGAACACAGCGGAAGCAAAAGATAAACCGGCGAAGTCCCATCAATACGCCACATGCAAATTGACTGGGGAAGAGTGACCTAGTCCCCCGGAAAGAATCCATCACAGCTGCAAGCGAAACAGTAGTAATCCTTCTTGAGCTTCGACCTCCTCTGAGAGTTATTTTGAAGTGTAGTATGTGAGTACATAAAGTACTCCGCAAGTCTTGGGAAAAATGCAATAGATGCAGAGTTTCTCAAAGGAAGGTTATATGGTTCTTTTGCAGAAATCAGCATTTTATTTCAAATTTACATACTTATCTTAAAAGCAATTTGTTAAACAGTTTATTTTCAATAATTGAAATTAGATAAATAATTTAGTGAAGGTTTCATCCACCTACACTAATAACAAAAGCTATCTCCGCCAAGGTTTAAAATGAAGGTTAAATCCACCTGAACTGGTTACATCCACCAGACCAAAAATCACGAGAGTTCCTTCCACTCCCGAGTTTTACAAAACATTTTTATTTTAAATTCAAAACCAAAACTCTACCATGTGAATGCATTCCTTGCTCGCTCTTAACCGTGGGCACGGCTATTCGAATAGATTATTACTCTGCAGAATGTGTACAACTTTACCCACAAGAGATAATTTATCTTAATAGTCAACATACTTCCTTTGGCATGAGACCCAGATAAAATATCACAAAGCCTTTACCTCACTCTAGTCTAGTTAGATACCACCCGTTGAGGTTTCACCGCTGAAGGGTTAAATCCACCACAGTCAGAAGCCCCCTCTTGCGCCATGTGAGTACAGTAAATCCCTGTCCCTCACTGTGAGTAAACCAGTAAATCTCTAGCACCCACTAACCACTTGTGGTACCAAAACTAAACTATCGTAAGTTAGTTAGCTAGGTTGTACCCATTTTAACTTGTGGTTGTACGAGTTGCTTAGTTTGGACAAACACAAGCGTCGGTCCTTAAACGACAAGGGTGGATCATTCACAATCCCATTTTTCGTGCTAAACCGCACCAACCAATCATTCCATCCACCCTGGTCTAATTTTCATTTTGAATTTCCTTTTTAAGTTAAAATTACAGTGGTAACATCTATTACCACTTTCCAAACAAATCATTAAATCAAAAACATTTATTAACCATTTTTCTCATATGAGCATTTTTACATTTATCAACTAAACTAAGCATTTGCTAATACTCTAAATTCAACAACAAATAATACTAACTCATTTATGAGTCCAAGAATATCCTATGTTGACAAGGGTACATGGTAAGCAATTTCCAAAGGAGGGTATAACAAGTTTGGCATTTAACTAAATTTTTCAAGATTAAATTATCACTTTAAATAACATAGCCATGCAATTAATTTAAAATATTTATGAAATCATTTACAAATTTGGGATCAAAATGGTCAAGGAGACTTGCCTTCTTGAATTAGGTTGGAATCCTCCTAAGGTTGCTCTTGAAAATCTTCCGAGAATTCGGACTCTACACGAGAAACGAGAAGAATCAAAATAAATAAAATAAAATAAAACTCAAAAATTAAAAATAAATATACCAAATCAAATTTCGGAATTTTAGATGAATTTAGAAATTTGAATGGGTCAATTTGGAGTTAAAATGAAAAAGATATGGCTTTTGGAAGTTTCAAAATAAAGAAAAAGGAAAAAGGATAATTTCTGGAATTAATTTTATTCTGAAAATGAATTATGACATCAGCAAGAATTATTTTTCTAAAGGAAAATCGGAATAATGACGTCAGCATGGAATTTAAATAAAATCACAGAGGCTGACAGGTGGGGCCAGTCCACGGTGGACCGAGTCCACGGAGCGAGACACGCGGCGCGTACCGACGCGGCAAGCTAGGGTCGGCGTGGCGCGCGGTGCCGCCACGCGTGTCAACCGATGTGGCTGCCACGTGGCACCTAGGGGTGGATTTTGGATGACGTGGCATGCCACGTGGTCGCGGCGTGGACTAGGGTGACGTGGCACGCTGGCTCTTGCCGCCACGTGGCTAGGGCCGTGGCGACTCGGTGTGCGCGGCGCGGATCGGCGGCCGGTGCGGTCACGCGGCCGAATCTGAGCCTTCGGCTTAGATCTGAGCGAACGGCGGAGATGCGGTAGCGCGGGGGCGGGACGACGTCCGATCAACGACGCGTGGCGAGGCTCGCCGCGCGAAGCATCGCACGGACGTGGCGGCGCGCGCGGGCGCGGACGCGGGCGGCGCGACCGAGGGAGCAGCGCGGGTTGGACGGTGGAGATGGGGACGCGTGGCGGGAGCTGGTGCCTCGCGTCTCCGATCTTGGATGGACGGCGTGGATGCGGGGACTCGAAGGCGCGAAGGCGATCGATGACCGACGCGTGGTCCGGCACGACGCGCGAAGCGTCGCGCAGACGCGGGCGCGCGCGGCCGAGCGCGGACGCGGACGGCGCGATCGAGGGAGCGGGCGTGGACGCGGGGTGCTGGCGCGGGGACCGAGGGGCGGAGTGAGCGATGGGGACGGCGGAGAAGCTCACCGGCGGCGACGAAAACGTTCTCCGACGACTCGAAGACACGGCGGCGACGACGCACGCGAAGAGGAGGAGAAAGAGAGAAGACGCGAAGGGTGAGAAGGCTCCCCGAGGTGACATTTTTATATGCCGCGGAGATGTAACGCACGCGCGAGCTCGCCGGAGGAAGCGGCGACGGTTTTCGTCTCCAACCGGCGGAAACAGGCGACGACTCGAGGGGAAACGGCTGCTAATTAACGCGCTCGACGAGCGGATGCTCCGGGATCAATAATGGCGAAGAGTAACGAACGGGAGGCGAAAAACGCGGAGCTCGGGCGGTGCAGTAATGGCGACGGCGCGCCGAGGAAGAAACGGGCGGGGACGATGGGCCTGACAGGCGGGGCCCACCTGTCGGCGAGAGAGAGAGAGGAGGCGGCGGCGGATGAGCGACGGGTGGCGGAGGAAAAATCTCGCCGTCGGATCGAGACGAAGAGGTAAGTGAAGATGGCGCGCGATCGATCCGCGGCGGGGAAGACTCCGATGCGTGACAAGTGTCAGCCATCTGGGAGGGAAAGGCGGGCGAAGGGGTAAGTGAAGATCAACAGTCGGGATTAGCGCGGGCAGGGACGGATGGTCCGGATGGGTGACACATGTCGCCCGAGGAGTAATTAGGGATTAAATTCTTTTAAAGATTTTCAGAAAACCTTAGGAGGCTTTAAAATACTCAGAAAAATACCAAATAAATTTTAGAAATTCCAGACAAATTCACAGAAATTCCTAGAGAGGTTTTAAACTTAAGAAAAATATTTCCAACACATGTTACTATAAACTTTTATTTTTAAACAGAAACCTTTAACTCTGAAAATTCCAAATAATTTGAATTAATTAATTTTAAAATTATTCTTTCCAAATAAAAGTAAAATTTGGGATGTTACACCATGAGAATCTATGGCAGGACCTTATTGTTCATCTTATACTGAAATGAATAAAAAAAGAATGTTCAAAGCATTGCTAAGGTATCAAGCAGTTTATGCTAATCTAAAAAGATCAAATTAATGATGAATTGCAAATGTGAGTTGTATTTTTGGTTTTAGCAATTTCTTACATCATTGGATTTTGTGGCTTGCTTGGGTGTAGAACCGCCATAAAAAATAATCTCGACCGCCATAGAGCATAGAAGAACCAAAGCAAGACGTATCAACTGATTCATATGGATGAGAGTGCTTCTTGTCCTTCGTTTATGCAATGCGACTTTTAGCAAGACTCCACTGGGATCTACCATCTGGAAGACATATTAATCCTTTTGCGGTTAATTTGCTATTTTGTCATACCTTAGTGCTCCAAAACGAGTAACATGAGACCCATATGATAAACATTCCATGATAAATTGATAATGCCTAAAAAATAATAAACAGTCCATGATGTTGGAGACAAGAGTTTGAAACAGAAAGTAATTTCTGGTTGGTTGACGTTGAAGATAACCAATATATGCACATTGTACCTAAACTTGTGAAACTCTTGACATCTATGCAAGTGGTAACTACAAGTGAAAAACAAGCTCCTAACTTTCAAGATTTGTCTAGAATTGAAATTCTTTCTGTTCAAACTCATTGATACACAGCTGTGATATAATGTTCTATTTCATTTCCACAATAGTGTCCTAATGGCATATGCGAATAAGATTAGAAGGGGGATCCCACAACCAAGGTTATCACAGTGCTCCAGCAAGTCGCGGCGAGCCCGGAGCATCTGGACGCCTAGTCGGCTAGGCGCCCGCCATGGCGATAGTTAAACGATAATAATAAATACAAGTAATACCTTATATAACTGAAAATTAAATAATCATGCAACATAGCACAAATTAATGGGTTGGTATACTACATACCATTTGTAAGAATATGAAGCCCAAGCTATATATGTCAAATCAGTCAGGAAAGTTTAGCTGCCAACTTGTCAATGAAAAAAATGCTACATTAGCTCAAGTAATGATATTGATTGGAATAATTATATTAGAGAACCGAGCCTTCTACTTTCATCCTAGTCTTTCATTCATCATTCAACTCTAACTCATTCCCATGCACAAGCTCAATTTGAGCACGTTCTTCACCACTCTCATGAGAAGGTGGTGGTTGTCCAAACTCATCATCACACACCATCACATCTTCTTCTTCATGATCACGAATAGATGGAGATGCACATCGATTATAAACTTGAACATCCACATGAGTTCTCCTAGAAAAATTGTGCCCACGAAGCAAGGATGTTGTAACACCCCAAGACCCACAATACCCTGAGATGCCACTAAACCACTCTACAGCTAGCCAAATTTACAAGATAATTTAAACTGGCAACAAATTCTAATCATGACGAAACTAAGCGGAAGCATGACCAACTAAGGCAACAAAGATAATGATAATAAGTTCAATAATCTAAAACAACCTCTAGCAGTTTAACCACCAGAATAGTCCACAAGTTCAATATTATTTAATTAAAATAAACATCCACGAATAGCTAGGCAATTGACTAGAATCCTTTCGACTTTATTACAGCATAAATTGAAAAACCAAGTGCATTATTGTGGTGCTGCTCTACCCATCCCATGTATGCTCAAGAATCACCTATAGGAGGAAAATAAGAGTGAGATAAAATCTCAGCAAGCAAACTGTTTAACAGGCTATTCAAACCACAAATAAAAATACAACATCATTAATGTTTCCATAATTGTTTAACAAGCTACTTAAACTACAATAGTTTAGTCATCAACATTTATTTCCCACAATGACCATATTTATATTCTCAACACTGAATCACCACCAACGGTGGTAAAGCATTAGCAAGTAAATCTTGATTGACTACTTCATATTCTCAACCACTACCACTACCAATAACAATAAAGTATTAACATGTTTACATCACTATCTTTATTATTTCTCACATCCACAACTGCTATCAACAGTTACCACAAAATAAAAGAATCACATACCACAATCACAACCATTATCATACCACAAGGGGTGAACCCTATTCTATCACAGCCACATTCATCATACCACAAGTGACTCTCATAAGCCAATTCCACATTAAAACTGAGGAGTTACGTTTGTTTGTAAATAAATTCCACCACAATACATTGCATAAGTATGTAAATGATCTATCCACAATGTACATCTACATTCATTAAACCTCCAAAACTTCCCACGAGTCAAGCCACATAAGGCTTTAAACAACTAACATATGAATGCAGTTACTCCATCCACAATGTAATGCATATGCATGCTATGCTACACCTTTACCCAACAAGGTAAAAGTGTGCATCGTACTACAGCTATGTACGATGTTGTACCGGTACGGTCGCGGCTATAAGCGACGACATCCATAATGCAATATCATGGCATGTTATGAATGATATGATAATCATAAACCACAAGAATTCCAACCACAAGGAGCATCAATATGATCCTTATGAATTTAACCTCAAGGAACCATCCACATATCCACCATGCATTTATTTTCATATTCCACAATTGACTCATTAAGCAAATTACGACATGACTACCAAAACTTATCCAAAGCATAACAATGGACTATTAATTTTGCTACCACGACCTTATTTAGTAAACATGCAACCATGGCATATCATTTCAAAATTATGAAAAAACATGTATATTACAAATAATAAGAATAACGGGTTAAACGGTAGCACATCCACTACGTTTACTTATCTCTACCGGCGAAGTGAAGAAATCACGCGCGTTCAGGAGCAAATCACCTGTCCAAAAGTACCTCTCAGCACAATACAACAACAATGAAAACACGTCTTAAGAAGTAAAGAGGTCGCTAATCCCCAAAACCCCACAACATCCCTCTTCGCTTAACGTTTCCACACTCTGCCTACTGCAGCAACGCTACTTAACATTTTTATATCTTTAAAAATATTAAACTAATTATAGCAAAAGATATATATATATATCTGGAATCTACACTTAAATACCTTCACTTTTCAAGTAGATCACTTATTTTTAATTCTCCACTAACAAGGTGTAATTTACCACGCAAAACAGAGGATGCACTATATTCTGGCATTCTGGACAACCAGTTTCTAACACTACCTAACTACAGTACAAGACTCTAAAAATTATAATTTTTATACAACAATTAGATTACAAAATTCTCTATATTTTTCATAATTGTGACCAAAACATAAAAAATCATCTACTACTCCTAAATCACACTTGAACAGCAATCTGCCCCAGTCTGCACCCCTGATAGACAGCGAGGTTCCTGACCCTTCTACACCCAAATCCCATGGCCAAAAAATCTTTAAAAAATATAGAAGATGCATATCATCGTCCTCTACAATTTTACCTTTGGGTAGACCCAATAGAAAAAATCGTTTAGTGGGTCAAAACTGCACAAACAGACACGCTGCACAAATCAGCCTACGTGCAGACAGCGAAAAACCCTCATCGGTTAATTACTTTGCTAATCCCCTACTAATCCCATGCCAAGAACTAATTACACCTAAAACAGAGAGAATTGAGGTGGGAGAAAATTACCTAGGGTTCCCACAAGATCACCTCTCCTCATTCCTTATTCCTCTCCTTCCTTCCCTTCTTCTTCCTCTTCTTTTGCTCGGTTGCCAAGGGATGAGATGTGCTGCATGGGGAAGGGTATGCAAGGGAGAAGGAGGATGTGGGGGAGAGGTGGGGAGGCAAGGAGGGGCGGCCACAAGGGGGTGGGGGCGGCCAAGGGGTGGGAGGGGTTTGGCTAGAGTTTGGGGGAAGAAAAGCGGGTGGCTTCGGCCCCTTTTTGGGCTAGCTGGCCCAAAGTGGCTAGCCCACCCCTCTAGAAAATCCAAAATTTGATTTTTAATTAGTTTATTTCTTTCTTTCACTTTAGACAATTCTATAATTTTATTCCCGCCTCCCGCGATCCACCGAAACATCGAAGAACTCCGCGATTAATTTAAAAACCAACGCCGAAACGACGTTTAGAGCATTACAGATGTTGTATTGACAGCCTCATCAACATGCAACCATAGAAGATCATCCTCACCGATATACACTTGTTCAGCTGATGTGACATCCTTGTTAACCCACTCATTATCCCAATGGAACTTTTCTAGAAACAAAGGGTTGAATTTGTTACCTTGTTCATTAAGCCTTTGAAACCTAGATGTAATTTTTTTGTTATATAAGATATAAACCAAATCATTCAATTTTTTAAACTCCAACCGGTTTCTCTTCTTGATATGGAGCTACAAAATGGAAACAAAAGTATGAATCATAAACAGCCCATAATTGAAAAAAAATACAGCACATAATTAATGAACTTCTGTTTGCTTTACTTAATACTTACAAACTCAAATGTACTCCAATTTGCATTCACAACCGGATGAGGAACAATAAAGACCAACAATGCGCTTCACTATTTTTTGTAATGGGATAGCCAGGCCACCGTTTGATTTTCACCAATCCACTATAAGGTAAAGTGTGAAACATAAAGCCCCATATTAGAAAGATTAAGAATGGAGTAAAAAAACTAATTGAACCATAAATTATTAAAGTTTGAGGACTCACTAGGACTCTTCTTTTTCCTTTGCAGCTTGGCGAGTGTGGTATCGAAGCTAGCATGAGTTTGCTCATAGTCATCAGCTAGGACATCAATTTTGGAGAGCAATTGTTCATGTTCATCACCACTAAACATCTTCATCATCACTCAATTAAAAGTATTCCTTATGATTGTTGCACAATCACTATCACTTTTCAAGATATCAAAAAACCTTTGTGGATTCAAAAACAATAGAGCCCCATGCAAGTTTTGCTCCATTTGATCCTCCCATCGACGGTCAACAATCTTTATGATCCTCTCCAACAATCTCTCCGTCCTAGCGAAATTCTCCTTGAGATTCTCCTTACACATATCCATAGCAACCGTAAGATCTGCCATTGCGGGTTTCTCATCACCATCAACAAGCCTCAACACAATAAAAATAGAGTGTGTTGCTCTTATGCAATCTTCCACAACATTCCAGAATGCTGTGAAGAGCACAACATCGGACACACTATTTCATGTTTGTGTTTTCCCCAATTGGGACCTATACTAATCATTAGTAACAAAGGGCTTTCTCAAAGCATTTTGATGCCTATACATACTTTGCAAAGTGTAGAAAGAGGTCACAAATCAAGTAGCCGTAGGCCTCACAAGATCTTTCCCACCTGTCAACTCTCTCCGTGTGTTGAGAAGCCTCAAATGCCTATAGATGAATGTTGTCATATACCTTGCTTTGGATATCCAACCCTTGAACTCTACCATATCTCCAAAATCCTCAAGCATAAGATCCAAACAATGGGTAGCACATGGAATCCAATATAGACTAGGGAATCTCTCCATTAGGATGCTTTCCACCGCCTTGTAGTTAGCCCCATTGTTAGTGACTACTTGAATAATATTCTCAGCACCAATCTCATTAATTTGTTTCTCAAGTAAGTTGGCCAAATAGTTAGCATCATGAAGCTCATGTGATGCATCCATTGACCCTAAGAAGAAAGTCATGTTTGGATTATTGACAAGGAAATTGATCAAGTGCCTTCCCCTCTTATCTGACCATGCATCCGATATTAGTGAGCAACCATAGTTTTTTCAAGACAACTCATGCTTAACCCTCAACTGGCTAACTTTCATCTTTGACTCCTCTAGCAATGGAACCCTCAACTCATGATAACTAGCCGGCTTCAACCCATGCCCATACTGCCCAATTGCTTCAACCATCTCCTTATAGCTCCCTAAGTTTGCAGCATTGAATGGAATGCCATTCTCATAAAAGAACTTACCGATGTACTTTATCGTCGTATGTCTTTCTTCCTTACTCTTTCCACTCCTATACGTGCTGATTTGGTTAACCCTTGGGGTATGCCTTAGTCTTACTGCTTCTATTGGGGACTTCAACACCATTGCAGGGATTTTAGCTTGCTTCGTTGGCCTTGACTTCTTGAATAAGGCAGCAGCTGCAGCCTTCCTTTTGGAGGCTGTCCCGAAGCATGGAGTCACCTTTGTCGCTGTTGAAGATGGACATGAGGCCTTGGAGGATGCCTCCTTTTGCTGCACTTCTTGGACTTCATCAGCACCATCCTTCTCCCCTTCAGTCTTTTCTTCAATGGTGATCGGCACCATTTGAGTGGTCTTACTCATCCATTCTTGCATTTTTCTCATTATCTCAGTAGTGGTTTCCAAGCACTTCACAATATCCCCAAAACCCCCAATGAGATGTTGCTTTAGCCTTTTGATGCCCGAGTGCACATGCCTCCTACAAAGGGTACATTCCACCAGATCTTTGTCTTCGGTTGGCCAAAATGCGTATTTCCATCTTGGGTGCTTTGACTTGGCCTTTCTCTTCAGATCCTTAGATGGATCATAAGTCTCACTCTCACCGCCTTCCCCAGCTTGCGTAGACGACATATGTTACTTTGTAAGCACACAGAGAACAAGCCATAAGCACATTCGCACCAAAACTTAATACATGTCTAAAATCTAAAGGGGTACCAACATGGTGAACTACTAAACTTGCTAAATGGGTTCTAATCGCAGAATCGCATTGCCAAAATCGTAGATTTCAACAAAGAAGTTAAAGGCATAATGTGTTTAACTCTGTAGTACTATGAGTTCACATACATTTCCACAATGACATGAGTCATGGCTCATGGCAAATTCTAACATGATGCACAAAATGGCTCATGGCTTCAGCCTACAGGCTTACATACACATACATTTGCACAAAATGGCTCGTGGTGGTATGGCACAAGTGCACAAGGAGGGAGGAGAAAGCCCTACATGGCGTTTCTTTACTGCAGTCTGTCAACTGCCGTGGAAGAAAGTAGAGGAGGGGAGGGAGGAGATCACCTATGGAGACCACCAGCACATCTAGGCGCAAGCAGAGGAGCCAGACATAGAATGATAGAAGAAACCAAGAAAGCAGAGGAGAAAGATGAAGAAAGGAGGAAGGATCGGAGGTCACCTGAGCTAGAGGAGAGGGAAGCCGGCGACAGGAGGAGGCACAGGCTGCAGATCGGCGACGGGAGGAGGAAGATGCTGCAGATTGGCGGCAAGAGGAGGCAGGAGATCGGTGCGGTGGCGGGAGGACGCTGCAGATCGGTGGCGGTGGTGAGAGGTCTCCCTATGGTGAAACCCTACCAAGGAGAGGCGGCTGGAGGCTGGATTGAGGAGTATTCAGCTGCTGGTTGACTCAAGTCGAGTGGCTAGGCCTTTACTTCCTTCGATGGATCCCCCTAGACGGCCGCCAGAAAGTGTTGGGCATCGCCTGGACATCGCCTAACTCGGCACGAGCTGGGCGATGGTCCACGGCGTCCACCGTCGGCCACCAGGACGCCTTGGCGACACCTTGATAACCTTGCCCACAACTATTTGTAATGCCAGCTTGTGCACTTCAAATTGCAATCTAGCAGTTTCTCACCAACGTCCACCTCCCCTGGCTGAGTTCCTTCTACAAGGTCACCACCACTATCTACGCTGATAGATTGAACTGTTGAATCTCTGCCATCACCTGGTCTAGGGTTTTCATGATCTAAACTCCCCTGCTCACTAATACCAACATTCTGCGCATTACAGCCATCACCGTCCTTCTGTACAGGCACAACATCGGCATTCTCCACTACATTGGACACTACAGTACCAGGCCCCTGGCCATTGCATTGCTCCACCTGCGACCTCGCTGCTTCCTATATTGACAAATGAATATTACACATAGCAATAACTCACTCAAAGTCCCCATCTCACAGAATCACAATCTTCACCTCAAATGGCATGCTACGGCTGCTGCCGCTCTCCCCGGCAAGCAACTTCAATCCAACAGGAGACTTTGGATCCGGCACAACCTCCTCCCCATCGGCCCCTCCTTCCCTGCCCCCTCCTTGGCCTCGGCCTCTGCATCAGCATCAGCTTCGGCCTTCTTCTCGGGACCCCTATTTTCCTTCTTCTTCTTGAATTGTTGCAGCTGCATGCAAATGGCACGAAACACTCGATCAAAAAATTGAAAAAAGTCTCACAAAAATAAAATACAAATTTGAGGGATTCAGTACCTTCTTGCGTCGGGCGGCAAGGAGATCGGTGCGGTCCTGTTCCCGCGCCGCTGCCCCTATGATCCATATGGAGATCTCCTAGGGAGTGATCACGCGAGGCGGAGAGGCATCAATTCCACCAAACCCTAGCCCCAACGGCCAGCGCAACAAAATCAAATTGAATTGGCGTGCACAAGGACCCTAAAAACCGGTCCCTCGAATGCGAAATAGAGAATCTCTATACCAACTATCAAGTGGAGGGATGGAGAGAAGGTGGCTAGGAGGCCAAAAAATGTGCGGAGGTGAGGGGAAGGAGGAAGGATGGAGGAGGCGAAATTATAGGGCCGCAGTTTTTCTCAACAGTTGGACTCAGATTTGTGAGGAATATTACCAATTTTTTTAAGCAGTAAAGATTATGTAATTGATCTCTTTCCATGACACAAGTTTCTAGACAAAACAGATTTTTCGGAGATCATGAGTCTGCGATCTCTGTTATGCATTTTCAGATTTACCTAAAACTGATGCATCCAAAATACATTGTAGAAATACAATGTACTCAACTAGTGCCACATTTTACCACTAGTCCAGTACTACATTATTTTATTAAGTTTTCTTTTTCAAAAAAAAGCTCGCTGGAGTAAAAGCTAAACCCAACGGGGAAGCGGCCCAGCGGGAGAAGATCAAGGCAGCCAACCTTCGGATCCGCCTCCATGGCTGCCGCTATTCCCCTCTTCTCCCTCCTCCTCGTCCTCCTCCTCCCAACCTCGAACGCCATCTACTGCGACGAGGACGACTGCTACGACCTCCTCGGGTATCATCATCCCCTTCTTCCCTCCCCTCCCCTCCATTCTTTTCTTGGTTTCTTGTTTTGTTCGTGCTCCTCTCACAAATCGCCGCGCGACGCAGGGTTAAGCAGGACGCGAACGCGCCGGAGATCAGGAAGGCCTACTACAAGCTCTCCCTTAAATAGTGAGTTCCTTCCTCAGTTCTTGTCCCCAACTCCTCCAATTCAACCCGATGCGACGCCGACCCGTTTCTTGGGATGTGTTGTTCTGTGCAGCCACCCGGACAAGAACCCCGATCCGGAGTCGCGGAAGCTGTTCGTCAAGATCGCCAATGCTTACGAGGTCTGGACTGGACAGTTCTGCACATTCTGTTCTTGCTTAAAGTTTGCATCTCCTCCTGACAATGGCTGAACCATTTATGATACCCAAGATCTGTTGTTTAATTCCATGTGTTGGGTGCCGATTTATGTATCATTGGGAACGTTCACCAATATATTTATGAATTTCATCCATTAATGTCGCGCAATTCGGTACAGTAAGTACATTTTTTTTAAGAAACAAGTTTGATACAGTTGATACAGTAAGTATACACTGCTGATGCCCTTAGTCTACCTGATCTAAAGGCCATCTGAAATGCAACCTGCTATGGTATACACTAGTTAAGCTATGAAACCTGTAGTAGGAGCTCACTAAACTTACTGCCATGAATATTTTTTATATGAGTCCTCTAAATGGTAGTTTTTCACTTTGAGGTTTGATCGAAGAACCATTCGCCTGAGTGAGCATTGCTTCTATGAATTAGTAATTATCAACATACTTTTTTTCTGGTCCATCAGTCCATGGCGAGGCACCAAACTTGTAAATAGCTGTCAAAACAATTGTGAATTGCCTGTCATGTTTGTCAAGTTATTCAGATGGCAGTACCCATTGTCATTGTGGATGGCCCCAAAATTTGTGCAAATTTCGCATTCTCTCCCTGATATGGAATGGTAATATGCATTGAATTTTTTATCTTGCATTATAAAATTGAGTTATTTTACCATTTTGATCTATGAATAGTATAAAGAGTTTCTCTTGTGAAGAACATAGCTGTTAACTATTATTTTCATCTTGCCCTGCTCTACACTGCAGCTATTTTTCTAATTTGCCCCTTCCAATTGTTGTTTGGCACCTGAGTTAGTCTACTTTTTTGGTATATCAGATTCTAAAAGATGAATCAACTAGAGAGCAGTATGACTATGCTATTGCACATCCAGAGGAGGTAAACCTTCATTCCTTTGCTGACTGAAAAAAGGGGGCAATTGTCTGGCTTCACCATGCCATTAAGCATTTCTGTTTGCCATAAATTTGTTTAGAAAACAGTTTGACTTACGGGAGTATTTCCACCTTTTTACATTCCATGGCCATTTTTTTATTTGATTACATAAATTATGTGCCAAAGCCACAGACATTGCATTTAGATATGAGTAATCGAGTTGTATCTACTAGATGTTTGTGCCAAAGGCTTCTGAACAAAGAGCGATAACGGGAACTTAATGTGCCACAAAGAATAGTAATAGTGTCTCAAGTCTTACCTCAAGCTAGACACAGAATATTCAAAGAAAAGATACCTACACTGCTGTTTGATGAATGCCTTTTGAATTGTTGATCAGCTCATCAGCCCATAGTTTTTATTTTCCTACCTGCAATTTGAGATTATTCCTGACCTAACCCCTTAATGGTGTACCATTGAACGAGGGATCCCCCTAACTCCAAGCATGAATTCAGTAATAAAATGAAAATAAATGACATGGTTGACATTTTACCTTCAATTTTGGAATGTGCAAATGAACACATGCCCTTTTATTTGTGATACAGATAGATGTTGGTACTTACATACGAGAAATGGCTGTAAAAGAGTATATACTGTAAGCTGGGGAAAGGGGATTAAAGATACTGATCAGGAGGCATTGACATTGTGAAACATATATTTTCACATTCTGACAGTAATTACACAAAACTATTTCTGCATGATTGCAACTTAAAACACACTGTTCAACATTCACCTTTATTAAACTAGACCTTTAGTTTCTTATTGTATTTACCGAGGCAAGCTTCTCCTAATTTTCCAGATTGATTTGCACAGTATGGAGTCTGATAATGCAAAAACAGATGGACTTAATTTTAAATTGCTTTACAATACCACAGAATTATTTCCATTCTTCAGAAACACCTGCCAAATTAACGCTCCAAAAGAAAATTACTGTGCTAACTTATTTTTTTTTTTAAAAAAGAAAGCCTAACTCTAACCTAAAAATGTACTTTTATGTCGCTATTTAGTTTGTTCGATAGTTGGCTCGTATACTGTGAGAAAGGCTAATTGTTTTATTATGCCGAAATTAGCTGGGAAAAGCAACTTGCATGAAACACACGTTGTACTTGTGACTTGTGAGCATGATGCGAAGATAGTAGACTATTAACATAGAAGAGGAACTCATTGATACAAATATGCTCCAGTGCTCCATATGTTATCGCATAGTTTCTATTCATAGTAATTTATTTGATAGATCTGAACAAGGTCAAAATTTCCATGTTAGACTTTTTGCTAATGTTGATAAGGTTAAGTGACATTCTTTTTTGCCTCTTAATTGGTTGTCAACTTGTGATGTTTGCCCTTTCCGCCTGAGCACTGTTAAATACTGATTGCCAACTGTGTGTTTTATTTATTTATTTTCTTCATTTCAGGTCTTTTACAACACTGCTCAGTACTATAGGGCATACTATGGACATAAAACGGTTTGATTTTTCTATCAATGTTTTTTGGGTAGCAATGTTCTGCATAATTTCTATACTACCTCCACTAATTGTTCCACCTGTTTGTGATAGGATCCTCGTGCTGTGTTGATTGGCCTGCTTGTAATTGTTTCAGCATTTCAATACATAAACCAGTTAACAAGGTATAATCAGGTATGGATATGGAATAAAGAAGGGCAAAAGATAAGGTTGTGGAATTTTCAGCTGTGGTTCTGATTGGTTGTTTATGAACCAAATGTTCAACCTTTTTAGTCGATTTTTACCAACTATTAATCTCAAAGATCTCCAAGCAATTTTACCTCCTATCCATAATATTGCTTTCAAAAGAATGAATGTGGAATTGCACTCATTACTGTTGTGCAAGTTGACCTTTTCATTACACTCAATTATTTTTTGGGAGTGATTCCACTTTTTTTTTAAAAAAAAAAAACTATTTACCACCTCAGTGATTGCAGCATTTAAACTCTTCCATATGTTCACACTTTTAGTCTCGCAAATACTCAATCTACTAGCTTAATTTTGTGTATTATATACATGATGCTACTACTTTGCTTTAGTTTGTGTACATTTTTAGCTTCACAAATACTCAATCTACTGAGTGCCTTCACTCGGTGTTGTATGAACTAAAACTATGATCCTGTGGAAGGAAAAAATTGCTACTTATTGTTATACAGTGCTGAGTGCTCTGTTTGTCTATTAGGTAGGCTGTATGATATATGTATACTGTATGAGATCTGATATTTTAAAGCAATCTTTTTTTCCTGCTAATCAATATTGGTTTGAAGGAATCATATTTTCGCCTGGACTCTGGAAAGCTTTGAAATTAGAGAACTGTGTCTTAAACATTATTTGTTTTTATATGTAATTGAATATCAGCATAAAAACATAAGATCCTGCATCCTTTTCTCCATTTGAGTGGTAGAAAGACAACTAAAATGCTTTAGCATAACAATAGATCTTATGTTTTTGTTAACAACAGTACAAACACTGAAAGTGTGATGCTCTTGTTGCAGGCCATAACAAGTGTCAAGCAAACTCCTGCTTATAAAAATAGGTTAAAAGCGTTGGAGTTTGAGCGAACAGGAGGAATTGGAAGCAAAAAGAAGGGTCACAAGCAGATGAATAAGTAAGAATGACATCCAATAAGCTTATTTGTCTTATCTGAAAATTTGAAGGCTGCTTTGGTTCCCACTGCCAGTTCCGTTTGTAGTTTACTACTTTACTTCCAAATGAGGTCTCAAAACTTAAAGTCTTGTGTATTGTCTACATGATGTTGGGATATTTCAACAACCTGGATAGATTCCTTTGCCGTTGTAGAAACTGCATGTTCTAGAAAGATACATTCTGTTATCATGTTACAGTTATGGAAGTAAATGTTGGGTTTTCCCTTTTCGATATTATTCATGATGCAATTCTGTCATAGTATGTAAGATGTTTCCTAATGACCTAATCTTTCACATATCATTTGCATTGGTTTACTGTGACTGGCTATACTAGCTTTGTTTATCATGTAGGAAGGTCTAATAGCTTTATTTCTCATGTAGGAAGGTTGAAGAAGAGCTTAGTAATGAAGTCGAATTGCAGATACAGGAGTTGAGAAACCTTCTGTGTGGAGTCTCTATGGTGTCCAATTTATACTTTTGCCTTACTCCATTGGCAAGGTCAACGTATCTCTTCAAAATTTCTATGTTTTGAACAGAGTACATTGCAAAGGACCCACCTATGGTTTCAACTTTCTGCAAGCACCTGCATGCGGTCTGAAAATTTACCGGAAGCATACTGAAGTTTATTGCATAACTTTTTTTGTGGCAGGTGCTCACTTGGGAAATTTGTTGGTTCTGGAGATACCGGGTAAAGAAATTACCATACGCATGGGAGGATGCTTGCTACTTGACTCGGACTTCCCTTAAAATACCTGCTAATAGATGGCAAAATATTGGTAATTACCACTTACATTTAGTAATGTGTACGACTGTAGGTGTCCTTGTTACACCAATTTACTTTTGGTTTAGCATTGTTTTGGGGATCTGAAACATTCTGTGCATGCTTTTTTTTTCCAATCATAAATGTTTAATATTGAAGGTGAGGTGATATTCAATGAAAGTTAATCTTTTTTTTAACAAAAATATTCTAAAATGCCTTTTGGACATGTATCGGAGCTGTGCTGGCATGTCCGACACTGATACAAAGGCTTGGAGGAGTATCCATTCAATGTAGTGCAACAGCGTAGTTCTAGCAGTAAAGCAGTTGCCAGAAAAAGTTTCCATGCATGGTCATGTTTAGTGCCAAATGCTAATGGTCCACTGTCCCACTGGTTGGTTGAACCATGTAGTTGGGCCTGGAGGAGGAACTTGTCAGTGTGACAGCAATGTTATTTCCCAACTTGCTTACTCACTGTGGTGTCTCCGAGCAAGTGCCCTGTTAACTTAGTTAAACACTTGAATTCTTTTGCATTGCCAGAATGATCATAGCTTTTTTCCGTATCTTGTTTCAGATGAGTCTACGAAGGAGAATCTTGTCATGAAGCGCCTTTGGGAAAAGAGTAACATGGAGACGTACATTGCGGAGATGAGAAAGGAATCAAAGCGTAGAAGATAGCTGTAGCCCATTATTGACCGAAGATTACGAGAAGTTGTTTAACTACACCGCTGCAGGATAGGACCACATACTGGAGTGAAAAGGCATATGAAATTCAGGCTTGAGTTTATTGACCGCCAAACAAGGAAAATCGCCAAATACAGTTGATCTTTTAATGCATCATTCGCGAGATGATCTTCCGAGGTGTCATGGTGCAGAACGAAGATGCATATCGAATGAGTAATTTTGTAACCCTGTGAACAAATCGTAAGCACGTCGTTGACTGGAGATTGATTCCATAATACAGCGAATATTTTCTTGTTTCCACATAAGCTCCCATCCATTTGGAATCGATACAGAAGAACATCTATACATGTGTTGCAAATTTATTGCAATGTCGTTGCAAATTATAAAACTTCCATGTCATTGCCTTTGTTTAATCATCTCTTTTGTTTGTAAAGCACATAATGGAACGGTAGTATAGGCACTCTCTGGTAAATGTTTGTCCTCGCCAAATTTTGCCTTGTGAAAACATGGAGCTGTTGATAATTTACACATCATGTACACTTTACACACTAGCATATGACAACTAATGGTAGTGTGTGTTTTTATTGGTTGTGACAGAAGGTTTTTATCGAATACCAATAAATTATTTTGAAAAAATTATCTTAATAAATTTATTTGAAAAGATGGATAAGACATCTTATTTGTTTATTAGGAAAGATATAAGCCGAAATAGAACAAGTCATACAAGTGGAGGATAATTCCAAACACCGTTAAAATTGGGATGCGACCCAATTAATGCTTTAGGTGCGGCAGGGGATACTGGGCAATGCCTGGCTGAGGCATATAACGAAGTATGTGGCCGTTGGGCCTCACCAGCCTAGGTGTTTCTTCTACGCACACGTGAGCACACGAAGCCCAGTATCACACCCGCCGCTCACTTGCAAGTTCCAGATCCAGCCGCCGGTTGCCTCTCTACTGCTTCAGATCTCGCCGTCGCCGCCGTGTGCTCTTCTCCTCCACAGTTGCATCTTCAATGCCAGCCAGCGCCACCTACCGCTCCCTCCATTGGTTCCGGTAGCCAGGTTAGTCATCATTACTGTTGCTGCCTCGGACCATCGTTGACCGCATTAACGGCCGCTCCCACGGAGAACCGCCGTTGAACGCATTAACGGCGAGCATGCGCAAACAGTTGCGATTGGTGTACACATACCTAAGATGTTATATTATTTAAATAATATTTAATAAAAATAGATAATTGATGATTTAGCCGCCTTTAGTTGGCATCAGCTCATTTGCTCCTTGATTTCAATTGATCATTTGTCTCATCCTTCATTTTATACTTGATGATTTATCCTCAACGGATTTTTTGCTCATTTTTTATTTTTGCTAGGGTAAATCACCCTATGAAATGACCATTGTATCTGTTAGGAAAAGGTCCCCACGCTACTTCAGACTTACAACCACCTCGGAGTAGCGGCGCTCATTGGATGGTCTACTCCGAACCAAGTCTAAGGTCAACCCTAGACGAAGTACACGGGGTCAACCCTAAGAGGGCCTGAGGCCAACCCCGAGTGGAGTATGCAGGGTTGATCCTTGAAGGGTGCAAGGTCAACCCCGGATGGAGTACACAAGATCAACCTTGGGAGCATTTGGGGCTGACCCCAGGCAAAGTACGCAAGATCGACTCGAGGAGGACCCCGACGAAGTACGTAAGGTCAAGCAAGGTGCGCAAGGCCAACCCAAAGAGAACCCTGAGCGAAGTACGCAAAATCGGGCGAGGTGCACAAGGTCGTCCTGAAGAAGACCCCAGGCCAACCCTGGGCAAAGTACGTAAGGTCGGGCGAAGTGCGCAATATCAACCGAGGAAGACCTCGGGCCGACCCCGGGGTCCCGGACCCGGTTGGGCCTATGCGAAACAAATGACCAGAATGTCCCTAGGAGTAAACCAAATCCTAAGAGCAAAGTTGTAACTACGCAGGCCTCTCTATCCCCCTTATAAATAGGACCCTTTATAATGGGAGATGGGAGGTCACTTTTATGACCCTAAGATACTTTTCTTGAATTCACTTGTTGGTAGTGGTGGGGATACATCGAGGCGGTTGAGCTATTTCAAGGTGGTTGAGCTACTTTGAGGTGGTTGTGCTATTTCAAGGTCTTTTCGCACCTACGACGGTCTTCGTATCTGACCGGGGGTGTTTATAAGTTTATTTTCTGGACTCGTACCGAGATAGTTGGCGTCATCCGTAGGGACTCGAGCGAGGAGCCATGTTGCTTGGAAAGATAGAGGCATAGAAGGTCGTCGGACGAGTTCAGACCGTCTCGGACCTCCTCCAAGGGTGGGCAACCTTGCACCCCTACCTTCGCTCCCGTGCGAACCTTGGACCTTCCCCGGACCTCAACCTCCGCTCCGTGCCACTCGAGGCATCCATGGGTCCTTGCTCCTCTCCGCTCGGGACGTCTGGGGGTCCATGCCTTGCTCGATCCGGGACCACTCGAAAGTGCTTCCGCTCGAGGTGGTCTTCCCCCCGAGAGCATCACCGAAGGCCACCTGGGACTGCCCAGGGGGGTTTTGCCTTACGCCCCGCCTCACGCCACCTAGGGCGTCCTTGCTATGCTTCGCCTAGGACGTTCGGAGTCCCTTCGCTTCACCCGAGATGCTTGGGGCTCCCCCGGGGCCTCTACCCAGGCTCCCCTACGACCTCAACCGCCGAACCTTCCTTGATCCTTGCTCACTCGAGGGTCACGAAGACCCGACCTTGGCCATTGTTCACCTAAGGTCGCACCGACACGGCCTCGCGGGTGCCACTCTGTGGACTGCACTCCTTCTCTTCCCTGTTTAGCTATGCCCTGTCTTGCCCAAGCCTGAGTTCGAACTCAACTGAGCCCTACATATATACATAGATATAACCTTGCTGCCCAGCACACGAGGCCACCAGCCTTATACCTGCATGCGTACACAATACAAGGGCATCAAGGAACCATACTGTTCACAACACGCAAGCAGCAAACAAGTAGTAGCATTGCCGTTCTTTCCACGTCACAGGACAACGTGGAGATTTCCTTTTCCCCCAGGGCCGACCGAGAAAACCTCCTCGCTAGGGACATTCGGGGTCGCCTGCCTAGAACTGCCTGTTAGGCCCCTTAGGATCATCTAGGTGTAGAAGAGAGGGGGTTCTTGCTTGGGCGCCCCCGATCAGGGCGCGGATCAAGGCCCCGATTAGCCGTTGGGCTAATCGGGAGAGAGATCAATCCAACATTCTCCCCCTTGATCTCCTCTCATATCATACTTTTTCTTCTTTTTTCCATTTTATCACAGATTAGTGCATAGAGCATGCTTCATCGTCACGGTCAATCGCCGATAGACTCAACAGCTACAATACACATCTCTGTTTTGAAACAGATTCTTTAATTTTGGGCTCTTTATAGTCCAGGAATCATAGGCTTTCCCTTAAACCCATGCCGGCTACATGTTCTCTGAACACGTTGGGTGGTAAGCCTTTTGTAAGCGGATCCGCTAACATCTTTGTGGTACTTATATGATCAAGACTTATGATATGATCCCGGACTTTATCTTTCACAATATAGTACTTTATGTCAATGTGTTTGGCAGCACCACTTGACTTATTGTTGTGAGCATACGTTACTGCTGGTTCATTATCGCAGTACAATTTAAGTGGTCTATTGATGTCGTCAACCACTTTTAAACCGGGTATGAACTTCTTTAGCCAGTTCACCTGCCCCGTAGCCTCATAACATGCTACAAACTCGGCATACATTGTGGACGATGTAGTGACGGTTTGCTTTGAGCTTTTTCCACGATATAGCTCCTCCAGTGAGAGTGAACACATATCCGGATGTCGACTTTCTATCATCTCCTGCATAATCAGAATCTGTATACCCCACTATATGGAGTGAATATGATCTTTTGTATGTCATCATGAGGCTTTTTGTTCCTTACAAATAACGCAAGACTTTCTTTACCAATTTCCAATGTTCTATTCTATGATTGCTCTGGAATCTGCCAAGTAACCCGGTGACAAACGCTAAGTCAGGGTGCGTACACACTTGAGCATACTGCAAGCTTCCGACAGCTGAAGCATATGGAACCAATTTCATTTGATCGAGCTCAGATCGTTCCTCGGGCAATGAAAATCCTCATATCTCACGCCTTGACTATAGGTGCAGTGAAGGACTACATTTATGCATACCAAATTTCTTTAAGACTTTCTCTATGTATGCCTTTGTGACAGTCTCAATGTCCCTTTGTTTCTATCTCTGAATTTCGATCCTAGAACGAACGAAGCTTCATCAAGACCTTTCATATCAAAGTTTGAGGACAAAACTTCTTTGTCTCCAAGAGTGCATCGACATCACTACTAGCTAGTAGGATATCATCCACATACAGGATTAGGAAGATAAACTTCCTATCTTTAAACTTTGCATAAACACAGCTTGTCCTCTACATTCTCTTTAAACCCAAATTTTCTTATTGTCTCACAAACTTCAAGTACCACTGCCTTGAAGCTTGCTTTAACCCATAGATCGATTTCTTTAGGCGGCATCCCATTCTTTCATTTCCTTCCACGACAAAACCTTTCGGTTGTGCCATGTAAACATTTTCCTCCAAATCCCTATTAAGAAATGTCGTCTTTACATCCATCTGATAACTCTAAATCATAATGTGCTACTAATGCCATTATGATTCAAGGAGTCTTTACATGAGACCGGAGAAAAGGTCTCATTGTAATCAATCCCTTCTCTTTGCGTAAAGCCTTTTGCCACAAGTCGCGCTTTGTATCTTTTTACATTCCCTTGGGAGTCAAGCTTTGTCTTATAGACCCATTTACAGCCTACTATTTTGGCTCCTTTAGGAATAATTTCCAAGTCCTGACTTTATTAGCTTTCATGGACCTCATTTCCTCTTCCATGGCTTCAAGCCATTTTGAAGAATTTTCGCTTCATGACTTCTTCAAATGAGGTGGATCATCCTCCATTTGAAAATCCTCTCAGATGATAAATCTGATAATCATCGAAATAGCCGATCTTCTTACTCTTTGAGACCTCCTTGGGGCTTCTCATTTGGTACATCTTCTCGCTTGAGGTCCGCTGTGTTCTCATTCTCATTCATTGTTGCCACAGAGGAACAATAACAGGCCGGCACCACAGTTGTCTTGCACCGCTTGCAAAGAACAAAGAAAGGTGTGAAGAATGGCTCTTGAATCATCTGAGTGGCGCATACGCCCGCTTCTCTTCAAGGTCAATCTCTCGAGCTACCATGCTTCCTCATCATTTCATCCTCTAAGAAGACAGCGTCTCGCTTCCACAAACTTTGTATATCCGTGCGACGAGAAAACGAAAACCTTTTGACTTTTCAGGGTAGCCAATGAAATGGCAACTTACTGTTTTGGGATCAAGCTTCCCAAGATTTGGGTTAAATACTTTAGCCTCAGTGAGACTCCCTACACACGTAAGTGGTTTAGTGAGGAACTCTTCCCGTCCACAACTCGCATTTGTTTTGGGCACCGACTTACTAGGCACTCTGTTGAGAATATGAATGGTGGTTTTCAACGCCTCCATCCATAAACTCAATGGCAGTGTGGAATAGCTCATCATGCTTCGCACCATATCTATCAAGGTACGGTTGCGTCTTTCAGCTACTCCATTTTGCTGAGGTTCGCCCGGTGTAGAATACTGGGCCACTATGCTATTTTCCTGTAAAAACCTTGCAAAAGGTCCAAGAACTTGTCCATATGGGGTATGTCGACCGTAGTACTCCCCCCACGGTTAGAGCAGACTATCTTAATCTTTAAATCGTGTTGGTTTTCAACTTCAGCTTTAAATATCTTGAATTTATCCAAGGCTTCATTTCTTTCTTTAATTGGATAAATATATCCATAACAGGAGTAATCATCCGTGAATGTTATGAACGAGTCATATCCATCTACACTTTTCACAGGAAAAGGACCACAAATGTTTGTGTGAATAATTTGTAGAACTCCTGTGCTTCTTTTGGTGTCTTTCTTAATTTTCTTTACATATTTTCCTTTAATGCATTCTCTGCATTGTTCTAAGTCTGAGAACTCTAATAGAGGAAGAATATCATTCTTAACTAGTCTTTCTATTCTCCCTCTTGAAATATGGCCTAATCGACAGTGCTATAATTTCGACGACGCATCTAGAGTTCTCTTCGCTTCTGCTTACATTCGAGACGAGGATTCATTTACTTTCTCGCATGCGACGCTCCCATTATCGCATACGACATTCACATCATCACGTAATGATAACAAATAAAGCTCATTTTGTAAGATGGCAAGACCAACACATTCTTTATTAAATATTATTTCACACTTGCCATTTTCAAAATGACAATCATAACCATCATTGTCCAAACATGAAACACTAATCAAATTCCTTTGTAAAGAGAGAACATAAAGAACATCTCTAAGTAAAAGAGTGAAGCCATTAGCTAGCTCTAATGAAAGATCGCCAACGGCTTCAACTTCAGCTTGGACTCCATTTGCGACTTTAACGCATCTTTCTTTTCTTTGCGTATTCTCGTCAAACTAATCCTCAGAAATTATTGGCAACATGAACAGTTGCACCTGAATCAATCCACCAAGTAGATTTTGAATATTGTACATACAGGGACTCATTTATGAACGTAATGATGTTCTCACCTTTCTTTGACACCATTGTTAGGCCCCTTAGGATCATCTAGGTGTAGAAGAGAGGGGGTTCTTGCTTGGATTCGAGAGGGAAGTACCGACCGTCCGATGCATTGGAGGTGGAGCTAGCCATCACTGCTTCGTCGGTGAAGTCTGCGCACGGGTAGCGATGGTCGGGGAAGAGGAGGACGGTGACGGCGATGTAGATCCGGTGAAGAGGACGGTGATGGAGCTTCCTGTCGCCGACTGCGCGTCCCTCTAGATCGGTCTAGGGTTTGTGTCGGTGGGGATTTGCGGCTCAGGCCAACCTCGTAACTCGAGCCGCCCCCCACCCTTTATTTATAGCGCAGCGACGGGGCCCACCACCCAATAGATGGGCCGGGCGCCCGATCGTGGCGCGGATCAAGTTCCGACAGCCCAACACCGTTGGGCTAATCGGGAGAGAGATCAATCCAACACTGCCTCCTCCCCTCATCCCAGTGCTGCAACTTGCTTCCGCCCAGGAGAGCCCGGGGCTTAGCCCCCTGCCGATGGCGTCCCGAGACCTCGCGTCCCCTAGTCCGAGGCCACCCTGAGTTCAAAGCTACGCTGCCTCTTCCCCCCAGGGAGCCTAGGGGCTACGCCTCCTCTCCTCTGCCAGCAGCGGCCCGGGGCCTCCCCCTTTCTTTTGCCGAGTTGTCCAAGGGCTATGCCTGTCCTCCACTGGGAGCCCGGGCCACGCCCCGCCTCCTCCGGCGCCGCGCCTCCTCTCTACCTGGAGCCACGGGCTGCGCTGATCCAAGAACCATGCGCAACGCGTCCTTCCAGGCGACAGTTCTCGACGACTTGAAGCCCGATGACAAGAAGGCACAGGCCAAGCCAAGGGCCCTACTCCACTGGGCCCACCTGCACCACCGCCGACCCAAGATGCCAGGCCCCCGCCATCTGATATGCGCCAATAATGAATCCGACCATCGGATCCTCACCACCGGAGGAGGACGTGGCGCACCAGCCATCTTTTGCCTGAGGGTGCCTAGATCCATCCCCCCACTGGGTATCTAGCCCTCAATTATGTGATAAGAGTGCTTCCAGTTGATGCAGAAGGTGTGAAAACATCCTCGCCGATAGCGCATTATTGATTGCTCTGAGTTTGATGACTATCTTCTTCCTCTCGCTACTGCTTGTTTGGAGCCCTCCCGGGAAGCAGCTGCCAAGATCGCCCGACACCCCGGGACTCCGCCAACCTCTCCTCGACACCCCGGGCTCTCACAACCTCGCCCATGACACCCGGGTGCCGCCGCCACCATCGTGACCACGGGTCAAGCTCCTCTCCTTCCTCGGGCGCCCTAGGACCGAACTGCATTCCTTCACCAAACATCGCCGGGACTACGCCTCCTTTACCTGGCGCCCCAGGGTCAAGCTCCTCTCCTTCCTCGGGCGCCTCTGGGACCGAACCACCTTCCTTTACCTGGCACCCCCGAGAGCGACCCTCCTCGTTCACCCAGGCGCCCCTGGGGCCAAGCCTCCTCTACTGCTCGAGCACCCCCGGGATCAAGCCTTCGCCTAGGGGGACGGGTTCAAGCTCGCCTCCATGCTGCTTGCACCTCCAGCCAGCTGCCTCCTCCGCCCGATGCTCGGCACCAATTGGCAACCCCTCCAACTGGCTGCCTCCTCCACCCGGCGCCAACTGTTGCTCCCTCCGGCGTGTCTTGGGGGATCTCGCCCACAACTACTCCGCCTCCTTGGGATTCGCCGCTCACTCTTCCCCGAGCCACCCGGGGGTTCCGTCACCATCCCGGGCTCCCGCTGCTGCTGCCCGGGGCCACACTCGTGCTACCCGAGGGACTTCTCTCACCTGCACCCGGGACTTTCCTACCTCCGCTTGGGGCCATAACCACCTGTGCCCGGGGGCTCTAGCCTTCTGCTCCCAGGGTACTGCAGCCCAGGGCCGCATCCACTTCCGCCATGCCTGACCCCGGGTCTGCCTCCCTAGGCCCTAGCCAGAAGGTGGCATAGCACTGTTGGAAATAAACCTGACCGGTGTGTGCTCCGGGTCAGAACGCGTGCGTGCGTGTGTGTGTTCGACGTATGTGGGTCGAGGTTTAGGTGCAGGTTGATCGAGTCCAGAGGCCAAGTCGTTGCCGGTTAAGCGCATGCAGGAGCACGCCATGCAAGAAGGATGGAGACCCGTTCATGCGGAGGAGTATGTGGCTCACGAACGCGCGGAAACCGTGTCGCCCAGCCGCCATGCGACGTGCGCGTGAAGCTCGCGGCGTGGGTGCATGGGCGCCGACGCTGCGGTATAAACCGCCGTGTAGGCTCGTGTTTTAGAGTGTCCCGAGTCGTGTATTTGAATAATAGAAGCCAAGATACAAGCGTTCGTCGCCGCGGCGTTCGTCACCGGGAAAATCTATTTTGTCTACTGTTCATCTTCTACCTTCGTCCGCAAGAGTTAGAGTGACTCGGTTCTCACAAGCACTAGGCCTCTCTGCTCTTTCCCGCGTCCCCCGCCATGTGCCACACACCTTCCAAATCTTTCGCCAACTGAATGCGTCTGGACTCTGTCCCACCTCCCCTAGCCTCTGCGCCTTCCTCCGCGTCGCCGGTGCACTGTGCGACGGGCGCGCAGGGGCCACCGTGCACTCGCAGGCCGCTATGCTCGGCCTCCTTTCCAACGACATTGTGCCTACTGCGTTGCTGTAGATTCACTCCGAGTGCAGGGCACCGCGAGACGCCAACCAAGTGTTCAACAAAATGGTGACACGGTATGTGGTGGTGTGAGACTGTGTGATGCACTGCAGCGGGCGGTATAGCTACCTTGAGTGCGCGCTTCGGCAGTTTTGCCGGATGGTGAGGGGTGGACTGGCACCCTCCGAGAGCACACTATCATTGGTCCTAAGTGGGTGTGGACGCATTGGGGATCACCTCTGGGGGCATGCTCCCCATGAATGGGTGGTAAAGTTGGAGGAGCTTGATCGTGACATGTTGCTGCAGAATGCGCTGCTCGACATGTACTCGGGTTGTGGTGATCTGAACACTGCATTGTGTGTGTTTGAGAGGATTGATACACCCAACTTGGTGTCATGGAACATTCTGGTTGTTGGGTTTTCTCGCATTGGGAATGGCTGGAGCGTTATGGATGCCTTTGTGCAGCTCAAGACACTGCCATTCGTTGAACGGCTTGTCCCTGATGTGTATACATTTGCAGCTGCAGTGTCTGCTTCTGTTGCCTTACTTGCAATGTGTAGTGGCATGTTACTTCATACCGAGGTGATCAAAGCTGGGGTTGAGAGCAGTTTATTTGTAGAGAATACACTAATCAATATGTATTTTACAAACAAGGAGCCAAGTTTTGCAAGGATTTTGTTTGATTCCCTTACTAGGAAAGATGTAATCATGTGGATAGAGATGATTCCAGCCACTCACATCGGGCGAAGGAGAATTAGCCTTGAAGTACTTTGTTAGAATGCTTCAGGAAGGGTACAAGGTTGACAACCTCTATTTATCATTTGAAGAATCGGTGTCAAGGTTCTGGCAAGAAAAGATTTGTGAGGTTTGGAGGAAGTAAGGGACCGAAAGTAGTGGGGAGACAGGAGCAAGCCCTGGTGTCCCACAAGGAGGCCACCACTTGGTGATTCACTTAGTCGCAGAAGACGCAATATATGCCTGCACCCGCACACCTGCATGCACCCTATTCTTTTCCATTGTGCCAGCTAAACGAGCTCTCGCGCGCGCGCACACACACACTCTTCCTTTGCTTGCACCTGGGTGGCTCATCGTAGGGACCAAACCTAAAGTTGAATTGGACATAATCCAGGGCTGAGTGTTTGGAGTTGATGGCCTTGAGTTTTGTGTGAATGTGGTCTCAACAGCAGCTGAGAGGACCCAGCTGGAGCAGGACTGTGTTTGGGCCGTCTCCACCCGCCGAGCATCCCTCGGAGTGCCCCTGTGTCGAGTCCCTAGGCATTCTAGGGGTGCCCCCATGATGAATCCCCAGGTCATCCCAGGATGTCCCCACACTGAGACCCCAAGCGCCCCCGTGCTGAGTCCCCAAGCCGTATTGTGCCCGACACCCGTGCCCGCACCACCACCGCACCGTTGGACCTTGGGATGCCCCTCCGCGGAGAGCAATTTGGGCACACTAGAAACTTGGAGAGATTTCGGTGGACAACTAAGTTGGAGCCTTGGAGACCCATTGATGCGAGCTTTTGTAAGCAAGACTTTGGCCCATGGTCTTGGGCTAAGGTATGAGGACCACGACACAGCATACACCTGGTCTGTGGAACAGTACCCATTCGGCCATGCGCAATTCTCCGGAGCAGCTCCCGAGTAAAAGTGCTTCGGGTTACCGGAGTAATCGAGGCCCGAGGCCACTCGCCTCGCTGTTCTCGACCGACGTCGGTGTCATACCTAGACTTCCTCCGTACCACCAACACTTGGGTACCTCAATGACCCCCGACATGCCTCCATGGCCTGGCCTCAGTGTGATTCACTTCGGCTTCAACGATTTTTGCCTTGGCCGAACTTCGCCTTGCTTTGATGGCATTTCCTCAACTAGAGGCTCCCCCTAGCTCGATGGATTCGCCTAGGCGAGTTTCAAAACTCCTCAATGGCCTGGCCTCGACGTGGTTCGCTTTGACCTCGACAACTTTTGCCTCAACCGAACTTCGCCTAGCCTCAACGGCATCTCCTCGACTAGAGGCTCCCCCTAGGTCGATGGATTCACATCGACGACTCCCAACATACCTCGATGGCTTAGCCTCAGTGTGGCTCACTCTGGCCCCCATGGCTTTTGCTTAGTCAGACTTCACTCCACCTCAAGGGCGTCTACTCGATGGCCACCTCGGTGAGTAGCAATATACCGCCCTAGGCCACCCTAGGGGCACCACCATCTTCTGCCCCAGCCACCCTGGGGGCGCCGCTCTCTTCCGCTTTGGGCCACCCTGGGGGCCACCCCTCGATGGACCCACTTCCACTAGCTCGATGGGATCACCCTGGCGATCCTTAACGCGCCTCGGTTGCTTGGCCTTGGCATGGTTCATCACAGCCTCGATGGCTTGCTTCGGCCAGCTCACACCCACCCTCCAGGTTTGAGTGTCCAACAAGTGCTAACTTTTCTTTTGAAGACAGGTGACTCTGATGTTCCCACCATTCACTTCACTTCGATGCCATCTCGACTAGGGCCTCCCCCTTGTTCGACGGGCTCGCCTTGGTGAGCTCCAACACACCTCCATAGCTTTGCCTTGCTATGGTTCATGGGCCGACGACCGTGTACCACTAAGATCGCCCCCGACCAAGCTCAAGCATAACTGGAATTCTCCCTTCCGGGGTTGAGCAAAATCTTGGCACCAAGTGTTTTCCAATGGGGGACGCCCCAAGCAAAGTGCCACTCGGGAGCCTCGTCCTGAGCGCCAAGGTTTTTTGAGGGAGATGGCGATGCTCTCGCCTCCTCCCCCCAAGCAAAGTGTCGCTCGTGAGCTTCGTCTCAAGTGCAAGTGTTTTCTAACAAACCGAAGTGCCACTCGAGAGCCTCATCCCGAGCACCAAGTTCTTTCTAATAGGAGACGACAATGTTCTCGCCTCCTCCCCCCAAATGGAAGTGCTTCTCGTGAGCTTCGTCTCGAGCACCAAGTGTTTTTCAATGGGGGCGAGGTAGTGGGATACCCTAGTAAAAGAATAACAAGCGAACTCTATTCTAATGTTAGAAGCTAGGATAGTTACAACCCCTTTGCATCCTCAACAGAGAAGGCCAAGCGGTCATAGGATAAACTTCGTGTACCTCGGTTTCGCATCGCGCTAGCCGGCATGTGTGCCGACGGCTTGACCCCAATGTGACTCAATTGGTTTGGATAGCGCCCCCTTAGTTGAAATTTGCTTCTTCTTGATCATGCCTCCCCAACCATGCACTCTCTCTAGCTCCACAAATAATCAAGTCACCTTCTTTCGTCGGGGGCCATGGCCCAACTTCCAGAGCGCTCCATGCCCCTCAATGTACGCGTGGCTGACCCTCAATCAATGCCTTGGCGAGTCAGCCACACGTACATTGACAAATCGACTATCTTAAGTTCAGTTGCACGTCTCCCCACCTTGAAGGTCGGCCCCCAGTGAGTTGAGAACTCCTCGCGAGGTCATCTCTAAGGCAAGTCTTTTGTGCACATCCACTCACGCTGCGAGCGACTCTCCGGGAGTCGATTAATGGCCATTTTGACGCATGTCTCATCGCCTCAGGTAATTCATCGATTCCTACTTCCTAACACTTCGCACTCCAATGCACTCCTGGTCATCCCGGTCTGGACAACACTCCATAATGGCTTTGTCTTTGTATGATATGACTTGATATATAGGACATTCCCTTAATCAAGCTTGACTCGATCTATGGGCACCTCCTTAGTTATGCATGTCTGTTGGTTTGATCGCTTTACATCGACAAGTGTCAGCCCATCACCTAAGCACGGTGTGATTAGCCCCGTGGGCCATCGCTCGACATCATGTATTCACGGCAGGCACTCCTTGTTTCATAGGCTACTTCTACGTAAACCAAGCGCGCAACACGTTTCCAAGCTTCTAGCGCCATACCTCGACAAGTCGAGCATGCAACAATTTCGTGTGTATCCTCTCACCTCAAAGGTCGAATCCACCAGGTACACTCACCGATCTTGAACATCTCGGCGTGTTGGCATGTATTGATCGATCACGCCTCCGGATATCGCCCAACTCAAAGATCACTAATCAAGTTCGCGCAGAGGATATGTACGCCCAATCGACTCTATGCACTTAAAACTCCATCGTGCCTCGAACTAGTAGCATTCACATGCGCATCCCGCTGAGGTCGCGCAATGACCCATTTACCCAAGGACTCCGTGCGTCTTGAGCTGGCAGGTTAGGTGTTTATTTCTAACATGTTCGCATGGGTCAATCTTTCGCTCTCGGGTTCTGTCATCCTTTGGTGGCTATGCCTAGTGCATGCCTTCACCTCTCAAATGCTATAAGTCGAGGACTAACTTCACGAGGCACCTCTTTGGGCCAAGTCCCAACTCCGCGCCTCCTCGCGGCTTCTGCATCAAGGTGGTCATCGCTTGACTATATGATTGTTCATGACCTCACATACCATGTGATGGCGAACTCCTCAGTACGACCCAAAATCGGCCGAGTGTAGAAACGGCCCTTGGGCAAGCACCAGGGGAACCTCACTTGGAGGCGCTGGTATGGCCTGTCATTTGGAGTTTGCACAAGGACTAAGGTATATTGACATGTTGTCAAAATGAATTGCAAGCTACCTGTGGGATCGTAGGCCTGAGACAACACACCGACCTCTTTTGCAAATCGGTGCGCTAGCCCAATCATGCAATCGTTGACCGCCTAGATCGGCGAGGGGCTACTGTTGGGGAGGGTTCCCATGCTACCTTAGACCCATAACCACCGCAGAGTGGTAGCACTCATTGGATGGTCTACCCTAAGCCAAGTCCGAGGTCAACCCTGCATTTAAGCACGTGGGATCAACCCTAGGAGGGTCCGAGGCCAACCCCGAGCGGAGTACGTGGGATCGACCCTTGGAGGGTTTGGGGCCAACCCTGGGTGGAGTACATAGGATCAACCCTAGGAGCATCTGAGGCCGACCCCAGGTGAGGTGCGTAAGATCGACCTGAGGAGGACCCTAGGAGAAGTACGCAAGGTTGGACGAGGTGCGCAAGGTTGACCTGAGGAGGACCATGGGCGAGGTGTGCATGGTCTATCCGAGGTGGACCCTGGGCAAAGGACACAAGGTCAGGTGAAGTGTGCAAGGTCAACTTGAGGAAGACCCCGAACCAACCCCAAGCAAAGTACGCAAGGTTGAGTGAAGTGCATAATGTCAACCGAGGAAGACCCCAAACCGATCCCAGGGTCCTAGACCAGGCGGGGCCCACGCGGAGCAAATGATCAAAATGCCCCCCAGAGTAGGCCAAACCCTAAGGGCAAAGTTATAACTATGTAGGCCTCTCCCTCTCTCACTATAAATAGGACCTCTTGTAATGGGAGAGGGGAGGCTACTCTTGTAATCCTAAAACACTTTTCTTGAATTCACTTGGTGGTGGTGGTGGTGGTGGGGATACATCGAGGTGGTTGAGCTACTTCAAGGTGGTTGAGCTACTTCAAGGTCCCTTCGCACCTGTGTCGGTCTTCGTACCCGACTGGAGGTGCTTGTAAGTTTACTATCTAACTCGTATCGACGATAGTGTTCCTTAACCAAAGAATGATCTGGATGGGGTGATCGATCCATCCCCACCATGCTCGGCATCATTGGCGAGCTCCGCGCTCGCGGGCTCCTCATGTGGCTGGAGATCCCGCATGTTGGGCACCCCGAGGGGCACGCATCCACCCTATTCGAAGGTGTGCTCGCTGCCTTCCTCACGAATGCGTGAGGCCCTGGCGCGTCCCTATCCCTCCCTATGCCAATGACGCCGGGGACAGTCGCCTGGTGGACCTGCTTTGCCTGTACATCGGCGAGCTCCGCACTCGCGAGCTCCTCGCGGGGCTGGAGATCCCGCATAGCGCACACCCTGACGTGCGCGTGCCCACCCTGATCGATGGCGCACTCACCGCCTTCCTCGCGGAGAAGCGGGCCCAAGCACACCTCATCCCTCCTGATGCCGCGACGCTCGGGGACGGCCGCCTAATGGACCAGCTTCGCCCTGTACCATGACATGCGCTTTCACTCCTGAGCTGCCATCGTCAAGGCGACTGGCCTCGACGCGGCTGTCAAGCTAGTGTACGTCAAGTACCTCTCCCTCTTCGAACAGATCATCCGCAAAGCTAGGAAAGTAGAAAAAGGTGTCCGGGAGCAGTGGCAATGCTAGCCATCGCTCAAATGGCAAGAAGGACAAGTTCCTTCCGCCAACAAAGGACCCAACGGGTGCCAGATTGACCCATCTAAAGCGGAAGAGGGAGGTGCTTGGAGGGATGTGTTGGGGCTGAATCTTTCTATTAACAAATAATTCAACACATCTGCTTATAATGAACTAATGAGGATAGCTTCAACCAACAGATAAACAGCGGAATTAACAATAAGAACATGCACAAAGTGACACCGCGGTTTACATGGAAAACCTCCTCGATGTGAGGAGTAAAAACCACGGGGCTTGCATAGCCCACTCCCAAATCTTCCACTATAATCAACAATGGGTACAAGAAGTCTTCTCTAGAAAATCTAGAGGTACATCACAGAAACAAAAACATTATCAAGATATAATCTTGGTATCATCATCAACTACCATACACAATTAACAAGAGATACACTAACAGCCAAGCAGAGAAGATACAGTTTCTGTCCCCTTCAGTTATCAGTTCATATCTTGCAAACCACAGATCCAAATAATGTGACATTTTGCAGAAACGTGGATTCACGAGTCCCTAACAAGCTGGAAAAATTTCAGCCAAATCGGACATCATTTGAACCCCCAAACAGATCATCTACCAAAACTGTATAGTGCTGAATCTGCTGCAACCCGAACTGAGAATACTGCTCTAAAATCTGATGTTCCTCTATTCCAATCTTCCATCCAACTGTACAAATCGAAGAGTATCAAGTCAAGAACATACTGACCAAGTTTGAGCTCAATCCGATGATGTTTGATACTCCGATCGATGGTTTGATGAAGGTTGCACAGGACCACTCAAGCTGGAACAGATCTCCTCTTCTTCTTTTCTCTCTTCTATCTTTCTTTGTTGTGTGGTGTGTGTTGTTGTTGTCTACTGCAGCCCCCCTCTATCTAGCAACTAAAGGAGGAAACTAGGGTTTTCTTCCCCTCACCAAGGAGGAGGCATCTGGACCGTTGATCACAAGAGCAATCAACAGTTCACAGACTCTCAGTTTTATGGACTGGTATTTGGGCTTCTTCTCCATGTGGAGGGAGTTCAGCCCAACAAACTCCCTTTCCCAACATCATGGAGGTCCTTACCAACTTACTTCAACCATACCAGCAAATTTGTGGCATGCCTTAAGCTTCTCCCTCGTCACTACTTTGGTTAACATATTAGCACCATTGTTGTCGGTGTGAACTTTCTCAAGCTGCATTTGCTTAGAATTCAACACATCTCGGATCCAATGGTAACGAACATCAATATGTTTTGACCTTAAGTGGAAACTTGAATTCTTACTCAAGTGGATGGCACTTTGGTTATCACAAAATAGTACATACTTGTCTTGATCAAAACCAAGCTCACCAACCAACCTTTTCAGCCATAATAATTCAGCTTCAGTTGTAGACAATGCCACACATTTCTGCAACTTACTTCTTCATGACACAGCTCCCCCTGAATATGTAATCAAATACCCTGAAGTAGATTTTCTACTATCAACATCACAACCATACCTGCATCCGTATATGCAACTAACACGGGATCTCCTTTTCCAAAGCAAAGCTTCATCTTTGCACTGCCCCGAAGATATCTCATGATCCACTTCACGGCTTCCCAATGTGGCCTTCCAGGATTTGATATAAATCTACTCACTGTACTAACTGCATAAGCAATGTCTGGTCTTGTGCACACCATAGCATACATCAAACTCCCAACTGCTAAGGCATATGAAACATTCTGCATTTCCTTCTTCATCTCATTAGTAGAAAGATATTGCTTGGTGCTCAACTTGAAATGAGCTGCAAGAGGATAGCTCACGACTTTTGCATTGTCCAACCGAAACTTCTTAAGTACCTTCTCAATGTACTTCTCTTGTGAAAGGTACAACTTGTTGGATTTTCTGTCCCTCTCAATTCTTATACCAAGAATTTGCTTTGCTGGCCCCAAGTCCTTCATAGCAAAGAACTTACTCAATTCTTTCTTCAGCTTTGCAATCCTAGGGACATTCTTGCCAACAATCAAGATATCATCAACATAGAGCAACAAGATGATAAAATCATCACCTGAGAATCTCTGAAAGAACACACAATGGTTTGTGCTACATCTCTTGTAGCCTTGCTCTCCCATAATAGATTCAAACTTTATGTACCATTATCTTGGTGCTTGTTTCAGGCCATAAAGACTTTTCTTTAGCTTGCACACATAGTCTTCTTTGCCCTTTTTAACAAACCCTTCAGGCTGCTCCATGTATATCTCTTCCTCCAAGTCTCTATGAAGAAAGGCTGTCTTCACATCAATTTGTTCAACCTCCAAATTGTGACTAGCCGCCATACCAAGAACCACCCGAATGGATGTTAACTTCACCACCGGAGAAAAGATCTCATCAAAATCAATTCCTTTTCTCTGGCTAAACCCTTTCACAACTAGCCTCGCCTTGTATCTTGGATGTGATGTGTGCTCTTCTTGTTTGATTCTGTAGATCCACTTATTTTTCAATACTTTTTTGCCCTTTGGCAATTTCACCAGCTCATATGTATGATTCTTACGCAAGGAACCCATCTCCTCTTGCATAGCCTTCATCCACTCTTTCTTGTGCTCATCTTCAACTGTTTCTGCAAAGCACTCAGGTTCTAAACCATCAGACAATAACACCACATAATCGTCTAACGAATACCTACTAGATGGTCTGCAAACTCTAGTGGATCGTCTAAGTGAAATTTCTTGTATTGGTGGCTGTTGATCATGATCATCAAATTCAGCATCAAACTCATGCTGCTGGGGAGCATTCTCACCAATTGTACCATGCACATCGTCTTGTGCATCATCTGCAACATCGCCTTCAGCTTGTTGTGGAGCCGAACTATGAACTGGTCTAAATCAACTATGCCTTGCTGTTGAGGAACTTGCACCTTTGCCTTCACAATATCCTCAATTGTCTGGTCTTCAACAAACACAACATCACGACTTCTGACAATTTTCTTTGCTATAGGATCAAACAGCTTGTAGCCAAACTCATCCAAGCCATAGCTAATGAATATGCACTGTCGTGTCTTTGCATCAAGTTTAGACCTTTCATCTTGAGGAATATGAACAAAAGCCTTACATCTAAACACTTTCAGGTGATCATAGGAGACATCTTAAATGTACCACACCCTGTTAGGAACATCTCTCTACAAAGGATAACATGGTGAGATTAACAAGATACAATGCAGTCATCAAAGCCTCACCCCAATAAGACTTTGGCAGCCTTGCATGTGACAACAAGCATCGAACTCTCTCCACCAATGTCCTATTTATCCTCTCAGTAATGCCATTCAATTGTGGTGTCTTTGGAGGTGTGAATTGATGCCTAATCCCTTGTTCTTTGCAATATGCATCAAATGGCCTAATGTATTCTCCTCCATTGTCAGTCTGAATGCACTTTATCTTCTTCTCAGTTTCTCTCTCAACTGAGGCTTGAAATTGCTTTAATATATTCAACACTTGATTTTTGGACTTCAAAGGATAAGCCCAAACTTTCCTAGAAAAATTATCAATGAAAGTGACAAAATACTTAGCACCACCAATTGACATTACCGAGATCTTGCACACATCAGAATGCACCAAATCCAATAACTCTGGTTTCTTGTGAGGAGGCTGACTTTTGAAAGCAACCCGGTATTGCTTCCTTGCTAGGAAATCTGTACAACTTTTCAATTGGACACCTGAAATCCTTGACAGGAGGTTCTTCTTCACTAGCATAGCCATGCCCTTCTCACCCATGTGCCCAAGTCTCTTATGCCATAGAACACAAGAATCATTCTGCTCTAATGTATTGACAGAAAACACTAGAGAGTTTAGCATAAACATGATATAAGAGAGAAATCATTTTACCTCTTGCTAATACCATGTTGCCCTTGGTGAGCTTATACTGTCCATTTTCAAATCTGCTAGAGTACTTCTCATTATCAAGTAATCCTACTAAAATTATGTTGAGTCGTAATGCTTCAACATGTCTCACAGACTTGAGAATTAGTAGTGTGCCATTATTTGTCTCCAAATGCACATCTCCCTTTCTAATGATTTGAGCACGATCATTGTTTCCCATCTTCACAATGTCAAAATCACCAGCAACATAATTTGTGAAGAACCTTCTATGAGATGTAGCATGTATGGTAGCACCACTATCAGGTATCCAAGTCATGTCATCATCACCTACAAGGTTGATGGTTGTATCTTTAAAAACAACAGTGATCCTTTTTTCAGCAGTGGAACCAATCTTGTCATCATTATTTTCAGCAATAACTATCATCATGTCTTCAATTGCTGAAGTGATATGACCAACATCACTTTCACTGTCACTGTCTTGTTTCTACGTCTTCTTCTTTTTCTTCTTGTTCTCTCGCTTGAGCTTTCGGCAGAATCTTTTAATGTGCCCCTTCTCATGGCAGTGATGACAACATCTGAAAATTTTTCTCTTGACTTGCTTCTACTTTCAGCTAAATTCTTTGGACCTCGGCTCTTACTTCTCCCCCGTGACTCGATGAACAACACCTCATGTTGTGAGGAGGAATTCTCCCTTTCAGCAAGCCTTCTTGACTCTTCATTTATCACTTTGGTCTTCGCAAGGTTTCAAGAGACTACTCCATTTGGAGCTGAATTGCACAAAGTGACTTTCAGAGTCTCCCAAGTATCCGGCAAAGAACCAAGTAGTAGCAAAGTTCTGACCTCATCATCAAATAAAATGCTCATAGAAGATAGCTGATTTATAATGCCTTGAAATGCATTCACATGATCAGCCACAGGAGTGTCATCTCGGTACCTTAGATGCATCAATTGCTTGATCAAGAACATCTTATTGGTGCCTTCCTTCTTGGCATACAATTCTTCTAATTTCTGCCATAAGGTGCGTGCATGTGTCTCATCACTGATATGGTTTAGCACATTGTCATCAACCCACTGTCGAATGAACCCACAAGCTTGACGATGAAGTACCTTCCACTCATCATCAGTTTTGTCATCCGGTTTCTCGGTGGCAAATACTGGCTTGTAATACTCTTTCACATAGAGCAAATCCTCCATCATACCCTTCCAAGCTTGGTAATTAGTACCATTCAGAGATATCATTCTGCTGGTATTCACCTCCATCTTTTACTCACCAAAACAAATCCGAGCTCTGATACCACTTGTTGGGGCTGAATCTTTCTATTAACAAACAATTCAGCACTACTGCTTATAATGAACCAATGAGGATAGCTTTAATCAACAAATAAATAACAGAATTAGCAATAAGAACATGCACAAAGTGACACAGCGGTTTACGTGGAAAACCTCCTCGATGTGAGGAGTAAAAACCACGGGGCTTGCATAGCCCACTCCTAAATCTTCCACTGTAATCAGTAATGGGTACAAGGAGTCTTCTCTAGAATATCTAGAGGTACATCACAGAAACAACAACAACATCAAGATATAATCTTGACATCATCATCAATTACTATACACAATTAACAAGAGGTACACTAACAGCCAAACAGAGAAGATACAGTTTCTGTCCCCTTCAGTTATCAGTTCATATCTTGCAAACCACAGATCCAAATAATGTGAAAATTTTCATAAACGTGGATTCACGAGTCCCTAACAAGCTGTCAAAATTTTAGCCAAATCGGACATCATTTGAACCCCCAAACAGATCATCTACCAAAACTGCACAGTGCTGAATCTGCTGCAACTCGAACTGAGAATACTGCTCTAACATCTGATGTTTCTCTATTCCAATCTTCAATCCAACCGTACAAATCGAAGAGTATCAAGTCAAGAACATACTGACCAAGTTTGAGCTCAATCCGATGACGTTTGGTACTCCGATCGATGGTTTGATGAAGGTTGCACAGGATCACTCGAGCTGGAACAGATCTCCTCTTCTTCTTTTCTCTCTTCTCTCTTTTTTTGTTATGTGGTGTGTTATTGTTGTTGTCTACTGCAGCCCCCCTCTATCCAACAGCTGAAGGAGAAAACTAGGGTTTTCTTCCCCTCACCAAGGAGAAGGCATCTGGACCGTTGATCACAAGAGCAATCAACGGTTCGCAGGCTCTCAGTTTTATGGACTGGTGTTTGGGCTTCTTCTCCATGTGGAGGGAGTTCAGCCCAACAGGATGGTCAACTGGGGTGCGCCTTATGGCGAATAGCCCAGATGAACATTCTCCTGGTAGCCACTTCTCCATGGCACTTATGCTCCAGCACTAGATGTTTGCAAATAATGAGTGCATCAATGTGCCCCATGGGTTTGCCTCGCCGCAGGTATTTTCTTGCCTCATAGTTTCGATTTTGAATGTAGCACTGCTGATAGTTTTACTTGATTCTATGCTTGTGTTCATTATATTGGGCATCTAGATTTAGAATGTGGTCATTCTTTTTAGTCTGTCCAATTATAGCAGTCAATCCTTAAATTTGCAGTTCAATTATTTCATGATGGTTAATCAATTGTGATGGATCAACATGACATATTTAGTTATTTTTGTGATGGTTGAACAATTGTGATATTGTTTCTAGGCGTCGATGCCGATGCCTGCTCGGGAACACTGTTTTCTGGACATGGTCCAGATCATTCTTGGGCTAATAGAAAATGAGCTGAAAATCTGAAGGGGCAAATCTAAAACCAACTATAGGGCAAATAAGGTGGTGCCAATAAAAGACGGGACAAATCATCAATTTCCCCCTTAATAAAATTGGTTTATATTTGTCTTTAATAGAAACAGTGATACTATGCCTATTTAATAAGAGCAACTATGATTTAGTTTTATTAAATACTTCATCTGTCCACAAATGTAGGTCGCTGTGTTTTGTGCGGTCAAGTTTTTTAAGCTTACCATTAATATATGTTAAAGTATATAGATTAACTACATGAAAATAATACAATTGGATTTATCTTATAAAATTCTTTCATAATATATATATATATATATATATATTATTTTTGTTAGTATATTATGATAATAAATCATAGTCATAATCTTGCATTGGTGACCGTAAAAGATCAAAAACGACCTACATTTATGAACGGAAGGGGTATTACTTAACTAATATACATTCTTGGATATACATGTTGAACTAAGGGGCCGTTCAATCCAGCTGTTGGTTCTATCTATTGACTTTTGGTTGAAATTATATTGTTACAGATATTAGCTTTTTCTAACTTACAAAAGAAGAAAAGAGAACAAAAAACTAAAATTAAGAACCCTAGCTTCCAAGCCAGATTGAAGAGGGTTATCCTGTGGGACGCGGAGGTAGGGGTGCAAACGGAGCGGATAATTTCCGCCCGTCCGACCGACCGAAGGCTCGTGGAGCAGATATGGAAGAGCTAAATAGGTATCCAACACTATTCGTGTCCGGCTCCGACTCTGAGGAAAAAATATGAAATATGATACGAGATGAGTGATATCCGTTTGTATATATCCATATGTCAAGTGATATGAAGAAGTCTGTTGTGACTTCACTCAGAAACAAGATAACATATAGGTAGATTGTTACGTCTAAATATGTAGAGAATACTGAGTGCTCTTATTTCAATATCTCAGTGATTAATCTCTCTGTGTTCACTTAGATCACACTCTACTGTCCAATGTCATATGTAAAGAAGTGGATAATTTTCGTCCGATCGACTGACTGAAGGCTCGAGGAGCGGATATAGAAGAGATAAATATGTATCCAATACTGTTCATGCCCGACTTCGATTTCAAAAAAATATAAAATAAGATATACGATGAGTAATATCTATTCGTATCTATTTGGATTACACCCTATACATAGAGGTTGCTACTTGTCAATCTCAGATCAATAAATATTAGGACGTGACAACCATCCTCTTTCTCCATTCTCGATGTTCCCGATGCGCTTTGTTACTCGTACTGATCCCACAGGCCACTAGAAAGCACTCAACAAAAGCGAGCTATTAGCCAACCAGAGATCGGATCAATGGAGGTTCGCGCACGCGCGCCCGGCAAGATCATCCTCGCCGGCGAGCACGCCGTCGTCCACGGCTCCACCGCCGTCGCCGCCGCCATCGACCTCTACACCCGGTCCTACCTCCGCCTCCTCCCCTCGGGTCTGTCCCCTCACCCCAGATCAAGAAACCCGATACTTTGATCCTTTCTTGGCGCTGCTTTTTCTCACCGTTTGTTGTCGTTTGTGAGTTTTGCAGGGGAGGGTGGCGGCCCCGGCGACGGCGCGGTGGAGGTGGACCTGAGGGACTTGGGCCTCGCCTTCTCGTGGCCGTGCTCGCGCCTCCGCGAGGCGCTGGGGGAGGGCTGCAAGGTGGAATTAGAGGCGCCGAGGCCGTGCTCCCCGGACGAGCTGGCCGCCTTCGCCAAGCTCTTGGAGCAGCACGAGATCCCCGAGGCCAAGATCTGGCTCTCTGCCGGTCTCTTCGCCTTCCTCTTCCTCTACACCTCAATCTTGGGGTCAGTAGCTTTGTTCCAAACAATCTTGTAATGCTGGCACTTTCTAATAGTAGATTTAACGTGATTGTTTGTGTTCTTGTGTAGGTGTAGGCCTGGGAAGGTGGTGGTGAGCTCGGACCTGCCGATGGGCGCGGGGCTCGGGTCGTCGGCCTCATTCTGTGTGTCATTGTCAGGGGCACTATTGATGACTGCCGGTGCAGTCAGTGCGGGAGGAGGTGGTGGTGAGGAGTGGGAGTCGTTGGGTAAGGACGATCTTGAGCTGGTTAACCGGTGGGCGTTCCAAGGGGAGAAGATCATTCATGGCAAGCCTTCTGGCATCGACAATGCTGTCAGCACTTTCGGTATGCTGTTCCCTTCTATTAGTTATAATCTTTCAGTTGGTACCAAAATGCCCTTGCAATTAAGCTTTACCTGTAGTGGAGCAATCGATATTGAGTTTGTATGTGGTTGTTTCACGATCACTGACCGCGTGATTGCTCAATGCCACCACTGTTGTAGTTGCAGTCAGGATTGCTTACAGTTTATTTCTGATATGTGATGTGTACTTGAGTTTCATCTAGATGGATAGATGCAACTAATGGGATAAGTTGCCACTCATGGACAAATCGGTAGGTGCCTGATGCAGCTAAAGGGAATGCATTTACATGTTATACTTTTTGCTTAAATATCTTTTAAAGTTTAGTAGTTCGGTCATGGAAATCTTCTGTGTATTGTGCTCATTTGAGCCATTTCCTACTGCAAGTATCTGAACTTTAACTACCCCTCACTATTTCTTCTTGTTATTGTGCTTTACTAAGTCTGTTACATGAATGTTAGGAAGCATGATCAAATTTAAGAAGGGGGATTTGACAAACCTTAAATCTAAGAACGCAGTCAAAATGCTCATCACTGATACAAGGGTTGGTAGGAATACAAAGGCCCTGGTTGCTGGTGTATCTGAAAGAGCCTCTAGGCATCCCGATGCTATGGCTTCTGTATTCCATGCAGTGAACTCTATTAGTGAAGAACTTGCAAACATTGTTGAGTTAGAAGCTAATGATGAGATAGTCATCACCTCAAAGGAGGAAAAGCTAGCAGAGCTCATGGAGATGAATCAAGGTTTGCTTCAGTGCATGGGAGTCACTCATTCTTCTATAGAAACTGTGCTGCGAACAACATTGAAATATAACTTGATCTCTAAGCTGACTGGAGCTGGTGGCGGAGGCTGTGTTTTGACTATGATACCAACTCGTATCCTTTTTTGTAGCTTTTCCTTCATGGCTATTATATCACTAAATGCCATAGATTTCAACTTATGGTTTCGAGAAATTGAGTGTACGTAAATGTAGTTTTCGATATTCACTTCTAATGAGTTTGGCATGATTGGAATGTCAAAATTACAATGATTTGTCAATAAAAGCTAAATGCTCATCACTTCAACATTTTACATGTGAAAAGATTCTCAAATATTATGTATTCTCATGAGCTGAACCAGTAAATTTACTAATGAGGAATCTGAAAATGCTCTCAATGTTTGACCAATGCTTTGTACTTCTAGGATCCTCGAATTTTTCCAGATCTGGGTTCTGAATTGTGATACAATTACCTCTTTATGAATAGGTCTGCTATGTGCACACAAACCCACTTCACAGTAGTTGCATCATTGCATGACATTCTTGTCTGGTGGTTTAAAAAAGCTTGTATGGTACTTCCTTGAACTTTAAGTAATAATATTTGAGCTTTACAAATCTTTTGATATGCACACAATTTATGTCTAAGCAGTGATGCACAATGCTTCCTTGACATGAATTTCAGTATTGTCCAACTTAGTTTTGGAGAAGGTCACTGCAGAGCTCGAATCACACGGCTTTCTCTGCTTTAAAGTTGCGGTTGGTGGACGAGGTCTTCAGTTTTGCCAAGGATAACGCTCCTGTTTTAATGGAGATGTTGTATAAGAGTATATGGCTTATTTAAAGGTTCTTCAGATGGTTTGCACGACAGTTTTTAGACTCTGTCATTCTTACTTTATGCGTAGCAGATCCCTGTATCAAATAAGCTCAGTTGCCTGATTGTTGTTGCAGTCGTTGTATCAAATAAGCTCAGTTGCCTGATTGTTGTTGCAGTCGTTGTATCAAATAAAACTTTTTTGGTAGTTAGATTAGATGTGATTGGAATCTTTGAGATGACTCCTTATCCCTGTACCAGGTCACTCCAACGAGTATATTTTATGACTCCTGTTGCAAACTTTACCATACATTTGCTGTACTATTACACATTCTTGTGTGCTGGTTTAAAAATCAATTTATTCAAAAAGAATGTGAATACACACTCAGCTTTTTACTTGTTTAAGAATACGCGCAATCAACCTTTTAAATTTTGGATCACAAGTTTGCACGGTATTTAATTTTTTTATATGAAAAATTGTGCTAGTAGATTCATCATCAAAAATACTTCAATATCATTACATTAATATTTTTTTGCTAACATATAACTAGAAAAAAAATAAGGATCAAGAGGGACGGACGCAGTGGGGACCGTGTCGACGTCCAAGTCCAGAAACGAGAAGAAAACGGCGGTAGCAGAGTTTATGTTCTAGTTACGACTTTGCCAATAAATACCAACCAAGAAGTGGTGTTACATGCGAAACTTTCGTGGCAAACTGAACGGAAGCACTGTATTTTTTGTTCCATACGGGTTTTTTTCCTACTTAAACTTCTCCAAAAGGTAAACTAGGACGTGCTCCTTCCGTCCCTAGATAAAAGTAGAGGAAAGAAGCAGCGGCAGCTGCTAGGTCGACCATCCTCACAACTTCTGTCTCCCACAGCTCCTTTGCAGTGCGACTTCTGTCATTGCAGCTTTTTTGTGTTTATTAAGCTGATTACCCTTAAAATTTCGAAACCCTCAGTTAGATATTGATATTATGTTACGGCAGCAAATGATGGATTGGGCCAATTCAACCTCCAAAACAGCTGGATCACAAATATTTTGTTCTTTTACAATATTCCTCCGTTACAAAATAGGGAAAATTTGTTGTGTAGCACTGAAAGTTCACTGCTTCTAGAAAATACCACCGAAAAAATCAAGCTCCGGAAATTACCACCGAAAGGTTCACCTCGCTTCGGGATTTAGCACTCTGTTAGTTTCCGTATAGATAAACTGTTAGTTCATAGGGCAATTTTGGAATTTCGCAATTGAGGAAAAGAAGAGAGGTAGTGGGGTGTGGACCCCACCCACCGGTGGGGCAAAATGAGGATAAGGCCTCACCTTGACCGCTCGCTTCGGCTAGGGATCCAGGGAGGGCGGAGCTCAAGGCGGCGCGCGGTCCTCTGGGCGACTTCACGGCGGCGTGGCGTACGGGTCTTTGGGCCGCTCCTCCTCGGCGCAGTGCGCGGGGCACAGGGGTAGGGGTTGAAGAGGACGAGTTGGAGGAGGCATCGGAGCAAGGGGAGGCGGCGGGAGGCCGCGAGGCGGGCGCTAAGGAGGGACGTCAGGCGGTGGTCGGGGCGGAAGGCGGGGGAGTCGGATGCGGCCGCGAGTGGGAGGTGGAGGTCGAGCGCCGCGAGGAGCGGGTGGTGCCGCACGCGACGGAGGAGGCGGAGGAGCGCAGCGGGGGTGGAGGCGTGTGTGGAGGGGAGCACAGGGAGGGGACTCGCGGCGAGAGGTGGGAGACGGCCGGCGGAGGAGCGCCGGGAGGGGTCGAGGATGGAGACAGAGGCGGGGCTTTGAGGGGTTTCGATCTCGGCGAGATGAGGCGCTGGTGCTTGGAGATGATGGCGGGAGCACACGCGCGAGGAGCACACATAGCTGGATCTTGGCCTCACCTCGGGCTCGGGCTCGCCTCGCAAGGCAGCCTCGTCTTCCACCACCACCACCTCCTCCCCCGCTGCCCCACCGAGCGCCGTGCTCAACTCCATCGCCGATGCGGTGGGGAGGCGGAGGACCGGGGATGACGTCGACCTCGCCGACAGCGGCCGCGCTCTCCAGCGCCCAATGGAAGAGGAGCTAGAACGGACGGATCCGCGTCCGCGCGCGCGCCGCGGTCGGGAGCGGCGAGGAGGATGGTGGGGACGGCGCCGGCGGCGCAAGAAGTCGCGGCTGTCCAGGACCAGGCCGCCGTGCTCGAGGAGTGCTTCAAGACGCACAAGACGCTCAATCCGTAAGCATCTCCTCCTCCTCCTCCGCTGCTCCTTCGTCGCCGTGATCGCCCATGAATCCGCCGCCGCGCGCGCATTGGATTGATCGGGATTTACGGTGGTTTTAATTGCGAAGCGAAGGTGGCGCCGCCAACCGCTTAGCTGCGCCGCAGAGGTGGAGGTGTGGTTCCAGAACCGTCGGGCCCGGACCAAGCTCAAGCAGACGGAGGTCGACAGTGCGGGTAAGGGCATTTCTTCTGCTCGCAGCAATCATGGACAAACAGGTAAGGGTATTTTTGTCTCAATTAACACCGTCAACATGAAAAACTAACATAGTGCTAAATCCCGGAGCGAGGTGAACCTTTCGGTGGTAATTTCGAGCCCGGTTCTTTGATGGTATTTTCCGAAGCGGTGAACTTTCAGTCGTCTTCCTGAACTGAACGGCTAAAGCCAGCAGCATATTTGTACAGTCCTCGCAGAAAGTTCATTTGTTTTTGTGGCAACGGCCAGCAAAGTAGTAACGGCCAGCAAAGTAGTAACTAAAATTAACTCAGAAAGTATATCTTATGTATACCATCTAACTAATCAGCTTAAATGAATTTATGTACAAGGTTAAACAAAACAGGAGAAAAATTCAGTCGTTAGGTAGGTACAAATATTCAACAAGTAACGTAATTTGGCTTTGCAAATGCAACAGACTCTGGAAGGGTAAAAGATGCACAAAGCATCCATTTTCCCGGAGCAACAAGCCGTACTCTATGCATTTCAACGTCAGCCACATTCTCGCACAATGCTGAATTTATCCTCTGCAATTTTGGGCTTATGTGTTAATTTGGTTAATAGAGTTAAACAAAGAAATGGTTCCAATAGAAAGGAAAGATGTTTAGGTACCACATCATATCGCATTTACCTCATGAAAGTCATATTCAGGATCCTCGGCTTTGGAGAATCCATATACGTGGATCTTTGGCATGACACAAGGTTGTCCCGTTTGTCTGTTTCTTAAGATCCCTCTGAAGACATCTAGGAAAACAGGAGAGCAAAATCATAAGCATATTTATCTCTCGAGAACGAATAATTACAGGTTTTCAAAACCATTTGGGCCTGGGAAATGTTTAAAAAGGGAAGTGAGCTATTTCTTGACGAGAGCATTTCCAACATTATCGTGTCTTCTTTGACACTAAAAACCATATGAGCAGTGTTCTAAAAAAGGGATCTATGCATCTACTATCGCTGCTTATTGTGGAATGCCCTGTCGTGGATCAACTCTTTTTGGAATAGGCTCATCTGACATAGCCAGTGGTAAAATCTGGTCCAAATAAAGTTGTTTGATTTAAACCCTCTCTGGAATGAATTGGTGCTAGTACGGGTCATCTCATACAACCCTTTAAGAGACTGATGACTCCAGAACCAACAACCAAACATATCCTCCTCTAAGATGGGCTCTTTTTAGGATGCGGACATTTCAGAAGTCAAACAGCTCCCCACCTATCTCACCTGAATATTTGCTATTTTTTTCTTTTTTTTCCTTCTATTTTTCTTGTTGTGGCCTCACTTTGTAACTGTGTAGTGAGCTACAGCCACCGGAGGTAGGAATTCGAACCTGACAGTACAACAGTACAAACTAGTGTGCATTTTGATAATAATAAAAAAAGAAATAGCCCAAGGAGATGAGAAGGAAAAGGAGCAAGGGAGGAAACGGAGGGCAGTCATATATGCATATGATCATTTGCAGTACAAATCCCAAAAGTTCATACAACATCTTAAAGGAAGTTTCACCCAGGAAAAATAAGAAACACACTAAGTCAATCCAGCCATCAGCATCCATTATTATCTAGTCAGACAAAAAGTACCATTCAAGAGGAAAATAGCTAAGTAACTACAGGAAAGTATACTCACCTAAAAATTCTGCAGCATCCTTGGGCAAATTCATTACTAATTGTGTGACTGGATGCACATGTTAGCTTGAGTACATTGCAGTAACAAACATTCTAGCATCCATGTTAAATACCTGGTTTAACAAAAGACTATTAGCAAATTTTACGTAAAATTCATGCAGATGCACAAAAAAAAAAACTAAACATCAAATGTCCCACTTGCTTGCAGTAAGGCCAACATAATAAGCACAAGATTGATTGCAATAGAATAGTTCCATAGATAACGCAAGCTTTGGGGATGTTACATTGTAACTTGCTTGATAATTTTATAGTAAATAGATTACATCTCCAATCAAATACTTTTCTTGCCTGTGACAAGAGAAGTCTTTGACGGTAGCTTCAACTTGTTTATACTAAAAGAGTGTGCTGGTGCTATCTTGCATATTTCGAAGTTTGATTGGCAATTACCTCAATTTTCCTTTCAAGTTTGTTAAGAACAATGTTTCTTTCAAGTACTCAGCTGCAGTTGGGTTTAGGTCATTTGCATAAACATATTTGACTTTTTTCGCAGCTGAAATTGCTATTGGACCAACACCAGAGAACAAATCACCTGCACCAGGATGCAACAACCAACAGTTAGTTGTGTTAGGGGGGAAGTAAGATAATAAGGTTAAGTAGAAATTGCTCAGTTTAGCAAAAAGTTCAACTTGAATGACATTAGCAACATTAAAAATCTAAAAATTGTCGACAACTGCTCTACAGTGTGATAACTATGCATACACCATATATTAGGGCCAGTGCGAACAATGTAGACCATCCTCCATCATGTTACATCGTGGAATTATGAAATTCTAAGCTGTTCATCAAACAAACACTATTGATCTAAGTGATTGACAGAGTACATGCTGCATACCACAATTGGTGAGTGTAGTGGTTCCTATTTGGCACATTGGTTTGTTAACAAAACTTAATCTGATAGTGTCCATGTAGATAGATTATCACAGTTAAAATATGCTTTTACAATGATGGCAGCAAAGGTACTTTACATGCATGTGCAGAGAAGAACTGCATGAAAAAAATGGTATGTTGATATAAAATTGTTAGGCTATAGATGAATAGATGAAACACACATGTATTAAATAGTCCAATGGGTAATATACAACTCAAGGGACAACTAAATCATAGAAACTAGAAAAAGACACGGAGGACGGAGTGGTTCAGGCGAGGGGTTTCAGGGACAGCGGCAATGAAAGAGGGGGTTAGGACCTCAGGGACGGAGGTGGGAGTTGGGGTCGGCGGAGCGTGTCACGATTAAGGTAGGATCGTGGAAGAACCGTGGGAGAGGAGATCGTGGGAGCAGTTATGGTGGGCAAAACCATCCTTGTCTTTTTCGTTTTTTCTCTGTGGTTTTTTTAGATAAGACTCCTGGTACGTGTGGTTTTTGTCAGAGTTTTATTTAGACGAGGATTGACGGAGGCATGAATAGGAGGGTGAACGGATAAACTCATCGTTTATATTAGTAGAGGAGAGATATAGCCATCGGTCATTACTATATATTACGTTCGGGGGAAACCGCCCACGGCCAGGGCATCCACGTCACCTCCTCCGCAAAAAGGCCCTTCGGAATTTCTGAAATCGCGTATGGGTCCTTAGTTTTTTGCGAAGAGGCCCCTGGCACGTTTTTCCTTCCCAAAAAAACCATCCGTTTCTTTGAAATTGTGTACAGGTTCTCCGGTTTTCATGGAGGCCCTCCTCTTTCTCGATAGCGTCTCGCGGTTTTCGTAAAATTACGTATAGGTCCTTGGTTTTATACAAAAAACCCTTTTGTTTTTTTCTGAAAATACGTTTGGGCCCTCGCTTTTCTAGATAATCCCCTTCTACGAATTTTTGTCTCTTTTATTACTATATATTACGTTCGGGGGAAACCGCCCACGGCCAGGGCGTCCACATCACCTCCACGAAAAGGCCCTTCGGAATTTCTGAAATCGTGTATGGGTCCTTAGTTTTTTGCGGAGAGGCCCCTGGCATGTTTTTCCTTCCCAAAAAAACCCTCCGTTTTTCCGAAATTGTGTACAGGTTCTTCGCATTTTCATGGAGGCCCTCCTCTTTCTTGATAACGTCTCGCGGTTTTCATGAAATTACGTACAGATCCTTAGTTTTATACAAAAAAAACCCCTTTGTTTTTTCTGAAAATATATTTGGGCCCTCGCTTTTCCAGATAATCCCCTTCTACAAATTTTTGTTTCTTTTATTTTGGTCCACATGATAGCTAGCGCGGCGTGACGCCGCGCTAATGTTGCTAGTTAGCTTAATGTTTAAAAAGAAAACAGGAAATGCATGTTTTGAACCAGAGAAAATATTGACGGCCAGTTTTTTCTCAGTAGTTTTAAGGCGATCCAGTGTATTTCAATTCCATATTTGAAATTTAAATAGGGATTATAATCTTTTTTTACTGGCAAATTATATTCATTTTAAAGCTATGCGCACACCTGGTGGAGTGGTCACACTGGTCTCTCTGTGTGTGTGTGTTTTTTTTTTCTGTTTATTCTAAAAAAAAGCAAATTTGAATTAACAAAATGTTTGGCTAGTTTTTCCTTAGATTTTCCCCAAAAAAATGGTTTTTCGAATTTCTAGATGGAGGTGAGGTTGTCTTCCAAGGTGGTAAAGTGATTGGAACTAAAACCCTTTATTGCGGCGAATTGGTTTGACTTGATCCAACTAGTTTGATCTTTTTCTCCTGCCCAACTGGTTCAACGTGAAGAAGCAATGAAGTAACGACAACCTGGGTTCAGCAATAGCAGCCCAGGGAAGAGTAACTCTTGTCCATTTCCTGCCACCGTGCATCACTTCAAGTTCGTCGCAAAGTACATCGAGAAGGGAAGCAGTTTACCTTTTTCGATGTCATGCCTAACATTTCACTTGCCACGCTAGAAGACCACCTCTCCACATCATCAAAAATCACACGGAGCAAGGGGAAGTTTAAACCAACGAAGTACTAGTACGGAAAAATACAACAAAAACAGTTGTTTTTGCAATTTCACCGTCGTCACTTGAATATAGGGGTGATCATTTTAGCGATGGTATCGACTTTATCTCGAAATTTCATCAGAAATGGCTTTTTTATCAGAATGATTTGGCTTTTTCGGTATAATTAAATTAAAAAATGTAAAAATAGAAAAAAAATTATTAGCCCATTACGGACAATACAAAGGAACACATTAAAAAAAGAAAATGTAAAAAAGTCTAAAAAATCTAAAAAAATTCAGAAAAAAACGAATTACTGAATAGTGAAAAAAAAGCTGAACCTGAAAAAAAGCTGAAACGAACGGGACCTATCACTGTGCTTTTGATGCTATCTTAAAACAGACTAACAGACATATTATTTTTAACTTCAGCTTATAGCTTATAACTACGATTTATATTTTTTAAGTTATTAATGAGAAAATACGAATTAACAGAAACTCACATACGATACCAATATATGTAGAATATGAAGTAATAGAAACTCACGTGCAATTTTAACCAATATAAATAAAATTATTATAGTATATATTACAATCAACTTATAAATCCTATATTAAAAAAACTTTGTTTAAAAATTACTTTATGTAGAAAAGCTAAAAAACAACCTTTAGAAGCTAAACGAAGAGGCCTAACTTACCACGTCAATAAAATTCGTAATTAAAGTAGCTTTAGTGACCGAAGTGCCTCAATTGTTCAAATTTGAAGATCTACCATGATTTAGTGTCCAAGGTGGCACCAGTATGTTACACGCGGTTCAATTTTAAAGGCACCGGCAGGAAAGCATCGTCAGTGTTTGAATTAAGAATTGATGTAGAATCTTTGAATATCAGAAAACCACTTATTGCGTCTCTCTCTTTCCATGCAAAAATGCTACACTTCCAACCATGAAACCACCATCAGACAAAATTTCATGTTTGACGTAACCAACTGATCACACAGGGTACAACTGACATCAACTCTTGAACCTAACACTACGGCTGACGTTTGGATTGATGCCGGACATTTCACCTCCATACGGACCGGAGGGCTTCCTAATGTCACGCACTTGACCTTTACGCTTAACAAGCTTGGTTTGATGCTTAACCTGCACAATCACACACGAAATGAGTTCATTCAGAATGATGGTCCACGCAGCTCAACTGTTTCATGTATTATGTTACTTACCCTGTATTTCTTTCGTGGATTCTTAACTTTCTTATTTCTGGAGCGAGTCAATCCCCGATTCTTCTCAATCTGCATGAGTTTGATTTGTTTAGAATATACATATCAGAAAACTGAAAAATGCAATAGCTGGTAAGATACACTTTGGCGAGGGAGGAAGATTAACCTGGTATGAGATCTTCCTCTTGCCATCTCCTTCAATTTCTTCACGCAGTTGTTGAACATCAGTTCTGTCATAGAGAAAGAAATAAGTATTGGCATGGCATTTACTAAAAGCACCTTATCATCTTTATCTGATTTTATTGAAGGAACTTACAGTGAGTACTTCTGTTCCTTGCTCAATAGTTTTTCGGTCCTCCGCCTTTTTACATCTTTATAGAAATAATCTTCAGATTCTGACGATGCATGATTATCATCATTATCATCTTCATCATTGAATTGGTTAAGTTTCTCTTCAGTGTAGTCATTATCTACTGGCAACTCATCATCCTCAAGCATATTAGCTCCTACTCTTGCAAGAACACGGAGCTCATGCTTTCTGCCTTTCACCAATATCATCTCGTTTTGGAAGGTCATCATCACCAGAAACAAACTTGAAGATATAACACATGGCCAGAAATGAAAGGGTTAGCAGCAGCTACAACTGTCATAACCTCAAATAACAAACGCAGGCATACACCAAAGCAGAGGTGCATGGTAAAATAATTGATTTAAGCTTGTACACGAGCTTGGTGGTGGGAACCACAAACCACAAAGGCTGAAAAAGAGAGATCACCAGCAATTATCAACTATAACTCAATTAAATATTTCAGTCAATATCTTTGATAAGACAAGGGTAACTACGCTTTCTGTTCCTAAGACTATCAAAGATGATTTTATGCACTTGAAGGTAGATGTAATTGTGTTACATGACATATAATAGCACACAGGCCCTTCTGGAACACCATAACAGCAAGATTACAGGCATGACCCAACAATTTGACAAAAAGTTCAATATTGTAGGCCACTGCATATTTAAGAAAACTAATAACTATTATAGGTATCTTGAGATAACAAAGTTTTTAAGGCTGAAAGACAGCATGTATATCACAATTCATCACTGTTATGCTTTACCAAGGATAATATTTCTTCAAATATTCCCAAATAGGGACCAATTGTTCTGTCCTAGTCTTATCGAAATTCCAATTCCCTTCTGCAATATGCAAAGTCGTAGTACACTTGAGACATATCCAGAAACCTCAGGACAAATATGTGAAATACAACACCACTTGCCAACTCACCAAACAATTCCTTGGAATTTTGCAAATCATTCTGGATACAACAATGTTTCAGATATTACTATATCAAGTTATGTCCAGTTTGTGCTGACTGACAATAGTTATAACATGCCTGGGTGTACGGATTTAAATGTTATCCCATGCCCAATTCCAGGAGGACCACAGAAAATAGTTCCAATCCAATTAGGGTTTCTGCCGAATCTACCATAAGCAACAGTACATGGCCAGAAAATCAGCCCATCTTTTCGCAAAAACTGGTCGAGACAAACTTGTTATTTTTACTTGGATATTTTCGAAGAATATTATGAAACAATATGCTCTGATGAAACAAACAAACTTGAAAAGCAGCAAAAGTTGACCACAACTAAGGCTAGTACCTACTACAGTAATGCCAGCAAGACATTAGGTTCAGCGAGCTAAATCCTACCCCCTGCAGAAAAACCTGGGACCAGTGGTTACCAAGTATTTTGCGACAGTTTACTCATATGTGACCAGGGACAAATAATTACAGTCCCATTTACAAAAATGTGTGCGGAGATTGATGACAACTTGGTCGAAGTCAGGATGATTTGAGTCTTTACCCATACTCCATAGACAATCTATAACAAAAAATAGTCTGTGTGATTTGGGGCCTAAATGCCAGTAAATATTTTTGTTTCTATAGTTTTGCAGTTACAAGTTTGTATTTCCACCATCTACATAAAACACTATGGTCAAACAGGCACACTTTTAATCATTTCACCCTTACATATTATCACCAGAAAGAAAGCAGCTAAATATAAAGCTATCCAACAAAAACAGAAAACCTGTAACAGAACAGTGTGTATATTTATACCTTGTTTTTATTTGATTTAGCTGCAGCTACCAGGAGCTTGCTAGGTTTGATCACATGACTATTTTTCTGCGCTTCATCGTCAAAGTCATCCAATGTCTGCAGGTCACTTCTAAACATCCACAAAAGATATTGTTTAAATCAATTGTTTAAAGCATAAAGAAAGTGAAAAATTATTATGTAATAGAAGAAAGAGGTGACATAGCTAATAGCTCACCTATTATTAGTTGCCCTGGTTTTTGACAACTTCTCAGGTTTCAACCGCGTCAAATTATACAGCCCTTTTTCCTTTAGCCTCTCTTCAAGGTTTGCTCTAACTTTTAACATTTCTAGGCTTTCCAAGCCCATATATTTGTCCTGCAATATTAATTCAGCTTTTATGCATTTACACACTGATTTAACTAAAAAGTTACAACATATATTTAACTGAAAAGTTACAACATAATGGAACAATGGAAGTATTCTTGGAAGTTCAACCTTGCTCTTCCTTTCGGTAATTTCATGGTGATCATTATTTGAAGGCGCATTCTTTGTTAAATCAGCGACTTCAGCACCCTGAATTATTGTCATCATGAGTTATCGGAATAACTTGATTATTAAGTAATAAACCTAATAAAGTAGAAGCAGTGCTTGATTTACTTTATCTGGTACTAGTATATTGCTAGATTTGCCCTCCTCTTTGTCTAGAGCAACTATCTTATCCTTCGCATGCATGGTGCGGCTATCAGGCATGCAATCGTCATCAATGTCCCCTTTTTGCCTCAGAAGATTTATATTAGCCTGATTCATCTGTGAAAAAGAGAAGACATTTAATCTCTGACATATTCTTGATAGCTTTTTAATCAACTATAGCAAGAAAAATTGGTACTAAAAATTCCCTAAAATAGTGAAATTTTATGCTGCAGAAACCCTTCAGTACACAAAAAGACAAGGTTACAGAAAACAAACCTTTTCTACCATATTCTTGGTCTCTACAAGACGAGCAATTACAGGATGATCCTGCACAGGCAATCCCTCGGCTTTCATAAGGAGGTAGAAGGTAATAGCTTGACAATGAGCCAGCAGACAAGCTCGCTTCACTTCCAAAGGCTGCATTCTACCCTTATCCTTGCCTAGCCCAGCTGTCACCTGCAGAACAGAGTCTATTATCACAAGGGCAACCAGAGCTAAACCTAAATAAAATAATCAGAAAGGCCATCAATTAAACAAAACAGCTCGCAAGAATTAATGTCCATTTAGCAAGCTAAAACAAATTCAAAAGAACATAATGAAGCATTTCCACAGCAAGCATGGACTGGGTCCATACACACTTAATGCCCATTAGAGTATTACAGAGTAACTATCATTAGTCAGTGTGAACTGATTGTGCTGCAAGGCGATGTGCACGGCGAAGGCACACTTGTACCACCACATTTGTACTTCTGCTAAATTGCGAATAACATATAAGCATCACGCACAGTAAGCCAAGAAAGATAGAACTATAAGCATCTAAGCATCATGCATAGTAAGCCAAAAAGATTTAAGCTTCAAACTTCAGAGTTTTCTTACATGCAAGTAAAATGTCCAAATTATACAATTGTTCAATGAATACTATTGGAATCAGAAACAAGCACACGGAATCAGCAGTGAGCATAACTATAAATTACCTCACTGGTGACTGGTCCTATCGCCCTCAGCTCTTCATGGGCCTCATTTAAGTCAGACAATAATCCAACCAGTTCAGGAGCAGAACTGCATTAAATTTAATATGCAGATGTCATCATGGATCAACACAGAGATACATAACAACAATCTCACTTCTAGTAGTACTGAATTTAGATATTACAAGCACTGAAGAACTACAAATCTGAATGTTTAGGTCTTTGACAAGGTATTATGTACCTAGTACATAACAAGGGATAAACACCGTGGAAAGGAGACCGAACAAAAGGTTACTCAGGCAAGATTGATTCAAGGGGAGCCACCAGGGATAAACACCGTGGAAAGGAGACCGAACACAAGGTTACTCAGGCAAGGTTGATTCAAGGGGAGCCACCAGAAAATGGGATAATATTGCTCAGTGCCATCACAAACATAACAGAGTTGGAAAATAACATCCAATGTCACTGACATGTGGCCCCAGGTCCCACACAAGGTTCGAAATCCCGGCGGTAACCGGCCGGTTACCGCCGGTAACCGGTTGTACCGCCAGCGACCGGGAGGGGAAAACCGGCCGAGATTGAAATTTGAAAATTTTGAATTTGTAGATGTTTGGATGGGTTCCAGGGGGTATTGTACCTACATTGGATGCTTAAGAAGCTATTTAGGAACATGTTGGGCCCATGGGTTGGTTGTGTTGCATGTGAGGCATTATTGGATGCTATGAAGTAGTGCTTTTGCTGTTGTGTTGCATGTGAGGCATTATTGGAAGTTTGGAACTAGGGAGTATTATGCATGCAGCAGCAGGAGGGAGAGGAGAGAGAGAGCAGCAGCAAAGCGGCAAAGAAGAAGAAGAGCAAAGCAAAGCAAGAAGAAGCAATGGCAAAGAAGAAGCAATGAGCAAAGCGAAGGCAGAGGGCAAAGCGGCAGGCAGTAGCAAATGCAAAGAGCTGGGAGCAATGAGCAATGAGCAATGAGCAAGAGAGCACCCAAAGCGAGCAATTGCTAGTTTCTTAGTTATTATATGGATATGAGCAATATTAGCATGTGTTTATGCCTTACTGATGCATGTGTTTGTTGATGTATGACATTGTAGTGATGGCTAGTAAAAGTATCAATGTTTGGGATCATAGAGAGAGACTAGGAGGTGCTGGTTGGAAGTATAGATATTGTAAGCTTACGAAGTCAGACGGAGGTGTAACACGCCTGAAAGAACATCTTGCTTTGGGAAGCACGGGATGTTATTCCTTGCGCTGGGTTCCATGGAAGTGAGAAGGCTTATGGTAGCAAGTATAGAAGAAACGAAGACCAAGAGGAAATCTATTAGAGATGAGCGCCTGAGAATGGAGCAAGTTGCTTCAGAGCGTGTAGCGCGTGGTCCATCGCGTGAAGATGTCTTTGATGATAATGAGGAAAAGCAGATGGAATGGGCTCGCCGAGAGTCGTTGGAGTTGCACCAGCTCGAGCAGAAGGCAAGAGCCCGGGGTGCAACATTTGAACATGGGGGAGGTAGTGGAAGTGGCACAGGAAGCGGTATAGGAAGTAATGCTCTTTCGAGGATGTTTGGTAGGTCGAGGTCTATGAGAGTTGATTCTGATATTTTGCGCAGTCGGGCACCCGTCCAACCCCGCATTGACACAACTCTTAAGAAAGAAGCGAAGTCAAAACTTGGAAAAGTTTGGGCTAAGTGGTTCCATAGTAATGACATTCCTGGAAATAAGGCAGAGTGTCCTTATTTTCGTGCTGCCATCAATGTTACACAAGAGCTTGCTGACATTGATGACGATGTTGTGGGAAGTGATGAAGAGACAGAAACTCCATCTGATGCAGTGGAGTACCAAGAGTCCGACGATAGTTCCTCTTCGTCATCTGCTGATGGTGGGATATCTCACGATGGGGTACAAGGCCAACAAGACACATGTCAACCATTGACATTCACTTGTGAGCAAAATTTCACACATGCTACTCAGGATGAAGACCATGGTTGTCATGAATCAAGAATAATCACAAAGACCTACATAAGGGCTAAGAACCGACAACAAGATCATCCTCAACCACAAGACTCTTCTTCCTACGCATCATATGGTAGCTTATACTTTTTGCCGACATATGAGCGTCGAGATGCCAACTTACTATCTTCTGCTGATGATTCTCATTCGTCCTCAGACATCTCTTATCCTCTTTACCACCTGGCTCATTATGAAGGACTTGTCTACAATGATGACAATGAGTACATTGCACAATCTTCGCGTTGGAGCACAATGTATTAAGTTGTATTTTGTACAAAAACTCTTTTATAATCTTTCGGTCTTAATTCCACCGGGTTTTCCGTTTTTCTACGGTTTTCCAGAATCGTCCGATTCTGGGTTTCCTACCGCCTCGAATTCAAAATTCAAATTCCAAATTTTCTCCTGTTTTTCTCGGGATTTCCGTTATCGGGCAGTAATCGCCGATACGGCATCACCCGGCCGTCGAATTGCCCGTTTCCCGGATTCAACCTTGGTCCCACATGTCAACCTCAAATTGGATGGTATTTCCCAATTTATACCTCTTTGCGATGGTATAGAGCTAATTTATAACCTCAAGCCTCGACATAGTTACTATGAATGATAAAGAGCTTCTTCATCCACTGATAATAATTCACTTACAGGAAACACATTCTGTAATAAGCATCGGCCTTGTCAAGAAATTAGAAATAACTTCAATATTTTAAAAGTAAAATAAAAGGCAGACCTGTATAGCAAACCCATTTTCTCATCTCTTGACAGGACAACAGAGTCTTGTTTCATTTTCACGTAGCTTTCAAAAGAGGATGCCTCATCGGCAGCTTTAACTTGACGGTTGGATGCCTGCTAGTCAATGTGGAACAGCCACATACAAAAATTATTCTCTGATAGCATCATATTCAAATGGGCATCAATAAACATATGTGTTACCAAAGTATTAGTAAAATGATATTTTAGTTTATGTAATCAGTAATTCATCCTTAGTTAGCAATCAGCAAGTAAATTGTAACAAACAACAGAATTCTTGTTGTTGAAGAAAACAAAATTAGTCACGAAAGTGAAATCCTATAATACTATACAGTTGGTCCCCACTAACAGCAATTAATGTTAGGCGGTCGAATCTTGCTCTTGGTGTTAGCAAGATCCTTACTCTCATCGAGAGGATGACACTCTTGGAGATGGGGCAATTTTCTTGTTGTTATTTCCCACACAATGTCATACCAACCTGAGGGGTTGGGGATACATATTTATAGGCCAAGATAGGCCAAGCATATGCTGTCCTAGAGATGCTAAAGCAACGATGCTAGTCTAAGATGCTAAAGCAAAAGCACTAAAGCAAAGATGCTAGTCTAAGATGCTAAAGCAAAAGCTAGTCTAAGATGCTAAAGCAAAAGCAAAAGAGATGCTAAAGCAAAGCAAAAAAAGCAAGCAGACACAAAGATGCATTTATCCATCACTCTCCCTAAGTCTTGTGTGTCTCCTTGTGGGAATCTGAGCCATCCCGATCCCGCGCGAAGCTCCTCGAACTTGATCCGCCCAAGAGACTTGGTCGAAGTCGGCGAAATGGTCTTGAGTGTTGATGTAGGTGGCCCCGACACTCCCTTTATCCAGTAAACTTACGATGAGGTGATACCTCACCGGATGTGCTTGTGCGCTCATGGAAGATGGGGTTCTTCGCCAAGGCAAAGGCGGACTTGCTTTGCCCACCTCGAGCTCCACCGCCTCGTGTTCTCGCCAAGGAGATCACCAGCGTGAGAGCCACCACGAGCCCGAGTAGAAGCGGTAGTGGCTGCAATGTACTCGCCGCAGCTAGACAGAGCCACCACCGCCGCTTGACCGATCGCCACCGATCGGACATTTGCCGAGGAAGTGAAGATCCCACCGTGCTCTTGCTCGTGTCGATGTCGCCGCGTGGTCGCCGCCATCGCACCGGCGAAGTCGCCGCACCGGGCACCTTAGGTAGTGCAAGCCGTGGTCGGAGGTGCCCGCGACGTAGCGAGGATCCTTTTCACGGCTCGCCTGGTGCTCGTCGTCGGCCGCCGCATGAACCGGCCGACGTAGGTGACGGCGAACGCCAAGTCCTGGCCGCGTGTGGACAAGGTAGCGAGGCTGCCCACAATACGCTGCAGATCGTGTTGCGCCCACCTCCTCCGCCGTCTCTCACGACTCGCCTTCACCTCCTCCATAGGAGTGTGGTGGGTTGCGGTCGGTGAGGCCGCCACTCCACGATGCGCTTGGCGTGAGACCGTCTGCGAGAGATGCCGAGTCGCCTCGTGGACCTCGATCCCGAGGTAGAAGGAGAGGGCCCGAGGTCGCCATCCGAGGTGGCCTTCATCTCGCGCTTGAATGCCTCGATCTCCTCTTCCTGGTACCGGTGATCACAAGGTCGTCGACGTGACGCCTATCGCCAGGCATTGCCTCCCTTGCCCGCCGTGGGACCGCGGCCGTGAGCGCTCTGCTGAAATCCCATTTGCTTGAGGGTGGAGTCCAGCCTTGGCGTTCCAAGCTCGCGGTGCTGCCGCCAAGTCGTAGAGGCCTTGCGCAGCGCAGACCTTGCTCTCCTTGCCGGGATGATGAATCCGCGGCCGCCGGGACGTGAGACCTCCTTCAAGTCACCGCTGAGGAAAGCGGACTTGACGCCCATGTGATGGACGCACCAGCTCTCCCGGGCCGCGAGGGCAGGAGGAGACGACGGACTCCATCCGCGCAACAGCGCGAAGGCATCGCCTAAGTCGACTCCTCTCCGCCGAACGGCCACGTGCCACGAGACGCGCCTTGTGCTTGATCACTTCTCCAACCTCGTCTTTCTTGAGCTTGAAGACCCACTTGAGAGATGGCGTGGTGGCGGTGGAAAGATCGGCGGCTCCATGTCTTGTTTCGCTCGACGGCGTCCATCTCCTCGCATCGCGCGACGCCATGCCGCGTCTCTCTCCGCCTCGGCGAATGAACGAGGCTCGCCGTCGTCTGTGCGAGGTGCGCCCGCCTGGTCGCTGCGCGCCGCCTGTGGACCGGCCGCCGCCAAGGAGGTCGCCCACGGTGACGCAGAAGCGCAGGCTCGCCGCCGTGGTAGGCGCCGATCGATCCTCATCGTTGGACGGAGTGGCAAACTCCACCGCAGCGCGCGCTTCGTCGTGGCCGGCTACCGGTCTGCCGAGCTTTGCGGGAGTAGGCGCCGGTGTAGAGCGAGGCGTGGCCGACGGTCTTGGCGGTGGACTCGCCGAGCTCGCGGCTTGCCGAGCCGTGGCGGCGGCGCGGAAGGGCTCGCCGAGGTGGTGGCGAACGAGGCGGGGGGTAGGCGAGCTCGGTGAAGACGAGCCGCCCCGCCTCCTCGGCGGGCGTGGTCGACGACGCGAAATCGGCCGTCGCCGAGTCGGCCGCCATCCACCATCTTGCCCCACGCCCGCCGCCGTCGAACACGACGCCACGCGTGATGCACACGCCGCCGTGTCGCAGGTCGAGGATGCGGTAGGCCTTGGTGCCCTCCGCGTAGCCGATGAAGACCCTGGCGTGTTCGGCCGTCGAGCTTGCCGACGTGGTTGAGCTCCTGACGAAGGCCGAGCACCAAGACACGAGGTGGCTCACCGCGAGCTTGCGCCGTGCGGGCCTCGTATGGCGCCTTGCCGCCGAGGGCCTTGGTGAGAGCGGTTGAGCAAGTGGACGGCGGTCACCGCCACCCCTCGATGGAATGCCGGCATCCTCTCTGCTGGAGAGGCGCGCGGTGGCAACCACCGCCCGTTTGCGCATGCGGCGCCGACGACGCTGCTGCGCGGGTGTACGGCGCGAGAAGTGACGATGGATCCTCGTCGGCCGCAAAGACGCCGCGAACTCGCCGCCGTGAACTCACCGCCGTTGTCCGTGCGTAGGACCCGCTTGCGCCGCACTCGCCCGCAGCAGCTTGAAGGCACTTGATGGCGCCCGCCGCGGCCGCTTTAACGCCGAGCAGACGGCCACATGTAGCGGGACACGCCGTCGACGAGGAGGAAGTAGCGCCGGCCTCAGTGTAGCCGGTGTCACGGGGCCAGAGGTCACCGTGTACGAGCTCCGCCTCTCCTTGGCGCGAAGCTCGCCTGGCGAGGAAGGAGCCGCGCAGCTGGGTGAGGCGCGTGTCGCAGAATCGCTTCCACGTGGTCGACGTGCTACATGCCCCGCACCATCTCTTGCCGCCGAGCCGCCTCGTGGCCTCAAAGTTGAGGTGCCCGGCGCTCGTACCACCTCAAGCGCCGCCGCCGCGGCGGGCCGCAAGACACGAGGTTGCGCCACTGCGCGTGAAGGACGTAGAGGCGGTTGCTCTGCTGACCTTGACGAGGAGCCGCGGCGATGATCCCAGATGCGCAACACCCCGTGCTCGATCTCCACGCGATCCGTTCTCATCCACCGCCCCAAGTCGATGATGGAGTTCTCAACACGGGGATGTAGTAGACACCGTGAGCGGCCGGTGCTCGCCGATCTTGGCGACGAAGGCACAGAGCCGACGCCCTTGATCTCCACGGCGGGGCGTCGCCGAACTTGACGGCACTCGAACACCGAGTTGAGCTCGAGAAGTACTCCCGCCGCCGGTCATGTGGTGGGGTGGCGCGGTGTCGAGGCACCACCCGCCGGTCTTGTCGTTGCCGAATCGCCGCCCGAGAGGCGGTGCTTTGGCTCGTTAAGGTGGAGGAGAGTCGCCGCGGCGGTCGCCGCCGAGGTAGTTCCATGCTCGCATGAGCAATGAACGAGCCACCGCTCCTCCTCCTCGCTGCGCGACGCTGGCTCGCCGCGTCGTGGTCGCCGACAATCTTTGGCCCAATGACCGAAGCTTGCCGCAGCTTGTAGCAAGCGGTCACGCGCCGCCTTTGCTTGCTAGCGTCGCCGCCTGGCGCCTCCACGGTCATTACCCTCGGACGCCCTCGCGCCGCTCACGGGCGTCTTTGCGCGGCTGCTTGCCGCTTACCACGCATGCGCGCGCGCGTCGTGGAAGAAGGCTCCTTCTTCCCGTCACCTTGGCCGACACCCATCGCTCCCGAGCGAGGAGCTTCCCGCCAATAGTGACGGTCCCGAGAGGCGCCAGGCTCATCGTCACAACGACCTTGAGGCGACCCAACGCCTCCTCGATCGTCATCGTGGAGAGGTCAGCAAAGACTCGATCGAGCGAGCCATCCGCTTGTACTTCTCGGGACGCAATGGAAGAGCTTTTCCACGCCTCTCTCCTCGCCGTAGGTATCGTCGCCGAATCGCACCAACTCGCAATGAGTGTTGAGACGGAGAGCAAAGTCATCAATGTCCTCACCGCTTGAAGGCCGTGTTCTCCCACTCCTTGCGTAGTGCACGTAATGTAGACTTGCGCGCGGTCGCCGCCGGCGCGCGTCTTTGCAATGATGGCGTCCCAAGCCTCCTGGCGATCGCTTGTTGGTGTTTGAAACTACATCTCGGGCGGATCTGCAATGATGAGAGCATCCAGCGCCCGCCAATCCCGGTCGTGGTCGACGCCGCCGTCGGGATCGCATCCCACATATGCCGCGCTGAGCTTTACCTCATCACCGCAGCCACTCGACGTAGTTGGTCTTGGCGAGCGTGGGCCACCCGCCGGCCCGACGTCCTCGACGATACCGTACTCGTGGTGCCCACGATCAACCGCAGAGAAGCCGTCGCCTCGCGAAGGCCGCGCTCTCCGCGACCGACACGCCGCCGCCGCATGCCTCCTCGCGAGCGCCGCGCGCGCGTCGTCGCTCTGGCCGCCGCGCTCGTGGCGTGGCGCGCGCGCGACGCCATCGCGCTTCGCCGCCGTCTTTGCCTCCTCTCCAGCAGCTCAAGGTCCGCGTCGGCGTTGTCATCGCGAGAGACGGAGCCGCTGTTGCCGCTGCGTAGAACTCGACCTCATTGCTGCCGCACGCGCCGCATCTGCCGCGCCGCGTGCTCGAGGCGCACCGAAGGCCGAGATCGCCTCTGCGGACATGGCGCGCCACCGGGATCACTGCGTGGAGAGAGAGCGCCTCGATGAGCCGCCGCTCGTCGAGCAGGAGGAGGAGCAGAGGCACTGAGTCGCCATCGCCGCTAGTTGGGCCAGCTGCGAGGCCGAAGGGACGCTGAGAAGGGATTGAGCAGAGATGCTCAGGCTCTGGATAACCTCGCTCTGATACCACTTGTTAGGCGGTCGAATCTTGCTCTTGGTGTTAGCAAGATCCTTACTCTCATCGAGAGGATGACACTCTTGGAGATGGGGCAATTTTTTTGTTGTTATTTCCCACACAATACCATACCAACCTGAGGGGTTGGGGATACATATTTATAGGCCAAGATGGGCCAAGCATATGCTGTCCTAGAGATGCTAGTCTAAGATGCTAAAACAAAAGCACTAAAGCAAAAGCAAAAAGTAAAGATGCTAGTCTAAGATGCTAAAGCAAAAGCAATAAAAACAGCAGGCAGACACAGCACAGACTTATCCATCAATTAATGCTATTTCTTAATTTTGTGTACATCCACAGCATACCTTTAATTAGATATCAGATAGGAAAAGATGTCCAGGGGGAAGTTTGGATGATGTTCAAAGCCATTCTCCGTGTTAAAGCAAACAATAAACTATAACAAGAAAAAAATTCAGTCAATCACCTTCATGGCTTTATCATCTTCATCACTTTCACCATCCTCTAACCCAAAATCTCTCATTGACAGCTTTTCCTTCTCATTTTCGATCCTCCGTAACTCTTCATAGTCCTCATCCTCACCAGAGTGTTCACCAGCATCATAGTATGCATTCTTTCCTCTACCCCAGATGTTTTTATCTTTCTCATCTTCCTCAAGTTCGTCCATACTGTCATCACCTCCGGCAATTTGTTTCACTGCCCTCTCTGCTCTTTTTACTATACAGACACGTTAAGTTATGAATATGGAAGCACCTCATATCAGAAGAAATAAGTACAACGGTGCAATAGTTTTCCAGTTAACATCTCAAACACAATCATGTAAATCATAAAAACTGAGCCAAAAGTATAGGTACATTGGTGCACTAATAAATTCTGAAACTAGAACAACCAAAAAAAAGTACTATAATATTTAACCCTACCAAAAGGACAGCAACTGAGTGGTCATAACAAAAGTGCAGGTAAACGTGTAATGAAATCTAAAAGCAACGGCTGCAACACCTTGTAAGGAAGTTGATGCAGGGAATGTAAAATGAAATAAGAGGCCAACAGATAGAACTCTCTAAAGAGATGAAATATTGCGATCTTACTCTAGAAATGAAGTGTTGCAGCCCACCCCATATGGCGTGTCCAACTAATATTTTTATCAGGCATAACACGCATTTTCGATCAGGAAATTCTAGTAAGAATTTTCCAAACAAGTAGTCCAGTCGGATTCGTGACATAGAAAGATCATCTGGCTATTTAAAGGATATAGCATCAGATAATTCTGGTTCTCTGAGTAGATCATCAAGCAATGACCACAATTGGGAAGGTGCACAGTGCTCACCAAATCAAGTGTTAACCATCATAGCCTAGCCAATGAGGAACAAACTTTGTAGAAAGAAGCCCGTCATCATGTGAGGCATTGCAAAATGTGATCCAATTAGTTGTGCAAAATCAAAGTCAAAGCATTTCTTGTTCAAGTCCTCAGCTCATCAAGTTAGAATGAATGTGCAAAGTACTTCATACATGTTCAAAGTTTAACGTCAAAGTGGTGCAACAACCAAGCCTAAGATATTTAAATTACTCATATTATCTAGGTCAAAATAGAGTTCGCAAGTCCATCAACAAGCACTTGTTTGCTCCATAAAAACCCTAAAAATATTACCAGACCACAATTAAAAGTATACCTATCATGGTTTACTTCTATTGATTCATTAAATTAAGTATTGATGCCACAGTAATGTATTCATATCAGTCAATCACAGCAAGTTTGCTAACTAGATAGTAGCCTCCCTACAATGATATTGTGCAAATATAGCACTTAGTACTTAAACTTACATTTTGCAACATATCGTTTGTCCCACTCATCGTAATTAGCTTTGCCCATGTAACCATCCTCATCTCCACCGCTGTCATCAGTTTCATCATCGGAAATACCCTAAACAGTAATAATAAAGATGATAAACGATGTCAAAACAGACAGAAAATAAAATAATTGCAACTCATGGTTCAACTCATTGCCATTCCAATTACTGATCTGGCTTACCACAAATGCTGGAAAGATGATACAGTTATGTACACTTGATCATCATAGACCATAACTGGGATACATATTTGATATGCGATAATATACCCATATATTAGTTGGGTGGTCATGATAGCACTGTAACTGCGACACCTGCTCCAACGAGTTTCTGCTTCTGACTTCTTAATTTCGTCTTTTTTTACTTTTTGGCTTTTTTTGGGGTTTTTTCCTTTTCTTTTTTCCCCCTTATTTCTTTACATTGTCCATAATGATATAACTTTTTTATTTTTTCATTTTTTTAATTTAATTACGTTGAAAAAGTTAATAGCAACCATAGTTTATTTTCAGCCACTACAGTGCAAAAAAAGGCCAAAACCTGGGCTTATAAGCCCAAATAAGCACGACCACTGCAGTATACCTATAGCACTAAAAAAAATTATAATTGCTCCCTATAAAAAAGATGGTTGTCCTTGAAGAATAGTTTCCAGTAACTTTTATTTTTAAAAAAACCATGGTTCTAAAACAAGGTTTACTCGGCTAAGTACTCAGACCAGGCCCCCTCATCGAGTACGAGTAGGCAAAAATGAGTAGCTAACCAGGTTAACCGGTATAACCGGGCGAGTACTCGGTGTAATTGGCTACCAGGCCATGTAGTCGCTGAGTGGCCAGTCCAGTGTAATGAAGCCGACGTTCAATTCAGCCCATAGCCTAGTAGAGTCCCACATGCATTGTGAAGTTAAGTTGTCTTCTCTCTGTGTTGGAACCTGGTTTTAGAACCATGGATGTGATGCAGTGGAGACTGCCTTTGCCCTTTTGCATCCAGTGAGACATTTAATAAAAGTTGAAGCAAATTAATGACATGTTCTAGTTGCTATTGTGCTAGATTTGTCCTTTTCTAGTTGTCCTTTGTTAGATCTATCTAGAGAGTATTTTCTCTGTTTAGTAGAACATATTTTGTGACAAGAAGTTAAGTACAACATTTCAGTCTCCACTAAAACATTTTCACCGATATCATTTGAGAACATGTTAATGCTATTTTGCACAAGTTTGACAGCAGACTACTTTGCAATTTGCATTAGAATGCATCTGTTAATCACTTAATCTCAATTTCATTGATTTGATATGAATATATTATACATGTATAAACCCATTATTAAAATAGAAAACCGGTTATAAGGCGGCCGAGTACAAGGCCAATTACCGTATAATCACTACAAGGTGAGGTGACCAAGCGAGTACCGGTTACCGAGTTTTAGAACCTTGAAAAAAATTGATCATTATTTCCATCAATCCTGTAGAGACCATAGGCAGATCTTCCAATTTTGTAATATCAGCTAATGTACAGCATACATTGTTTCGTGTCCTAGCATCACAGTTTGAAGATGGCAATTCCCTGCCCTGACGACGTGCTGCCTTGCAGGACAATTTGTACTTTCGGACCCTTCACACCCCGAGAAATCGAAAACAGGACCAGGAAGGAGCACAGAAATTACCTCAAGATCGAAAACAGGCTGCTCCAAATCATCCTCCTCCGACTCCCTAGCTAAAACCCAGCAGAAAAAGAACAAGAATGTTTTGAGTGAATTGCAGGCAGGGGAACGAACCAAATCAAAATTCCACACGGAGAAAACCGCATCACTGACCGTCGTCGGCGTCGAGGGAGATCACATCCCGCTGCTTGTGGACTGCGAAACCAACACACATGCGTCAGATACGAGCGGCTCATAGTAGCAACCACACGCACGCTATTGAACTCGAAGAGGGGAGCGGGGTGGGGTTTCTGATCCCCCTTGCCTTACAGGCGTCGATCTCGTCGTCGTCGGAGTCAGACATCGCCGCCGGCTCGTCAATTGGCTTCGACTTGGGTAGGCCCCGAGCCGGAGGCCGCCGCGGGGTCGCCCTTGGCCTCTTCCCCATGTCGGGGCAGGTGTCTCGACGTCGGTGCTCGACCACCGGCGTATCGTGGGCTTGGTCGGCTGGAGGCGAGAGGGCCCCGGCGGCTGGTTTGTGGGTTTAGGGTTTTGGCGGCCAAGCCTGAAGTGGGGGGGTGGCGGAGGCGGCTGGAGGGAGAGGAGCGGGGAACGGGTAGCTACTAGCTGGCCGCGGGGCATGACTGCACGAGGGGTTTTGTCGCGATTTCGCTTAGTGGGCCCCGTGGGACAGTGGGCGTGGTTCGATTCGTGGGCTCGTGGCGTTTTTGCTGCTCGCTATTCTTTCGCCTGCGCTGTTTCGAGTTCTAGGGTTTGGGTCGAAGCGAGGAGACGAGGGAAGAACCGGAAAAGGATGGATAGCGTTTTGCTTATGCGTTTCCTTTTTTTACTGTTTGTTTTTTTTCTTTTTTTCTTTTTGGTTTTTTTCGTATTTCTTTGTATTATTTATGATGGACTAACATGTTTTTTTATTTTTAATTTTTAAAAATTTAATTATACCAAATAAGCAAAATCAGTTACAGTAAAAAAATAAACCGGCTACAGTAAAAAAAGACGTAAGCCACCGCCATTCTGAACACCCCTAGAGAGACTGGAAGAGGCGACGAAGGGGTTTGTATCTTTTTTAGCAGCGGGGGGATGCTCCCATTGAATAATACGACTTTCCACTTTGCTTGGGAACAAAACTACGCCTCGACTTAGGTTCACGGTTTGCATTGTGTAAAGTCATTACAAAAGAATGGTACGAATTTTGCAGGTATAAACTTGAACCTACCCCTTCACGCTAACAAACATATAAAACCCTAGCCACGATCTTCCCTTAACCTATAGCAAGTGAAGTAGGTGAGCTTAGGAGAGTTCTGTACGTTAAGTCATCTAGTGGTGTGGCACCACGCGTCCCCTTTGCATTTGTTTGGTGCCTGTTTGCCAGTTGGTCGGTCCAGTGGCTCGATCATTCTCGTGTTGTGTGGTCGGTAGTTCTCTGTGGCACGATACTATTGTTTACAGGTGTATTTTTACAAATAGTTGAGGCTATCTATATTTAATCTTTGTAACATGTGATTAAAGTTTGTAAATCTATTTTACAAATGGTTGAAGTCTATGTACCTACTCTTTATGGCATGATGCTAAGGTTTGCAAATAGTTGATATTTACATATAATCTTTATAACATGTGACTTAAGTTTATAAATATGTTTTTATAAATTGTTTGAGCCCATTTTCCTTAAACCTTTGTGGCATTATGCTAAGTTTTGCAAATAGTTGAAGCTTATGTATAATACTTGTAGCATGTGGTTTAATTTTGTGAATGTGGTTTGCAAACAGTTTGTTTATGTCCCTAATCTTGTGTCATAGTTCTAAAGTGTGTGAATATATTTTGCTACTTGTTATGAATCATGTTTTGACCTTTGGTTACATAGTATTACAATTTGCGAATGTATTTTGTAAATTTATTGAATCACATGCATCTTTATCTTTGCTAGAAATTTTAGGATGGTCTGCCGATTCTATGTGAGCGCTTGACCACCATTTCGCGATAGTCTGACCGGCCATGTGTTGCCAGTCTGATATAAGTTCAAACTTCAATTAGATTGATTTTGGTGACTAATGACAAATCTAAATCTGAGACTAACTCATTTGTTAAGTATGAATTGTTTAGTTTCATTTGGATGAAAAAAAGTGAAAATCACGGAGATATGCATTCGACGCCTTATTCTTATATTTTATTGCATTCCTCAGATCCAAAATATAGGTTGAACTCTACAAAAAGTCTAACTTCAATATGTGCATATGTTTTTTATTACACATTCTTGTATGCACATATTTAAGAGGAGTTCACTCTATATTTTGTGGTTTCATTAGTATTAATCTATATTTCTTTTTTCACATATATTGGGATCTCTACTTTGAAACATGTCTTTTGAGTATATAAAACTTATGTAGTTCATATATACTCATATTGCTTTATATTCAATTATTTGCGTATGGGATTAACATGTTTATTAAGTGTTTAAAATGTTTACTTTTGAATTTTGTTTGGCGACTTGGAGATGCATGCTAAGGTTGACAAGAAGACCAACATGGCTCAAGACAAAGGTCATTGTAACATCCTGTTTTTCTGAGATTTTTAAAGCCTGAAATTTAAAAATGAATTTTCTGGAATTTTCTGAATTTAATTGAAGCTTCAAATGAATTTTTAAAGTTTTAAATGAATTAATATGAATAAAATAAATATTAACATAAGTTGAAAATATTTTATTTGTGTTCTTCAGGTCTCAAGGAATTTTCTAGTATTTTTGGTGAATTTTTGGGATTTATTTGCTATTTTTTAGAGCTTTTAGAAGTTTTTCTGGAAAAGAAAAGAAATCCCAAAATCCCTCCACCGCCCGATCTTTCTCTCTCCTCCACGCGTCAGCCATCCGACCGCGATCCCGCCGCCGTCGTACCTCCTCTTTCCCGCCGCATTGCCGCCACACGCGTCGCAAGATCCGCTACGACACGCGGCGGCACCAGGCTCGCTCGCGCCGCGCGCCCCGCTCCTCGACCGCCCGATCGCGCGCCCGCTTCGATCCCCGCCGTCCGCTCCTGTCGCCCAGCCGCAAACCCTAACCCTACCCAAGCCGCGCCCTCGCCGTTGATCCGCCGCGATGCATCCGGGCCGTCCATGCCAAACCGAAGTCCGCACCGCGTCCGCTCCGTCCCCGGATCGATAACCTCGGTTCGCGTGCCTTTTAAACGCGCCGTCCTCGGTTCGCGTACACCCAACTTCGCCGCCGCCGCTCCTCGCCGATCGCACCGCGCCGCTGCCGGAGCGCTCCGCCGCCCGTCCGCTCCACTCGCTGCCGTCGCCGCCGCCGGAGCCGCTCGCCGCGGAGTGTCCTCCCGCTGTCGTCTTCGCCGCCGGTGAGCCCTGCCGCCCTCGCCGCCATCCGCGTCGCCGCTCTGCCGCCCGCATCCGCGATCGCGGCGCAAACCCTAGCCCACGCGCTCTCGCGCGTTCGCGCGCTGCGCGCGCCGCCGCAGCGTCTTGAGCCACGCTGCGTCGCTCATCACCGTTCTCCGCCTCGCGCGCGCGCATCCGCGCCGTCCGTCCCTGATCGGGCTGCGGCACCAGCGCCAAGACGCCACCTGTCGCCCCTCCGCTGTCCGGATCCGCCGACGCACTCCCGCCCGCGTTCGCGACGCTGCGGCCGTCGAGCCGCCACGCGCCGCCGCCCGCCGCCGCCCACGCCGCGCGCTCCATCCTCGCCGTCGCGCCGCGCGTGCCGCATCGCCGAGCCACGTCGGCCCTAGCCGACATGGCACCCACGTGGCGCCCACGCCGGTGAGATCGCCCCGGTGTGCCACGTGGCGCCACGTCCGCCGCCACGCCGGCCGCCACGTCACCGTGCCACGTGGCGGCATATGCCGCCGCGTCGCCAGCGTCCCCGCCCGCGTCGGCCCGCCGCCCGTGCATGCATTTGTGGACCGAGTCCACGGTGGACTCGAATTTCGTGGACCGGGTCCACAGCACAGTAACTTTTTCGAATTTCTCGATTTAATTTTAGGATTAATTTTCCGAGAGCCCATTCTCCTCCGTCCTAGCTCCGATTGACCCCGTTCTTTTTCCTAAATTCATCTAAAATCGAGCTCTAGCTGTTGGCAGGATTGTGTTGAGGTAGAGCATTGTAAAGGCCTTGTTGTGATTTTCCTGAGATCGAGGTTAATCACATCGTGTGGGTACAGTTGTGCAACCTCTGCAGAGTGTAAAACTATTCGAATAGCCGCGTCCTCGGTCATGGACAATGCTCGGTGATTTCACACGAGGGGTAGTGTTTTCATTTATAACTTGGTGATTTATGTTGGGAGTGGACAGGTAGTTCACCTTTGGTTTAATTTGTGAATTGGTGTTCACAAGTGGTTCATGTTTATTCCTTTGATTATTTATTACTATTGTTTTCAGTTAACTTTCGCTTTCAAGTTATTTATTATATTTCATTATGAAATGCCTTTATGCAAATTAACCTTCAGCCTCCTTGGTAAGCCTTGCATATTATATTGCATTCACTTGTTACACACGACTTGCTGAGTACCAATGTACTCACGGCTTTACGCCTATGTTGCTCAGTTGAGGGAGATGAGTACTATCAGCAGGAGGTTCCAGGGGGAGAGTAGTGCGACGACTTCACGGATTAGGCTTCGTTCTCCACTCGATAGCCTGTGGGCTTGTCGATTGGCCGCTACGCTTTATTTTGGATTTCCGCTGCTATTTTGTTAAGCCCTTTCGGCTAGAGATATTGTAAGCTTAGCCATAAGGTCGTACCTTTGATATTTTATTGATATTCGAGTTTTCCCTTTATTATTATCGTGTGTATGACTGTGATAACATCTATGTTTAACTGTGTGCACTAGCGTGATCCTCGACTAGTGCAGTTTACACAGAGAGACCAAATTTGCATATTCGGGTCTCGACAGAGATGGTATCAGAGCCATATCGACTGTAGGACGAAGCCCTAGCTAGGATGGTCGTAGCCCAAAAATTTATTTTCTAAATTAAACCAACCAAATTTGATATTTAGTAATATCTCTATCTTCTTACCTCATTCTTAAGAATTCTTGTCTCTCGCCCTAACTCTTGCAAAATTTGTTTTTCCTAAAGTTATAAACTGATCGTTCCTTTATAATTGCATTAGATGTCCCAAGCTTCTTACAGCCTGACAGGAGGGTGGAGATCACTTCTACGCGTTCTGTTGCGGAGCCTCGGATTGAAGAGATTGCCCGTCTACCTCACCAAGGATGAGAAGCATAAGGGTCAACGCATCGGGAGCATCTCCAGGCTATACTTCACTACCCGAGTCGGCAGGCAGGTGCTACACCACAGTTTCAAGAATGCCGGTGCCAGTGGAGAGATGTCAGCATAAGGAGTTGCGCACAAAGCCATCCGTCGACTTTGCAAGCTATACAAGATCAATATGGCCAGACTCGTCCGGAAGTTCAAGGAGCAGTTCGGAGTCGCACCTGAACTACGGAGCGATGCAGGAGCCCCGACGCGCTTGCGGTACCTCTACCGTCGCCTACACCGCCGAGCCCGAGCGAGACGTCATATCACCGGAGATCGTCGAACCTACCTCGTAGGTTCACCCCACTCGAGCCGAGCGATGCGCCGCGATCCGCAACTCGTGGGTTGTATACAGCGATTCTGAGGACGATAGCAGTGTACCCTATTTGTTAGGACCCGAGTGGGAGCCTTTAGAGTAGATAGTGCGAGTAGACACGTTGGATTTTATTTGCAGTTGTGTGTGATGTGAGCTGCAAATATTGCCTTAAAAGCATTATATTGCGATCATGTCAACCTTTTAATGGAGTTTATTTTTATTCAGTTTCTTTGTTAGCCTTTTTGGCTAAGTGCTTGTTTAGTTTAGGTTTCCATTAAGCAAAACCCCCTTAGACGCATTTTATCTATGCTTTTCCCTCTCGTCTTTTACCTTTGGTCAGTTAGTAGTTGTTTTCTTTTCAGAGCAAGATGGTTGATACCAGGAACTCCTCCAGCCGCAATCAGGCGAACCAGACTCAGAGAGCGATCTTTGCGGCGGTGCCACCTACCTTGGATCCTGCCTCGATCGATTTTAGTGGCCCGCATCGGATGATGTAGACCATAATGCAGTATGCAGACTATGATGCAATGGCGGCACCAGAGCGATATCACCACGGCACCTCGTCGGCCATCCAAATGCGAGTTCATGAGGACAAGACCGCTGTTTTCTCGGTTCGTCGAGCCTTTGGAGGCCGATGATTGGGACCGTTCGATTGAGAAGAAACTGAACTTGGCTCGATGCAACCGACAGAGAGAAGGTATTATATGCGAGACATCGGCTTGAGGACCAAAGGCAGAGTGGTGGGAGAACTCATGTGCGCCCATGAGAACGAACAACATCACTTGGAAGGAGTTCGCCAAGGCTTTCCATACTACCCATGTCATGGATGGAGTGGTCGAGATGAAGAAGGGTGAGTTCCGGGAGTTCCAGCAGAGGAAACCTGTCAGTGAGTGAATATCTCAATAAATTCACTCGGTTGGCTTCGCTCGCGCTGAGGATGTAGCGTCAGATGCAGCTCGCCAGAAAAGGTTCAAGAAAGGTTTGAACCCAGCTTTGAAGGTGCAAGTCGTAGGCAATGACTATGCCAGTTTTCAGCAGTTGGTTGATAAGGCCATTCTCATTGAGGAGAGTTGCCGCGAGCTCGAGGAGTCTCGCAAGAGGAGGTTGATCCAGCAGGGGTCACAGTCGCACCAGTCCCAGAGGTCTTGTTTTGGTTCCTACCAACCGGCACGAGTACCACAGCAGCAGCAGCAGCAGCCCTCGGCTTCGGGACCCACTCGATACGCGCGCGATTTGATTAGGACCGCGTCCTGCTGGTTCTAGTGGTCAGCAACAGCAGAAGAGCAATAATTGAGCAACGTCCGTCACTTGCTTCAAGTGTCATGGGTGGGACACTATGCTAGCAAGTGCCCTCGAGAGAGCGAGCCCCGCGCCGATTCGCCCGACTTGGGAGCCACACCGGTCGTACTCCTACCCGGGAGCAGGGCGAGGAGCACCCGGCATCGGGACAGGCCGGCGGGGCGCCGGTGGTGAGAGTCGTCAACCACGTCACCGCAGAGGATGCCCAGGCAGCACGAGACGTTGTGATTGGTACGTTTCTAATACATTCGCCTCTGCCACGCTTTTATTTGATTCGAGCTTCGCATTCGTTTGTTTCTCGGAGTTTTGCTTTAAAGCAACAATTGAAAATCTGTTGCTCTTGGATCATTCTTTTAATCCAATCCCGGATCCGAGTTGAGATCCAACCTAGGTTGTCCAGAGTTAGGATAACCATTCGGGAGTTAAGTTCGTGGCCGACGATTTTGTTGGATATCAAATCCCTAGATGTAATCTTGGGAATGGATTGGCTTGAAGCGCAGCGGTGTTAGGCTGCCGAAGCAAAGCGATGACCTTAACCAATTCGGATGGGGTTAAGGTGCGATTCGCAACAATGAGTGTCGGCCCGAGCGACCATGGTTTGCGAGCAATGTGATCCAGCTGGAGGATATACGGTTGTCGTGAGTACCCGGCGTGTTTCGAATGATCTTCGGGTATGCCACCGAGTGGGAGGTTGAGTTTCGATTGAGCTTGTGCGGTACGCTCCGATTTCTAAGAGACCTATCGGATGCCACCAATGACTTAGCGAGTTGAAGAAGCAAATTCAGGAGCTTTTGGATAAGGGTTACATCGGCCGAGTTCATCCCGTAAGGGCGCGCGATGTTGTTCGTCAAGAAGAAGGATGGTAGTCGGCGCATGTGTGTGGACTACGAGCACTTAATGAGGTCACCACAAGAATAAGTACCCTCTGCCCGAGATTGATGACTGTTTGATCAGCTTAAGGAGCAGGAGTGTTCTCAAGATTGATTTGAGGTCGATATCATCGGATGAGGATTCGAAAGGAGGACATACCCAAAACAGCCTTCTCGACTCGTTATGGTATATACGAGTTCACAGTGATGTCATTTGGTTTGACCAATACTCCAGCATATTTCATGTATTTGATGAATAAGGTGTTTATGGAATATTTGGACAAGTTTGTCGTTGTGTTTATTGACGACATTTTGATATATTCCAAGGATGAGGAGGAACATCGGGAGCACTTGAGATTAGCATTGCAGAAATTGAGGGATAATCAGTTGTATGCAAAGTTCAGCAAATGTGAGTTTTGGATGAAGAAAGTCGCCTTTCTAGGGCATGTGTTGATAGCAGAAGGAGTCGCAGTTGACCCAGGGAAGGTGAGTGACGTTTTGGATTGGCAGTCACCCATTTTAGTTACCCAGGTCAGGAGTTTTCTGGGTATGGCAGGATACTACCGTCGCTTTATTGAGGGATTCTCCAAAGTAGCTGCACCCTCACGCGCTTGCTTAAAAGGAAAAGAAATTCACTTAGACGCTAGAGCGCGAGAAAAGTTTTCAGAAACTTAAGAAGAGTTTGACCACAGCCTTAGTGCTTGTTTTGCTTGATATTAATAAGGATTTTGAGATATTTTGCGATGCCTCTCGTAAAGGTTTGGGTTGTGTCTTGATGCAAGACAAGAGAGTGGTAGCCTATGCCTCACGCCAGTTGAGACCGCATGAGGAGAACTACCCCACTCATGACTTGGAGCTAGCCGCCGTAGTGCATGCTTTAAAGATTTGGCGTCATTATCTGTTGGGTAACAGATGTGAGGTTTACACGGATCATAAGAGTCTGAAATACATCTTTACCCAGTCCGAGTTTAACCTTAGGCAGAGGAGGTGGTTAGAGCTGATAATGGATATAATGTTGGCATACATTATCATCCTGGGAAAGCTAATATTGTTGCAGATGCCTTGAGCAGAAAGGTATACTGTAATTCAGTGATGATCCGAGAGAGTCAGCCAGCATTGCATGAGGAATTTCGGAAGCTTAGCCTTGAGTTGGTTGAGCTAGGATTTTTGGCAGCTATGGAGTTGCAGCCTACTTTGGATGGTCAGATTCGCCAGGCTCAGTCATATGATGAGGCATTTCAGCGCATCAGAAAGAAATTAAGTGAAGGTAAAGAATCAGGATTTTCAGTGGATGACCAGAGAACCTTGTGGTTCAAGCAGCGTTTGTGTGTTACCAGTAAGCAAGAGCTAAAGGATGTGTTGTTAAAAGAGGCTCATGAGTCGTTGTATTTGATTCATCCAGGCAGTACCAAGATGTACCAGGACATTAAGAATAAGTATTGGTGGCCAAGCATGAAGCGTGAGATCGCTGAATATGTAGCCCTTTGTGATGTTTGTTAGAGAGTAAAGGCAGAGCATCAGAGACCTGCAGGGTTGCTACAGCCATTGAAAGTTCTCGAGTGGAAGTGGGAAGAAATTGGTATGGACTTCATAGTCGGTCTGCCTAAGACCAAAGAGGGTTATGATTCGATTTGGGTCATTGTGAACCGATTGACCAAGGTTGCTCATTTCATTCCAGTTAAGACAACCTACAGTGGTGACAGATTGGCAGAGCTATATATGTCCAGGATTGTCAGTTTGCATGGTGTGCCCAAGAAGATTGTGTCAGATCGTGGATCGCAGTTCACCTCTCGGTTTTGGGGAAGTTTCCATAAGGCTATGGGAACTCACCTGAATTTCAAGACGTATCACCCCAGCATGATGGTCGACAGAGCGAGTAAATCAGATTTTGGAGGACATGTTGAGAGCCTGTGTGCTTGATCATGGGTCCAAGTGGGACAGTTGTTTGCCTTTTGCAGAGTTCTCGTACAACAACGATTGCTCGTGCTAGTTTGCGATGTCACCTTTTGAGGCATTGTATGGCAGAAATGCGAGACCCTCTCAATTGGAAAGAGACGGGAAGGTCGTTTTTAGTCCGCATCGCTTGAAAGAAGCCGAGGATAAGGTCCGGTTGATTCAGAAATGTTGAAAACTACCTGTGCCGCATGAAAAGCTATGCGCCGATACCAGCGCCGAGAGTCGAGTTTTGAGCCAGATGATTTTTGTGTATATCAGGATCACACCATTCAAGGGTGTGAAGAGGTTTCAGCTAAAAGGGAAGCTTGCACCGAGATATGTTAGTCCGTTCAGGATTCTGAAACGCAGGGGAGATGTTGCTTATCAGTTGGAGCTACCTGCGTCCTTCAGTGGGGTACATGACGTCTTTCATGTGTCCCAGTTGAAGAAGTGCCTACGTGTACCAGAGGAGGTTGTGCCAGTTGAGGCCGTTGACCTGCAGGAGGATCTGTCGTACAAAGAGCATCCAGTCAAAATCTTGGAAGTGTCAGAGCGAGTCACCCGGAATAAAGTGGTCCGTTTTTGCAAAGTCCAGAGGAGCAATCACTCCGAGGAGGAAGCAACCTGGGAGCGCGAGGAAGATCTTAGAGCGGAGTTCCCAAACATATTCTCTTAGTTGGCCCAGATCTCGGGGTCGAGATCTCGTTTAAGGGGGTAAGGTTTGTACCATTCTGTTTTTCTGAGATTTTTAAAGCCTGAAATTTAAAAATGAATTTTCTAGAATTTTCTGAATTTAATTGAAGCTTCAAAAGAGTTTTTAAAGTTTTAAATGAATTAATATGAATAAAATAAATATTAACATAAGTTGAAAATATTTTATTTGTGTTCTTCAGGTCTCAAGGAATTTTCTGGTATTTTTGGTGAATTTTTGGGATTTATTTGCTATTTTCTAGAGCTTTTAGAAGTTTTTCTGAAAAGAAAAGAAATCCAAAAATCCCTCCACCGCCCGATCTTTCTCTCTCCTCCACGCGTCGACCATCCGACCGCGATCCCGCCGCCGCCGTACCTCCTCCTTCCCACCGCGCCGTCGCCCACCCGATCCCGCCACGCGTCGCGTATCCGCGCTGACACGCGGCGGCACCAGCGCTCTCGCACCGCCGCGCCCCGCCGCTCCCTCGACCTCCCGATCGCGTGCCCGCGTCGATCCCCGCCGTCCGCTCCCGTCGCCCGGCCGCAAACCCTAACCCTACCCAAGCACCTCCGCCGTTGGATCCGCCGCGATGCATCCGGGCCGTCCATGCCAAACTGAGTCCGCACCGCGTCCGCTCCGTCCCCGGATCTGATAACCTCGGTTCGCGTGCCTTTTAAAACGCGCTGTCCTCGGTTCGCGTGCATCCGAACTCGCCGCCGCCGCTCCTCGCCCGATCTCGCACCCGTGCCACCGCCGGAGCCGCTCCGCCGCCGTCCGCTCCACCTCGCCGCCGTAGCGCTGCCGCTGGCCGCTCGCCGCCGGAGTGTCCTCCCCGTCGTCGTCTTCGCCGCCGGTGAGCCCCGTCGCCCTCCGCGTCGCCGCTCCTGCCGCCCGCATCCGCGATCGCGGCGCAAACCTAGCCCCGCGCCGCCTCGCGTGCTCGCGTCTGCGCGCGCGGCGCCGCAGCAGCGTCGTGCGCGCCACGCGCCGCCATCGCCGTTTTCCGCCTCGCGCCGCGCATCCGCGCCGTCCGTCCCAGATTGGGCTGCGGCACCAGCGCGACGCCACCTGCCGCCTCCGCCGTCGGATCCCGCCGACGCACTCCCGCCGCACGCGCCACGACGCCACGCGCCGGCCCGCCACGCCGCCGCCGCCCGCCGTCGCCGCGCCACGCCGCTCCATCCCGCGCCGCGCGCGCGCGCCGCTGCCTCGTCGGCCGAGCCACGTCGGCCCTAGCCGACGTGGCACCCCATGTGGCATGCCACGTCGGTAGAGACCGCCCGGTGTGCCACGTGGCGCCCACGTCCACCGCCACGCCACCGCCACGTCACCGTGCCACGTGGCGATATGCCGCCGCCACGTCGGTAGCGTCCGCGCGCCGTCCGGCTGCCCCCGTGCACTGTTTCGTGGACCGAGTCCACGGTGGACTCGGAATTTCGTGGACCGGGTCCACAGCATAGTAACTTTTTCGAATTTCTCGATTTAATTTTAGGATTTATTTTCCGAGTGCCCATTCTCCTCCGTCCTAGCTCCGATTGACCCCGTTCTTTTTCCTAAATTCATCTAAAATCGAGCTCTAGCTGTTGGTTCTGGTTTTGTGAATTTTTGAGTTCATGTGCTTATCATTTTATGTGTTTCTTTATTTTCGGTCGTTTTCTCTCGTTAGATTCGATTCGGCGAGCGTTTCGCGCTCAAGACCGTGAGTACCTCACGAGCATAACGAAGGCAAGTCGTGTCCTTTGATCATGTTGAACCCAGTTTTGCAATCTATTAATTAATTATTTTGTTTTAAATTACATCGCATTGCTATTTTTATTCAAACCTTTGCACTGGTAGTTATCGTCCCAATTGAGATTATACCTCCTTGATACTTTGGAATACCATGATGCCATTGTCACCATAGATTGGGTAATTTATTAGTAATGCTAGATTATTTGTCACATAGGTTGATACGATTAGATTGCTTAGCTGGCTTATATTTACGATTAATCTCATCAGCACATGTTAAATTATTAATTTGACTTAATGACATATGGAACTGTGGTTGGTGCCACGTGTATTAAAATTTGTGCCATGTCATTGGTGTGACGTTGGCTTGGTTATACAAATTAGTTTTCACTCGGGCGAGTGATCGTGCAGTAAAGGGGGAGGTGCAGTTGCACTTCGGGGATGTGGTAGCCTCGCCCGGGGAAATGTTAAGGACTTAACTTTGTGCGCCATTGATCTGAGCTTAATCGTGCAAACCATATGTCTATTATGGGATGGACCTGGCTGATTAATTTGTAATATTTCAATTCAATCCTGCCGTTGAGATGGACATGGTTGCTGATTTCCATGTGGCGCAAGGGGGGGTGTGATGCGAAACCCTAGCGGGCAGGATTGTGTTGAGGTAGAGCATTGTAAAGGCCTTGTTGTGATTTTCCTGAGATCGAGGTTAATCACATCGTGTGGGTACAGTTGTGCAACCTCTGCAGAGTGTAAAACTATTCGAATAGCCGCGTCCTCGGTCACGGACAATGCTCGGTGATTTCACACGAGGGGTAGTGTTTTCATTTATAACTTGGTGATTTATGTTGGGAGTGGACAGGTAGTTCACCTTTGGTTTAATTTGTAAATTGGTGTTCACAAGTGGTTCATGTTTATTCCTTTGATTATTTATTACTATTGTTTTCAGTTAACTTTCGCTTTCAAGTTATTTATTATATTTCATTATGAAATGCCTTTATGCAAATTAACCTTTCAGCCTCCCCTTGGTAAGCCTTGCATATTATATTGCATTCACTTGTTACACACGACTTGCTGAGTACCAATGTACTCACGGCTTTACGCCTATGTTGCTCAGTTGAGGGAGATGAGTACTATCAGCAGGAGGTTCCAGAGGGAGAGTAGTGCGACGACTTCACGGATTAGGCTTCGTTCTCCACTCGATAGCCTGTGGGCTTGTCGATTGGCTGCTACGCTTTATTTTGGATTTCCGCTGCTATTTTGTTAAGCCCTTCCGGCTAGAGATATTGTAAGCTTGGCCATAAGGTCGTACCTTTGATATTTTATTGATATTCGAGTTTTCCCTTTATTATTATCGTGTGTATGACTGTGATAACATCTATGTTTAACTGTGTGCACTAGCGTGATCCTCGACTAGTGCAGTTTACACAGAGAGACCGAATTTGCATATTCGGGTCTCGACAGTCATGCATGCATTTGAATTTAAATTCTAAAGGCAACTATACATTGTCAAGAAAATTGATAGCACCGATGTATAATTGATGGTACTACTGCAGTGTGGTATAACTGAGCGGTATGTGCAGTAGTACCACATCTTGGTAGGACCAAACTTTAATTGGCGATATGTAATTTCTAGACAGGTATATTTTAGAACATGTTTGCTCCCTAGGAAAATGATAGTACCAGAGTACCATTAGCAGTACGACCGTATCGCGGTATGACCGTAAAAATGAAACAGAACTACCGCAACCTGGTAGTATCAAATCTTAGATGGCGGTAGTACCGCACTTTGAGTTTCATAGCTTCTTATTCAATTATTTGTAATTGTGGTAATTGTTATCAATTACCAAAAAGAAAAGATTGAAGAATCTAAACTCACTATTATGTGAAGAATCTAGACTCGCTATTTTGAGTTAATAGCATGTTTTGTTAATTAATAACAATCACATTGTGGGACTAACATTTTCATGAGTTGGATAAATAGGTGATGTTCCAAGACGGTGGAGACTTCGGATGGCTTCATATGTTGAAAATTATCAAGTTAAGATTCGGGATGGAAGATGTCTTCATAAGTTGAAGACTATCAAGAAGATGATGCATCATATGTTGATGTATATTAAAGAGGAGATGCATCATATGTTGATACATATCAAGATCTCAAAAAGGAGATGATCATGAGTTGATCATCAAGTCAATAGAAGATAATAACCTGAACTTGAAGTGAAGATATGTTTCATCAAATTTCAAGAGGATGCTCAAGGCAGTGGTATAACCAGCTAGGGCTAAGGATATGTTTCTTGTCTTTTACTAATCTTAGTGTTTGGTTGGAAGACTGAATTACTACTATAAGTTTGTCGTACTATTAAAATGGGTCTTGTTTAGTATCTTAAGTCTCATCATGTGTTGATAGCTCAATCCCGGTTACTCTAGTTCGCTATGGTATGATGCCATTATTTGCAAATGTGTTTTGCAAATAGCCGAGGCCCATGTATCTAATCATTGTAACATGTGACTGTACTTTGTAAAAATATTTTGCAAATAGTTGAAGTCTATATACCTACTTCTTGTGGCATGGTCTAAGTTTGTAAATATGTTTTTCAAATTATTGGAGATCATGCATTATCTATTTACATGGTCTAAGATTGTTTGTTGCTATTTCTTTGGAGTTAGACTGTGGTAGTGACTCTTTGGATCTCTCATAATTTCTACATTGATTTAATATGTTTAAGATTATACAAATAGTTGGGTTGTATAGCCCTTGGAATAAGCTTTTCATAGAATCTAAGATCACTCAATTTCGATATCGTAGTCAAAAGTTATGACCATTTTTCTAAGTGTCGTCTATACTAAAAAACCAAAATGGTAGTACCGCCCTTATACTTGTGGTACAACCGCAGTGCGGTAGTACTGCCCTTATACCTACGGTAGTACCATACTAACTTCCAACAACTTGTTTTTTAACCCCAAATAGCCGTTGAACCTCAGGTGTTGTAGTATCGCTTCTACAATGGCGGTAGTACCGCAAATACTAATTTTTCTGGGGTTTTTGCTTTCAATGGCTAGTTTTTATGGTGTGGTCTATAAATACTCCTCTCAATTGTGCATGTATTGTACCTTGTAAGCAAGGAGAGAGATTTCTAGTTGCTTGTGTTATATCTAGAGATGGATTTCGTATCCATATAAGCTTGTGTATTCGTTACATGTGGTAAGAGTCTAGCAATGGGCTTGACTTATTACTTTTGGAGATTACCGACTCCTAGACGACATTGAAGGCGTCGTGTCCAGTAATCTTCTCAAAGATGGTTGTGAGAAGGCCTGGCATGTTGTGAAGGTTGGAGCTCACCTACCCAAAGTAGAAAAAAGCTACCAGTAGTGGAATTGAGGTGTCGGCTTAATTCGTGGAGCCAGTCCAATTCGTTTGGGATTATCTCAATGTGGACTAGAGAAGACTGGCAAGTCTCTGAACACCACAGTAAAAAGAAACTATGTCATTGTAGTTTGTTCTCTTATACTCAATCTACTTTCAAGAAATTTACATTCATAGAATTAAATTGATTGTTTGTCACTCTAAGATTACAAATTTTTGATATAGACTTAGATTGTTGATGCACTTAGTGAATCTAGTTGATTTATACCTTAGTTATGCTAAACCAAATTGATTTATACTTCTACTTTATAAACTTGGTTTTACCCAAAGAAATTTAAAACCGCTTATTCACCCCCCTAGTCGGCCTCCTCAATCCTATATCTGACCGGTGGAGCAGTCGACTGGGGCTATGTAGTCGATACATTTTTTCCAGAGAACATGTTTTTTGTGCATCTCTGAGGTTTAGCTCAGGGGCTGACCGACTGTGTGGGCGGTCTGACCGGCCTGGTTGTCGACTTCTAAGTGATGTGGAGGCGTCATGGTTCAGTGATCTTTTTAAGAAGCTTGTAAGTAGATCCGGTGTTGTGAAGGTTGCTCACCTACCTAAAGGAAAAATCAAGGATAAACGACTAGATGGGCTAAATAAGAGGTTTTAAACATCTTCTTTCTCTAAACAACAATTATGAGCAAATCAAAGTTTCTAGCACAAGTCAAGAGCTAAATAACTTATGTTTCACTAAGACACCATAAGCAATATCTCTACTAAATAGAATCTAGCTACACAAGTTGATTCAATTTCAAGAGGTAGAAAAACTAAATCTCCTTTATTTTCTTTGGAAATTATAACATCATCTCTAGAGAATATGCAAGTAAGTCCAAGGTAACATATTTAAACACCGGATAGCAAATTAAAGCTTAATGTTTCTACAGAAGACACAATAGAAATAGAAAGATCACTTTATATAGTAATTTTACCCAATCCTATTACATTTCCTTTGCTATTATCCTCAAATGTGATTTTCTCGTTACTTTCACTCTCAAATGTGGTGAATATCTTCTGGTCTTCGGTCATGTGTTGAGTGCACTCGCTATTAAGTACTCAATGCCTTCCACTAATTTTGTAATTCACATACAAAAGAAAGTAAAGTTCTTTTAGGTACCCAAATTTATTTAGGTCCTTGGAGGTTAGTAACCAAGGCTTTGCACACCCAAATAACATTTCTTTTAGCGCCTAAAATCGAAGTACCAATAAAATAAGCAATAACTTTACCATCCCAATATTTCTTGAGCATGTAGAAAGAATTATAAATACCAAAGGATGTGGTCTTACTAACAGGACATGATTGTTGCAAATGTCCTACACCTTGGTACTTATGACAATACTTGTCATTTTCTTTCACAAACCTTGTGCGCTTGTAAATAACCCTCTTACCTTTCTTGGGTACAAATCCAAGACCTTGTTTATTGAATGAGCATATTTACTCACTCAAAAGCTTGTCAAGAATAGCCTTTCCCTTAAAATATCTTTTCAAACTTTTGCTTAGCTTGGTGACTTGATCTTTAGTTCATTGTTTTCAACTATGAGCAATTGATCACATGACTTAGTCATATAATAGTTAGAATCTATTTTAGCTTGAACGTATCATGTGTTGATAGCTCACTTAATTGCGAATGTGTTTTGCAACATATTGAAGTCCATGTTTTTTCCCTTCTTGAGGCATGATATTAATATTTAGCATGTGTCTCTCAAATAATTGAAGCTTATGTAAAAATTCGTTGGTACATGTGACTTGTGTTTGAAAAGGTGTTTTTAATTAATTCAAGTCCATGTCGTCATTCCTTGTGATGTGATTCTAAAAGGTTTATGGATATGTTCTATAACCTACTAAGAGTCACAATTTGACCTTGAATGCATAACATTGTAATGTGAAAAGCTGTTATGCAAAGTGAGCAAAGAAATTGTTGTGTTTACTCTTGTCATGAGACTGCCATATAGATGGCGGTTTGACCGAGCTACATATGGCAGTCTGACTGGTGGGTACATGGCGGTCAAATCGACATGTGTGCAACAGTTTGATCGCTCCATGGTACTATCGTTCCTTTTGCGATACATTTTTTTTGAGAGGGTGATTTTTCTTGTGGTGGTCAGATCGGTATCTTTGCGGTCTGACCGGACCTAGTGGTTAGACCGGTCCCTATGTGGGCGGTCTGATTGGTAACTTATTCTAATAGCTAGTTTTATAGCCGTTGAGAGGACTGCGGTACTACCAGCAATATGTTGGCGGTACTACCAGTCTTTGGGCTGATTCTTGCCCTCTCTTTGCTCTAATGGGTAGTTTTATAGCTGTTGAGAAGATCGCAGTACTACCGGCCATATGTTCACGGTACTACCAGGCTTGGGCTGATTCTTGCCCTCTCTTTGCTCTACAGCTAGTTTTTGGGTAAAGTGTATAAATACCTCCCCAAGGGCTGTTTGGACAAGGTTGTTAGTGCTATTCTTCCATTCCTTGAGCTAAGAGCAAGTCTTCTCCTTCATATGTGCATGAATTACACTTAGTGTGTTGGAGAGGCATAACCAAACACCACGGTGAAGCATCGTGTGTCATTGTGGTTTATTCTCTTGTGCTCAATTTACATTCAAGCAATCCATATTCATTGAATTAAATAGAGTGCTTGTTTTCCTAGAATTGTTTATTTTGAGAAAGAACTATATTGTTAATGCACTTAGTCAAACTTAGATAATTTAGGTCTTATTGTGCAAAACCAAATAGTTTACCCCCCTCATTGTTAGACTTGATTTTAGTCTAAAAGAATTTTTAAAACCGCCTATTCACCCCCCTCTAGTCAGCCTCCTCGATCCTGCAGTGTTCAAAGCTCTAAAAAGAGCGTTCATCATTTGAGCATTTAAATAACACAACTCTCATTGACAATCATCTATATACTCAGGCTCATGCCTTTTAAATAAATAGACATTCTAATTTTTCAATAAGTATATTTTAATATATCAAATAAAAATGCCTTGCCTAGGAAAATACCCTTACTAATCATCCTGTTCTCTTAGATGGTTAAGCCTAAATAAATGAGAGACCGAACTCTGATACCACTTGAAAGATCAAGGATAACTGACATGAGGGGGTTAATAGGAGGTTTTAAACTTCTTTCTCTAAACAATTATTTTTACAATTATGAGCAAATGAAAGTTTCTTGTACAAGTCAAGAGCTAAAGAGCTTAAGTTTCACTAAGGCACCACAAGCAATGTCTCTATTAAATACAATTCTAGTTACACAAGTTAATTCAATTTCAAGAGCTAAAAATGTAAATGCCGAAAAGTAAAGACAAGAAATAACCACAATGGAGACATGCAAAGTTTTTCCAGCATATATATTTAAATTGATAATTATGAAATAATTATTACAAGATTGATAAACCTCTAGATCATTCGTCTTAGTACTCATAATTTTCTGCATATGCCGGCAAACATAGAATGCACATAGGTTGCCTTGTAGTAGTTGGTGGCACTACAAAAATAGAATTACATATATATATATATGTACAGTCAGTTTGAGAGGTATTATTATGAAGTGTGATATAGGATTATTATGTTGTAGCAGGTACTGAAAAACTCGTCATGTGTTGCAGTGTGACGCTTGATTCTTTGTATCTCCCTGCCGTGCAACATAGGGGATGAACGACCTACGTGATTCTAAAAGGTTATCCTTAGCCATTGCAAACAAAGGAAAGATTATAATAGAGTTATGTACAGAGGAAATGATCATATCTGTTGAGTGTTTGTTACATAAGGGTGAAGTTGTGGTTGTTCTTCAGTAGGTGATCAAGGTATATTATTTTACTCCACTTTGGTACAATTACTATGAGAATCTAGTGCCATCTACTCATGTATGTCGTCATAGTCATTAAACCTAAGTTCATGTTGCGTATAAAGTATAAATGAAATTTATATAGTAACTAGTGAAGCACTTACCTTTGGTTGTAGGGCACTAATATGTACTCCTTGTTTCCTTGATTAAGAAATTCCATCGTTATGTAATTCTTGACATATGATGCATCTTGGGTGATGCAACTCAGAGATCAAATACAGGTCAAGGAAACCGACTGGTTCTCGTGATTGCCAGGCTTCTTGCATCATGTATCTATACGTAAGCAATGAGTTATGATATTTATCTGTATTATGTGAATATAGAACTTAATTGTACGCACTTACAGTGACCAGCATCGTAGAAGTGAGGCATCGCGGATGTCGGGGTTGAATAGTTCAAATAGGTCATGAAAGTCCACAACAAAGAAGCCTAGCTCTTGGAGGAAAATGCCTTTTCGTGTATTTGGTAGTGAATCCAGTAGCTAGTTTGTCCTCTGCTTGTTGGTCCTCCACATGTACCAGACATGCAAGCTCCCGCAACTCATTCCAAGGTGGGGTAACTGTGTGTCAAGGATCAATGACATTCCAAGAGAGAACTTTCAGGGCTTGTGAGGTGCCTTAATATTATTCAATTTAGCCTTAGCACCTCGCCTATGATATATCTTTCCAGGAGATGATTTATCAAGTTTTTCTTATTTCTTTGGCGTCGTCTCCAAGGGAGTCGATACGACGGCCTTCTTTGTCACAGAGCTCGAAATTCTCTCTTCTTGAGAGTGATGGTACCTAGGGGAACAAGAGCTTTGCGAAAGCTTTACACGAACCCATTTCAAGTGATAGCTTGAACATTGGCATGAGCGTCGGTGTAAGTGTCCCACCATTCTGAAGCTGGACTATTCAACTGATGAAAGGTGAACAAAACTCTTTCTCAGTCATTGCATTAGATAATGTCTAGTTTCTTTCCTATAGCTCTGGGCCAGTCATCTGTGTTCATTGGGTTAGTGCTACTGAAGAAGGTCGGGGGACACATTTTCATGAATTCTGACAGTCTTGATTATGGAGCTTGAGCTGGAGCAGGCTGTGTAGGATTATTGATGGTCTGCACTAGTAGTTGAATGAGCTGATTCTTGTTAGCCATTATCTAAGCCCAGTCGGGTTTGTTGATAGGAGGTGATGGAGGAATGGGAGCATTCTGTCCTCTATTAGTTCCATTGTGGTTGTTGTTGCCATTGTCGTTTCCTCTGGTGTTTACCATCTGGTTGACGCTTTTAAGAATTAGAAGAAAGAAGCCTTAAGGCAAAGGGGGAATAGGGGACGTTTTGCACAACCCAACTCAAAACTTTAACTTAGCAACATCTTTATTAAGCAAGTAGCAGGTAATAGTTATGGCTATCAACAAAAGAGAAAATTGATAGCTCGTAATACCGTCTAGTAGCTAGCCTAATAATTTGTCCTAAAGGGGCAAGTGTTGTCTTGGTGTGATCCTTCGCGGTTCTTGACGTATGAAGCGTGACCCTTCAAGGTGGAGATTGAAGTGGTGGTAGAGTTGATGAATTCCAACCATCGTCATCTATAGTTGTTTTGAGTAAGGGAAGATTTAGAAATAGGTTTTTAAGTAATGACATAAAGATAAGAGAGAATTGGGAGATGAGAGTAAGCAAAGATTGAGAGGTAAGATTAAGCAAAAACTTTTTGAAAATACTGTTTATTGAAAATAAGTATTTAGGGTCTGACCATTCTATTCTACCTACAGCCACGTCCTAGAGTCATCACGGCTCCTATACTATCTCTGTCGGACCTTGGAGCAACAACTTCCGAATCCTCTATGTAAATCGCACTAATTCAGGATCAGCTAGTACACACAGTAGACAATAAAGGTAAATATCAATCACAATGATATTTATTCATTAACTAAATATGGGCTTGAAGGTCAAAGTTTACATCCACGATCCAAAGGCCAAGTTTAAATATAAGCAGCAAAAGAAAAACACTGAAGCGAAAAATGCCCACTGAACCTGCCCACAAGTAAATGATAGTAAGGCACGGCTTACTTGTCTTGATCCTCACCATAATCGAAATTGTCCTCCTCTGAGATGTGAAAGTAAGGCTGAGCACAAACTTGTACTCCCCAAGTCACAAGGAAAATGCAATATAATGTTAAAAGTAACAAAGGAAGGCATATAGGGCTAGTTGAGCGTAAAACATCATTTAATGAAACACAATAAATAGATTGAAATTACTGAATTTAACACCATAAGTAAAGACAGTATTTGTTACTGAAATTAATATAGTTAGTGCAGGTCCATCCCCCACACTAACCTAACCACGGAAATCCCACCCGAACCATCTTTTTCAAAAGATCTCATATGGATTCCATCCATCCGTATGTTTTTTAATCGCTTATGGAATTCATCCATCCACAAGCTTTTTTCATAAACTATTTTGAAAATCAAAGTCTAATTTGTAAAAAACTTTACTCAACTTGCTCATGACCATGGGCACAGCTATCCAAAATAGTTTAAACACTCTACGGAGGTTAGACAGCTTTACCCACAAGATATGATTATCCCATATTGCCACCTGTTATGCACAATGCTAATTCCAAGGTGTACATCGAGGAGATCATGATAAGTTCTTTACAATACTAAGCCATCAATCTAGCCAAGCCAACACTATGGTTTCACTCCAGTAAGGAATCCACCAGACTGGGACTCCCTCTTGAGCCGTGTGAGACTTCACATGGCCTACAGTGAGACTTAGGTTGGGACTTATAAATTAGTCAGTCAGGACTGTCTCATCCACCCTTGCGATAGTATGAAAAGGGATTTATAGCAGTAGCTCACAGACCAATCCTTAACTTGACATAAGCTAAAATAACAAACCCCTTGTCCCTGACAATCCATATTATGTTACCGAACAATAATGCATATCAGCACCCACTACCAAACCATTAGCCTAGGTCTAGACCAATTTTTTAATATTTTATTTTAAAATATTTCATAGACTTTCTTGACTCACTAAAGTCAAGAATACATATTAAAAGCTCTCCATTTTATGTGAAAAGGTTATCCCAAACATAAAGTTAAATCTATGCAGGTCTAAGCATTTGCTATAAAAATTCTCTAGTCATACTAGTGTATTAATTAGAGTTTTATGCTAGGGTGACAGGGTATATAGGGATCATGGTCAAAGGGGGTAATAACAAGTTGGCATTAACTAAACACTAGAACTGAAATACATTGAATAAAAATATACAAATAGAATAATTTAAAATAATATAATTTTATTTCATAAGCTGGGATTAACATGATCAAGGATTACCCTGAGATGCCACTAAACAACTCCACAAATTAGCCAATTTACAAGATAACATAAACTGGCAACAATTTCTAAATCATGATAAGCTAAGTGGAAGCGTACTAAAACAAAGGTAATAGAACACTATTAATTAAAGAATAACTGCTAAAAACTTAACCAATTAAAACGAACTACTGTCTAGTATTATTACTTTGAAACAAACATCAATAAGGGAAATAAATCCATGACTAAGACTACACAGTTATTACAATATTAATTATGATATGATGTGTGACAGTGATGTGCTGCTCTACCCTTCCCATGCATGCTTGAGAATCACCTGGAAGTAAACTGTTTAACAAGCTAATTAAACTACAATGGTTTAAGCATCAACATTTACTTCCCACAATGGTCGCAATTATAGGCTTAACCACTTTTACTTCCAACAATGATAAAATATTAGCAAATAAATTTTGATTGACTACTTCATATCCTCAATCACTACTACTACCGATGACAATAAAGCATTAACATGTTTTTTTGACTGACTTTATTATTTTTCACATCCACAACTGCTATCAACAATTACCATAAAAGAAAAGAATCTCATGCCATAATCACAATCTTTACCATACCACAAGGGATGAACCCTATTCCATGACCACAGCCGCAATCCTCATACCACAAGTGACTCTCACAAGCCAATTCCACATTACAACTAAGAAGTTGTATTTATTTGCAAAATAACTCCACCATAATTCATTGCATAAGTATGCAAATAATCTTTTCACAGTGCAATGCATACGAATGCGTATACTCTACTGCACCCTTACCCAACAAAGTCAGAGTGCGCATTGTACTACGGCAATGTACGATGTTGTACCGGTACAGTCGCGGCTATAAGTGGTGACATCCACAATGCAAATGACATAACATGTTATGAATGATATGATAATCATAAACCACAAGAATTTAACCACGAAGATCAACAACATAATCATCATGAATATTTCCTCACAATACACATGTGTCGCATTAAGCACAATACCAATGGGTCATAAGACCATTACCACAAAACCCACATTCAATTCACCAAGATCAAAATTAATCGATCTATAAGCAATACTACCACATAGACCACAATATATTCCTTAAGAATGCTACCACCACAACAACAAATATTCACTAAGAATACTACCACCTATGCCACAATATGTTCATAAAAAATTCTACTCTACAACTGTATTTGTTTCATCAAGAACAATTTCACATACCCACAATTAAACCATCAAAATCATAAGTAGTTGAATTCTTAACATACTACCACATGGATCACATTACGGAAGCATGTAATAATGACATAGCACCTCAAATTAAGAGAATTAATTAATTTGAATATAGAATGATTAACGAGTTAAACAGTAGCACAACAGCTGCGTTTACTTGCCTCTACCGTTGAAGCGAAGCAATCACGTGCATTTAGGAGCAAAACCACCTGTCCAAAAGTACCGCTCAGCACAACACCACAGCAATGAAACCGCAACTTAACGGTTCTACATTCTTCCCGCTGCAACAACGCTGCTTAATTTTTTTGTATCTTTAATATTATTAGACTTTTTACAGACAGAGATATATTTCTGGATTCCTCACTTAAATACCTTCACTTTTTATGTAGATCACTTATTTTTATTTTGTTACTAATAAGGTCTAACTTAATGCGCAAAACAGAGAACATCCTTTGTTCTGGCAATCTGGGCAGCCTGCTTCTCACGTACCTCAAACACAGTATAAAGCTCTAAAAATTACAATTTTTTATACATTAGTTATATTACTGAATTCCCTACATTTTTCTAAATTGTGATAAAAAACGTAAAAATCATCTACTACTCCTAAATCACACCTGAACAGCAATCTGCCTCAGTCTGCACCCCCTGACAGACAACGAGATTCATGACCATGATACACCCAAATCCTGTGACCAAAAATTCTTAAAAAAATACAGAAGATGCATATCGTCGTCCTCTACAATTTTTTTTGGGCAGACCTGATGAGGACATCACTCCTTCGGATGCAACCGCTGATCCTCCAACCGTTATGCAAGGTCCAATGACCCGAGCTCGCATGCGACAATTAAATCTAGAGGTGAGCTCGTTCTTAAGCGATCCTTTTTATAGTTTTGAGAATAGATTGCTACCTAATGATGTTATCTTGCTTAGGAACATTGGAGAGGGTCATGAAGTACATGGAGAGAGGTGTGGAGGCGGAGAAGACCAGCAAGGATGTCCAAGTCAAGCCGGAGGCCCAGTCCAACTCGAGTTCGCATCTGCCTCGGCCTTCAGGACCAGTCTGCAGTAAAACGGACGCCCAGGACACATACGGACTCTGTTTTGGACGTTCCACATATGTATGGAAAGCTAAGAAGGAGACCTTTCCAATGGCTCTAGTCCCATATCAAAATTCCTTCTGAGTCAACGGGAATCATCAAAACAAGTGAACGTTCAGAATCTGTCAGGGTGCTGCACCACCGTATTTTGGGCCGTTCGGCTTTGTATCGTGTTGGAGCCCATTAGGGCGCGTCCAGGGGTTTTGCACGCCCCTCACTCCTTTATATACAGCCGCCACCCCCACCATTATGGTTGGGTTTTGCTTAGATTAATTCTATCTTGAACAATTTCGCCGTTCATCGGTTTGTGAGACCCCAATTTTCGAGTGCTAAATCAATACATCTGCAATTGCGTTGTGTTCTTCCTTGTTCTTGCTTGTGTTCTTCGATTCGCAGGCGAGGATTAGCCTTCTTGGCGAGGTCAACCGGCTGCGCACGGTTGATAACCTGAGGAGACGTGGTGCTGCGATTGCGGGGTTCGGGCGTGTTGTTCGGAAGCGGATCGATTTGTGTCGCGCCTCCACCAAATCGAACTTATCCGAACTCATGGAAGGTGGGACCCGTCCCTATCAAGACCCATAGGAAAAATTGTTTTGTTGGTCTAAACTGC